>CM075851.1:91420107-91940968 GCA_037975125.1 Latrodectus hesperus
TAAATTGAGAAATAATATACTTTTGACCTGGGATAAAAGGCTTTATTTATATTTTCTGTGTTTAGCCTTTTTCTTCTGTATTCCTTTTCTTGAGAAGGGTGCTCTTTATTTATAGTTGAGTGCATGCATGTGTTTTGTTACAGGTATTTTATTTCTATTCTTTCCAAATTATTTAACATTGTTTAAAAAACAAACAATGCTAATTTTTTTTCTTTTCGAAAGGTAACTTATAAAAAGTGATAAGTCTTTATAATATTACGAAGTAAAAAATTTTTATTATATTAATCTAAAACAACGTTTTCTTATTTCTAAAATGTTAATTAGTTTTAAACTGTAATTCACGTGAATAGAATATACTCTTCAAATTGTAAATATTCTTAAAATAAAATATTGTTCACACATTTGGACGAACATTTGATTAACAAAATTCAAGTGACGTTTTAATTTACATTTTAAATCAATTTGCAGGAATAATAAATAAGCTAATATTGTAATACTGAGATTAAATGCAGTTACAAAAAATATCTATCGCAATGTTTAAAAAACCCCATTATAGTGATTTTGTGAGTTTCAGAATGAAGTGCGGATCAGCTAGATTAAGCATTGACACGACCACGAGATGTTTCATTTGTTTTTAGAAGCAAAGAGGAAAAACAAACGATTGCTGTTATTATAATAGAATTTTTTACTGAAAAATATTTTGATCCATTTCTGAATCAAAATGTTATTTTTTCCCCGTGCAGCGAATAGGTCGTTCAAAATCATTTATTCTAGCACCGTTTACTATCTGTCAGGAGGACCTAAAGACAGTGCTCCAGTGTAAGGAAGACAACTCACAGAAGCATTCATTTCGACAGATTTACATGCAGAAAACATAAAAGCAACATCTAGTTCCTGAATTGCACAGTGGTTAAAATCAAGCCTTTTAACATCTATTCGAAAAGTACCATTCTACCACAAGGCTCAGGAATGCATATTCGAAAAATGCATATCAAATAAATATCGCTCTCCCTCCTTTTTATGGTTGGTGGTTTGGTGTCGTGCTCATGGGGGCAACTAAAGATAGCCATGAGCATGCAGAATACAGCTGGCCGTCTCCTTGATGTTTTCGGAGTAGAGACACTTTTCGATGTGGAAGGAGGGGAATTCCTCTAGCTAAGCCAGACATCTTAAAATGGCAGGGCAGTCAAAACTGTGTCTTGGCGTTAGAAGAATATTATCGCAAAGACGGTAGGTTATGGTGCCATCTCTCTGGATATTCCCATCTCCATAGTGACTGGTTCTAAGGCGAGTGATAGTTTTACTGAGGTCTCTATATTTGCGCTTATTTCACAAATCTGTGAGTCTCATTAATGGTGGTCTCTCTTAGACGGTATCTTGCAATTGCATTCACATCGTCAACAGTGACTTTGAAGGTATTTCCGTCACTGAGTTCTCTCCCTTCCTTGGCAAGTTGATCTGCCTCTTCAATTTCAGGAATGCCAACGTGCGCGGACATCCACTGCAGAATACAAATCTTGTTTAATTGTTCAATTACTTTCAATTGATGTTGAACATTATGAATAAGTCTTAATTGACCGTTGTTGAATGCTTCTAAGGCAGGGGGTCACAAAAGATGATTAGCCCATTGGCTTTGTCAGTGTTGTTGAGTGAGATGTATTCATGCAATGAATGATTTATGCTCTTAAGATCACTGATGAAATTTGAGGCGATTGACGCATCCTGTGCTCAATAAATTCGTAATCATACCGTTGGATCTCATATTATTTAATAATACTAATAATACCTAGAAGTAAAAAAAAATACTTACAAGTAAAAAAAAAAAAATCAAGGATGTTACAAGAAAATGAAATATCTTTGAGAAGAAATGAAATCATGAAAAGAAATAATGGAAGAACAAAACATTTGTATTTTAATTTACACGACTTGTTTAAAGTTTCAAAGTATAAATATTTATTTATTATATCTCCATGTGTGTGCGTGATAAAGACCATTTGAAATATACATAAGCACTTTTTATCAAAAAAATATTGGCCAATACAAAAGTATATTCAAAATATAATGTTAAAGTTTAAACCGAATTGTGAACATTATACACGTTTTAAACATATATCAATATCTATCTTTTACTTCTGAAAAACTCTACGAAGCACTTTTCTTTCGATTTTACATCGACGTCTACAAACTTTCAAAATAAAAAAAATCCTAAACATTAACTGAAGCGATAGCGTGCACTTTGTATCCATTTCTAAGACTTTTATGGTTCGACTGCGCGTGTCATGTTAAATTTTTATTAATTTCCAAACAATAATATCGTCTCATAACAGCCCCACTGGAAACTCACGATGAAGAAAAAAGTATTAATGCGGTTTTTAAGGTTCGTAGAAAATGGAGGCAAGTCAATATATATATATATATATATATCAGGATGTGGAGTGTTTTATTGCACTGCATCCAGGGTGGATGGGTATTAAATTTCGTTGAAGGGGGTCGAGAGTCATTTTCTACACTTGAAGAATTATTTGCGCTCCTACCCCTTCCACTACTTCTATTTTATTTTTGAGAGTAGAGACATTTTATGAAGCTTCGCTTGTTAACAATTTATTGTTGTGATGAAAAATCTTTCAATAAGTTGATAATGCCGTTGTTACTGTCGGCACGCGATGGTAAAAATTGATATCAAGGAGATCATAAACGTCACACATAGATATTTCAAGGAAATTAAATTAGTTTTCCTGGCTCCTCTGTTGGTAATAAAGACGTAAGTTGGAAGCTACGATTGCAAATCAAGCATATCGATGTAAGTTATAAGCAATACGCATTTAATATTTGTAAATTAAACATTTAAAACTTACACTTGCAAATAAATGAAAATAAAATAAAAAGAAAATGTAATGAATTCTCATGATTACTTCATTCAATTTAAAATATTCCTAAAAGAAAATAAATGAAAAATAAATTAAAATGAGTTTGATAAGCTTATTAAAATGAGTGGCATAAAAACATAGTCACTAACATTTTTATGCATCTCATTATGATAAAAGTGGATTATAGAAATGAATTTAAATTTTTCTATAATATCAAATTATTAGTCATAATTGCATAAATTTTGCAAAATTTTGATTTGTCACTTTCTCTTATAGACAATCAAGAATGATTTTGCTCAAAATAAATAAATAAAATTTTAAAAATACAAAAGAGGGGTGTGATGGAAACCTTTTTTAATAGTATTTTCTCCTGGATTATCAAAGGTAATTACAACTTCATCAGATAGTACATATTATATAAGAATAGGAATCTAGAAGCAATATCTTTCACTACGTTAATAATAAATTAAAATTTTTTGAAACATTTTTTAAATGAATTAAACTTTTAATTGAAGATAAAAAATGAATGTTTCAAAATTTTTCCTAGAATATTTGGAAAACATTCCATTTTTCTTTATATTAAGTATAACTTTTAAGTTTCATTTATGAGATGCTTATTTTAAATTAATTATCTAAAATTAAATACTAAAATTAGTAAGAATAAAAATTGTTTTTTCATTTCTCTTTCAAAAATGTGCTTGAATCAAAGAAGAGAGCAGGAATTAATGTTTCCAAAAATAATAATAAAAGTTATTTTAAAACCAATTCCTTATCATTTAATAATTACAATTCAGAACATTTCTTTTAAATAATGAATAATTTAGAATTAGCAAAAATATTTAAATTTACATTTGTTCAATAAAACACAATTTTTAGGATTAAAATAAAATTGAATATACAATTTTTTTATTATAAAATAAAAATTTTCAAATTAAACAGAATTATTTCATTTTGATTAATGTAAATAACTTCTTCTAAATTAGTTACTTTATTCAGTCTATAATTAACTAATCATAATTGTGTATTAAACTATTACAAATAATTAAATCTTAAGATCATAAATAGTACCAATTAATTTCAAATTTCGAACGATTTTTGAAAATTACTCTTAAAAGGAATTTGGGAAAGAGAAATATATAAATCATTTTTCTTTACTAACATAGAAAAGTTAGAACATATTTGAATAAAATAAAAAAGTGGGTAGAAAATAGGAAACTCTAAAAAATGATTCAATGATTGATCTTTATGTTAACTGTTAAAAATAAAAAACATTGAATTGATTCAATTTATGTTCGTCCTTCAAAATAATTTTTTTCTGATACATAAAACGAGGAAAATGACAGCGGAACTGATTATAATTCTCCTAAAGTTATTAGCAACATTCTCACAAATTTCAGTGAATAAAATAAAATGGAAATATATTATGCGTAGGTGATTATTAATGTCTATTATATTTTCGATTTAGACAAGTGGAAAAAAATTTGAGCGTTATAAATTAAAGACCTATCAATTCACTTTAAATTTAAAAATAATTCATTAAAAAAAAAGACACTGTCTTGTTCCTGAATTTAGTAGACTTAAACACAACGTTTAGGGCAGTATAAATTATTTCCGAACTATAACCGAGTAAGCTTGGATATGAAGTCTGATATGAGTCTGAAGTTTTTTTCTGAATTAGAAAGTTAGTCTAAGCTAGTTCTAAGATTATTAACTGAGTCGTGAAATTTATATCAAGAATAAAATAATGTGGGAAGTAGCATATTTTGAGTTATCAACAGGTGGATTACAAATGGAATTTCTGGAATTGTGGAGCATAACATTCCTATCAAGCTCAAGCTTTTAACTTCATACGAAAAAGTACACCTCGAGACAGTGGTAATATTGCTTACCTCAATAAATATTTACTGCGGTCCCAATCCAATTAGTCTTCGTTAGAAAGAAGGAAAAAAAAAAAAAAAACGTTGAACGACAAACAAAGCAAACCTCAAAATAAAAGCTTGTAAATTATACTTAATCCATTAATGAAAGATTAAGCTATTTTGGTATAAATAATAACAAAGCTTTAGATAGGAGACGTTATAATTTATACCTAAGACTCAAAATATGTAATACATTTATCGAAAAGATTTTTTAAATGTTATTTTAAGGATTAATCTGAGGTGTCATTTATGGATATTGTTAAGTTTACTACGAACACACACATGCAATAATAAGAAAAGCCAATAGCTTTTATTTTATTACGCATGGAAAAATTGGTAAAAAATATTCTTGTCATGTATAAAAATACTTCAGTAAAACAAATTCATTGATGAAGAATTTTTTGAAATGATACAATTAAGTAAAACTGCATAAATATTTTTATAAAAAGCTTAAAAAATTAAAAATAGGAAGTCATTCTGAAGTCAATTTGAAATACTATTTTATTGAAATAAAAGTCATAGATTTACAAATAATTCCACAGTGAACCAGAAGAAAGCTTTTTAATGAAAATCAAATAAAAATAATTACTTCCTTTTCATAATGTTAGAGAAATTATTATCTCATATTATCAGTGTTCTATAGATCTTTGACTTAGAATTTTATCTTGATCGCAATATGTACTCATTACACTTTATCTACATTTCAATTTGAATAAATAAACAAAGCAATTATTCCCTAAAGTAGAATACAATAGCAAAATTTAAAAATTAAGTGGGAAAAAATAAATGTACATTTAAAAATTATCAGTCATAGGATATGAATGCTAAAGCCACGAAATACCCAATCACACCCATTTTTTACCGATTGCCCAATGCGAGTGAGTACCAACGTCTCCTTTAAATGGACGAAAGGAACGTGACATTTCAAACTTGCCATATTGTTCCATAAAAATGAAGAACAACTTATCCCCGCAGCGAAATGAGAAACGTAAATCAATTGCATGGCTTTTTTTGCAACTCAAATCAATACAAGTACCTTCCATGCATCGGATATCGAGCACGAATAACGTGCTAGCAAAAAAATCATGAATTGTTCGCACACCCACCTTCCCTACTTCGGGCAAAGCATTTCCTTTTTCTTTCCATGTCGACGGATTGTGCAGAAGGGGGGCGGGGTGGAGAGAGGGAGTACAAATACTTTAATATACAATGATCTCGGCACTCACTCACGACTCGCGCGGAGAGAAGCACGAGAAAGACTTTTTATTTATTGATGTCTTTTCAGTTGATTGACCACGTCTAGAAAATGGGGGTGGCGAAGAAGAAAAACTCTTATTTTGGGATCTTGGGTAAAGGACTCCACATTTTCGCAGCCATAAATGTTATTGGATGAGGAAAAACACATTAAAAGTAAAGGGGAGTATTGCCAAATCAAGTTTTTTGGAAAAGAATAGATTGCTCCTACTATGGACGGGCAAAAACGCTTCTCCGAACTAGCCCTCACTTTTACTCAATTCCCTTTCCAGATTTTAAATCTGGAATCTAGTCAAGAAAAACACTGAATTTATATGAATTAACTTAAAATTTACTGTTGTAATTTTTTTTTACTAATATTGATTTTTATTCATTCTTTTTTTCTGAATGATTAATTGTTATATATATATATATATATATATATATATATATATATATATATATATATATATAAAAAATGTTTAAAAGTAAACTAAAAATCTTTTACCTGCTCTTTACAAAGAAACATTTCTAATGAACTAAGTTTTATCCTAGCTAACAAATAAGAAGTTTGGCCTGATTGGAATCAAATAAGAAGTTTGGAAAAGATAAAAGAGTAACCATAGAGAGATTAAAACGTCAACTGATGGACAAATTAACCACATATTAGATTTAAACTATAATTCGAAAACAATGAAAAAAATTAGAAATAAATAATTAAAATATCCACTTGTTTATGTACTTCATTGATGTACAATTATGAAGAAACTTTTGTTTAATGTATTCTGGAACTGAATAGTAAAATAATTATGTACCGATATTCTTAAAATGCATACATTTAAAAAATTAGAATTATTTTACCCTTCTGATGTTATTTTGAATTATTATATTTTTATACAAATTATAAATTTTAATATCTAGATTCAAACTAAAATTGTTTAATTTCACTTAACAGTACAATTTGTGTTTACAAAAGATTTAAATATAGGAAGCCATTTATTTTTCATGTCAAAACTTGACATTAAGAGAATCAGTAGGATTCATCAGAAGGCACAAACAGCACAATGAATCCTTCATTAAAGGAGATTCAAAGCAGGAACAGTTGCCTGCAGATACCTTTTCAAACAAGTGCATTCATTAAAGTCAAAAGAGGCCGCACACAATTTTTCATCCCGGTATTCCGCACTGGAAGAAGTGCTACTTGTTAACTTCAATCCTACGCACACTCTAATTTAGTGCGAAGGAGATATCGCAAGCCAAAAGAGGGCGACTATCAAGAATAAGCAATTAAAAACAAAACCGATTTAAATGATCCGAGTAAAAATTTAACGATCGTCCTTTACTCTTCGAAGGAAAAAAAGCAATAGGGTATTTATAAAATCCATCAACATAAAGTGCAAGAAAAGTATCATTAAGACGGGTAAGAAAATAAACTAACAGAAGAGAAAAAACGAGAAGTTAATTTCATAACCCCCATAGATAGTTCCGAAATTATTATATATATATATATATATATATATATATATATATATATATATATATATATATATATATTGTTTAAATAATTTCTTGATAACTTGCAACCCCTCTAATGCCATTTAAAAATACTGATATCTGATATAAAGAGAAACTAAATTTTATGAAATATATTAGATCAATAATATAGATTAAAATTAATTATATTTCTTAATTTTTTATTTAAAAAATGATTTTCAAGCAATTTCCGCTTTATTTTATCAAATATTTATCTCTAAATTTACTATTTGTTTAAAAAGAGTAAAACATTTGCTCTAAATAAAATTAAATATGCAAAATAAAATGTAGAATATAATCCTCATTGGTTGAATACTAAGCCATTTCATGGAAGCATATACTTATTTTATTACACATTGATGGAAAAATGGGTTCGTTTACAAACTGCTATTCTCAAAAAATATATTTAACTAAAGGCAATGATTGAAAATTTGGTATCAAATATTATGGATATTATAAGTCCCATTTAATAATGTGAATGTAATATAAAGTAGAAATATTGTTATTTAATCTAGAGTGTCCAAAAAGCTAAAAATATTGTTTGTAGATATCAAAATAAAATTGTGAAAGTTATTGATTCTTCGAATTTTAGTTACTCGTGGCTGATTTTATTACGGTATTAAAGTAATAAAAAGAGATAATAAAGTTATAAGTACAAAAGAAGATTATATTCGGAAATCCGTAAGTTTTATCACCCAAGTGGAAATTAAAACTCAAGACCATAATTTTTCTCTAGAATATAGAAATCGTCTGAAAAAACTGAAAATCTCCAGACGACTTTAAAACAATTTTAATTTCAACTGTAAAAAAATAATATTTACACAATTTTATATTACCGGTAGTTGTTTAATTTTTTCTTTTTAAATACAAACGTTAGAATTTTAAACAAGAGTATTCATTAATGAGCGATAAAATTATTCAATCCTAGAAATAGTTTTGAAACATAAAACGACGCGATAATGTTAAAAAGAAAACAGCTACGAAAGGTTGGAATTTAAAAGAGAGGGAAAAAAAAAAAAAAAAAAAAAACGTGGAAGTCATTAAAATCATAATTAGACGATGCAAGGGGGTTGGCAAGAAGTCAACTCTTGACGAGGGACTCGGAAGAATTTTTGCTGATGTCTCATTAAGAAGCCTTTCGTTTAGTTCCTAGACTCCTTGTTGTTGAATACTAAAAAAAATGGAGACATCGTTTCTAATTCCTGAGAAAGACAGTTAAACATTTTTTGAAGGACTAAGGTATAAGGACATGGACTAATAAAACGGTTGTTCATGATTGGCGAGGATTTAAATTTATTCTTTTTTCTTTCTTCAGATTATTGGGAGTGTCGGGGTTCCTTCCGGCTTTTCAGAATGATTCATGGATGCTGTAATTACAGGATTTTTTTTAGAGCCAAAATTTGTTAGACACGTACTCTTCTCTATCGGAACAACCTCGATTTGTATTCCCTTTTTTATTTTATTTTGCAGTTACTAAAAATAGACGAAAATGGATGAATCAAACTAATCATTTCACATAGGTTCGTGTCAAATCGTTTTCTTTCAAGTTTTAAATTAGTAGTTTCTTTCCAGACACTAAATGACAGAAGACGTCGAGAAATTTCAGTTAATTTTTTTCCCCATAGACTCCTAGATGTTTCTTAGTTACCGACACGGCATACGTTAATAATAAAATGATTCACTAGTATGAAAATCAAAATAGATTGCATCAGTTTAGTATATATTAAAAATAGCAGAAGTAATAACGATTATAATAATGTAAGCTGAAAAGAAGGAAAAAAAATTAACAATATAAAATAAATGAATTTCACTTTTTTTCTACAAATTTCTTCAGAACTTGAATATAAAAAAATCCAGTTAATTGATTATTTTTTAAGAAATCCACTATGCTTTTATGACTATAATTAACTTCTTTTTATATTAACATTTTCTTCATCTTTAATAAGTTCCAACTGAATAATTCTCCTGGATTTCTTTCCCCACTCCAAGCGTGAATATTTAGAGAGTTCAGAACTCTTTAAGTTATAATTTCCAATCTAAAACTCTCATATACCAGGAAAAAAACTAGTCTTGTAGAGGGGCAAAGAACTTAATTCTTTCTTATAGGTGAACTTAAAAAATACTTAACGAAAGATTAATTTTGTAGCACGAAACAATCTTTGTCCCGTAAGGGAAAATATATAATAAAAATCACAAAGAAAGGTAAATCTTTCAAATCACACACAGCGCGTTAATTCTTAATTTCAAGAGGATTAATAAATCACAAATTAGTCTTGTAATTGTGACAATACAATTATATTTCATATATTCTGTTATATTTTTCACAAAAATCGATTTCCATTTTGAGCAGTTACAATAATAACATGTATCCCCACTTTTTGCAGCCTTGTAGCTCGTCGATCCAACCCATTATTTAAATAAAGCAAAGCTATTTACAAAACACCCTATAAAATTGATCATTATAAAATAATCGAAAGATTGGATAACGTAAAAAAGAATATCTAAAATATAAAAAATCTTTTTTTTTACGGTGATAAAGCAATTTTTACTCAATAGCAACATAAATCGTTCTATTACTTGAAATGAATCTCAGATTTTAAAACATTTTTGCGCACACATTCCCAAAATTTTTTAAATAAAACCCAGTTTATCGATTATTTAATTTTCTATATACATAATACCCCTTTCTTTAATAACTAAATATCTTTAAATCGTCTTCTAAAAATAGAATTTACAAACTCCCCTCCACCTGTATTATTAAAAGAACACATTATCGAGTTCCATTTCCAATGAAAAAGATATCGATTTGGAAATCGCTCCTAAAAGCGAAGTCATCACATCTCCGGGTGCTCACCTTTCAGAAGGTGCGCGTTATCTTGGCTAGCGGCAATCGTCTCCGAAATCCGATTCTTCAATTAAGTAGATCAGTCATATTCTGATCTATTTATCTCTCGCAGTTTTTCCATGTCTGAAAAAGGCCATCCATTATTTTACTTCTTTTTTTTTAAAAGAAAAAAAGAAATCGTATCGAATCTATCCTTTCATCTCGCCTCGAGTCTCAGACGAAAACTTTAAAAAATCTCGGATTTTTATTTTTTCCTCCATCAGTGATATAAATTACACAAACACAAAGTAGTTTGGAGGTATGTTTTAATAGGAAAGGGGTCGGAAATATATAGGATAAGTCACTAAAAAATTATGATAAAGTATAATGGTTCAAGGAAATAGTTTTTAAAAAACAAAATTCCGTGCATAAGATTGAAATTTTTATACACGAAATCGATGCTAGTGACTGCAAGATTTCAAGTTTTTATCTTCTCATTTTAAGTAATACAATTCTATAAAAGACTAATAAAAACTTTGACATTAAAACACGAATACCCTGAACATAAAATGTGAAAATTATGTTTCACTTACCTTGCCATCCAACAAATTCCCCGCCGTCACCTGTAAGAAAAGGAAGATAGTGGTATAAAATAGTTGCGAAGTAACAGTCAAATTTTTTATCAGAGGATAAAAGTGAACTATAAAATAATGGAAATGTCATCCTAACTGAATACTAACGACATAAAAATCTGTAATTATTTTGATTCAAATAAAGGCGTAACATAAACGTCAATAAATAAATTAGAATGATTTCAAATTCATCCGTTCATTTTGGATTCCTATGGATAAGTAAGAACTTGTACGACTTTTTCAATACTTACATTTTTTACCGCTAGAAGATGCAAAATGGATTTCCGGATACGGAAAAGAAAAAAAAAATGTAGAACTTTTACATCACGTAATTATTTTAATAAAACAGTAATCCTAAGTTAACAGGTGGGAACTTCGACGATGCCACATCTGACTAAATTATTATACCGACCAATCATTTTCATCGAAATCTTTCGGAAGATATGATAAACTGAATATCTACATTTCGTTTTTTATTATAATTTACTACAATACATTATAAAAAAACTAATTTTTTTCTACTTGATTTACAGGAATAGTTTATTCATTTTATATACAATAAAAAATAACGAGAAAAAATAATTTGACCAGCGATATTTTCCATAAAAAAAATCTATAATATGAGTTTACATAACAGTCGGTATCCACCCAAGCCACTGTACTGCTTTAGCTTCGTTAATTTTGTGATACATGTGAGTCCGGCATCTCTCGTCTAATAAATTATAAGCATTCTCCTTGAAATGAATCGGAGCAAACAGCTTTTCTACATAAGAATGTGCAGATAAAAATGTATACTTAATATGTACTCAAATCGCTTTAAATTATATTTCATTATTTCTTAACTTACTTCATTTAATAAGCCTGTATTTATATTGAGTCAAAGGTGCGCTCAAAAAAAGTATAGTCCAGAAGCACACCATCTCTAATTAGCTTCTAAACAATAACCTTTGTTGTCAGAATCTGCCGGAGCGACATCTTAAGCTGGAAACTGTTTTCCATCAACAAACAAAACATTCGACATTAATATTTAAAACTGCATAAAGGATATAATCTAATCCATGAATAAAACACTCCCCCGTAATTAAAATGTAGCGCTTCGAACAGTGGGAGCGTTTCTTCAGATGAAGACGCCATTGTTCACCTGCGGCGGCAGACAAGCAAAAGAGGCACAAGGAATCTTTTTCTTGAATTAATTTCCATCGCCAAAAACATTTCGAGCAGATACGCGAGGAAGGGGGAAAAACATTCTTGCGATTCAACCATTCCCCAAAGGAAACAAGAGGCAAATGTTAAAATAATGAACTCTTGTGAAGAAGCAACTGTAATGTGGTGGCGGAACGAAAATACACACACAGTGGAGGATAACAAAACACATAAAAGGTTCCGCAGAGTCCACAAATGCGAGTTCTTTATTTATTTCTCAAGATCTTCGCCAACAATCATTTTTTAAATTTATTTTGGAGAAAAAAGAGAAGAGGAAAATCTTAATTTTCTGGAAAATACAATAAGGAGAAGAGCGAAATTGCTCAAACCGAATATTTTCATAACGAAGGCTTTTCTCTAGGCGAAGATACATCGCGGAAGCCGACCGGAACGGAATGATATTCCGCGTCCTCTTGGGTACTTCCCGCGGAAGACGGGGAACGAAAGAAATCGAGAAATGGGAGGAGGTATAAAATATTGCTAATTAACGAACCAGCTACACACTCATTAAAAAACGACTACAACATTGCAAGGATTTTAGCACTCTAAAGATTAAATCACGTTATATTTTATGTACAAATGAGCTTCCTGAAATTATAATACATAGCATCATTTTTTCCCCCAAGAATTAATTCATATAACTTAAGTTCATGATTTTAATAACTCCTCAGCCAAATGTTTCACAATGAAATGACTCAATTAAAAAAATTCTGTTCTTAATTCCCATTTTCACAGTTCATTTTTTAGACATCATAGCTAAGTATGTTACTTGCCTGAAATTAATAAAACTAATGAATAAAAGCAAGTACGGGGTGAAAATTATCACACAAATGGCTAATCCATTACTTTACATTGTACACTTAAAATGTTACAAAAATTTACGTAAAGTATATTAATATTTTTTCAGGATATTATGTCACGTTTGTTACCTATTTATATATCATAGACTGAAATACATAAATACATATGCCCTGGCACATATTCAAGTCAACCTGGCAGAAAGTTGGCAAAAGTGAATGTAAGAAAAAGGAGAATATAATAAAGAAAAAAAAAACATGCATTTTTATTTTAAAAAAATGCTGATCTGTTTGTCCTCCTATTGTCAATTTTTTTCATATTTTTCTAATTGGACCAAAAAGTAAAATGGATTAGAAAAAAAACGAACATCCACAGAAAAATGGGCTGAAAATTCTGAAAAGAGAGCGCATCGAATATAAGATTCCAATTTACATGAGAGTTATGAGACTACCTTGTACCTAAATGCAATATATTATAAGAAATTCTATTTCTATATATTAATTATCAGCCACCGAATGGGGAGGGGAAAAGCTCGCATTTCTTGAAAAATAGTCCCCATTTATATGACAAATTCAAACATTGGTTATCATAATATTTTCACTTAGAAACGGAATTCCTTTTTATTGCAAAGAATATTTTCTTTGAGTGGAAATAAATAATAATGTGCATAGAAGATAAATATTATATTAAGGATGAAACGAAATGAATAGGAAATAATACGAAATGCGTTTACTGAGCCATAAAATTAAATGACGATATTAGATTCTCAAACATAAATGCATACATTCTAGAAATAAATGTGAGTGTTATTATTATAGAAATAATAACGCAGCTTAATTTACATAATCTTTTTCTATTCTTATTATATGGGGAATATAACTATTTTTCGTTTCATTATTTTCGTAAACAAGAGATTTGGTATTAAATTGAACTAATGCAAATTTAACAAGACAAATGGTAAGAATTTTTATCCCCCCCCAACCTATTATAAATTTAGAGTTTTTATGATTTGAATAAGTACGTTTGAAAAATTCCATTTCTGAACACTAAGCAAAATTGGACTCGGAAGAATAAAAAGAAAATATTCTCTATCGTATTGGGGTTTTTCTTGTAAAAATATATATCTTTTACATGAATATAAATGTTTCTATAGAATTTATAGTTAAACTGTAAATTGATTTTATCAGATGCATTTTTAAATTATGAACCATGCGAAAAGATAATGCTAGCAATTCTAAATTCAAAGAATTAATAATCGTTAAAATACATCAACTCTTAACAATGAAAAAAATTAATACATAAATAATTTTTATCTTCAAGTTTTTTAATAAAATATAAGATAGTCAAAAATACAAGACAGTCGCAAAATAATTAATAAAAGAACTAATTTCAATTTACAGTTTTTTCCCCATGGAAGTTAATCTCTTCAACAATGATGGTACTAATTGAAAATTAGATTATATGCAGCAAATAATATAGATAAGTAGTTAAATCTAAAAAATAATAAATTCGTAAGTTAAAAATATACATTCTCAGAATATAAAAGAAACAAACAAAAAAAAATTAAAATTATGTTGGAATTATAACCTTAAAACATGAAAAATTGTATTAGGAAAAGCAATTTATTTTAAAAATATTTCTTATGAAAAGAAGTGTTTTTGTCAAACAAAACGATAAAATGAAAAAAAATTAGAAATTAATCTATTTTATAAAAATTAAAGTAAATGAAGCACCTATTATTTCACAGTTTGTTATTTCAGATTATTTCTTTACATGAAAGAACTACATGATTAACAGCTAAAAATCAATGAAACCCTCAAAGGAAAAATACAAAAGACCTTTTTATGATATATGAATCAAACAAGGGGGGGAAATAATTTTAGGAGGAACAAAAAATGATATTTACCTTGCCTCGTCGGGTCCATGCTGTTGGGAATCATAGGTTGGCCTGGAACGCCACCTGGAGGCTATAAAAAAAGAACTTATGTAAATATGTATTTTTAAAAAGAGCTTTTAATCGTGAAATAAAATATATACAGATATTTATTCAAGCAAAAGGAAAAATACATTAATTTATGTTTTTATTTATAAAACCTATATATATATATATATATATATATATATATAAGAATGGAAATGGCACAATTCTTTTTCAGCAAGATTTCTTTGCAGCTCAATTACAAAAGAGAAATATTCCTCAATAAAAATAATGTTTATAGAAATCGCATTTTAGTTTAGAAGCACTTTTCTATTCATTACATTTGTTATTATTTTCATAAACAAATAGCGAGAAAGTATTATTTGATGCATTTTGCTTGAATTCATTTCAGTTGAAACGATATTTGGATTATGTTTATGAATTTTTAATTGAAATGTTTTTATCTTGTCTCAACCATACATAATCTATAATCTTTAAATTTAAAAATTAATTAATCCATTGGAAAAAAAAATAAAATAAAAACAACAGCTTTGAAAATTTAATACTGATATTCCATAAAATATTTTTTGACGTATAATTGAATTTCTCAATCAGAAAATAGTTGCTTTTTTAGGAAAACTTTTATTTCAAATACGCAGTGAAATTCTACAGAAAAATATCTCGATAAAAGCCATCCTTCCGCAAATTATTCACACAAATGTCACATAATTTATGTTTACCAACCAATTCATTTTATTGTTGTTCATATCACATGGAAATAAAAAAACAAAAAGAATCGCCTTTTAAAAATTTTTAATTTATTATCTGTGCATATGCCTATTCAATTAAATCCACGCTACTTCAGCCGAGCACTCTTTCCAGCGGTGAAAACAGTGCTGACTACCGAGTCGGGTACGTGATTTATTTTAGAACATTGTCTGAAGAATTAATGGCATATGTCCGTATGCTTAATGTTGCCAAGGGATAATTTGCGAAAACTGCTATTACTATTTTATTCAGATTCACTGTTGTGACTGCTAATCTATCGACTGAGCCACTGGTGGGTGTTTAGAGTGATGGATTATAAGCACAGTTAAAGCAAGATGGAGCATTTATTCTTTCCGAAACAGTAATCTCATTTGTAATGCAAATTTAATAAACATATGCATGAGAAAGTAACAAGATAAAGATATTCACGTTGTTAATATTAACTATGTAAACGAAACCAGTTTTAGATAGATATACAGCTACAATGGTGAATAACGATCTGTCTCTTTATTCTGTTAAAAAAAATTAAATAAAAACTGTGATTTAAAATTTTTAACAATTCAATAAAGACAAGTCAAATGCACATGAAAAGAAGTTTCATAGGCTAATTTCAACAAAGTTAATTGAAACAAATGAGAGACATTATTTACGCAAGCTATTTTTAATTTTCAAATAAAAATATTTGCACGGGCTTCGTTGCAAATTAAAGTGAACGAGCATTCGACATGAGAGAAGAGAATTGTGTTTATGTAATCAAGATATTACGATAAATAATTTAATTTTATGAATGAACCAAATGATAGTCAAGAAATTAAAGTCCCTTATTAAAAATTCCAGCCACATGCAAGAAGCTTTTTAATTGGTACATTATTTTAATCCCTTCCAGACATCTCGCTCGAGTTTCCGCGAAATTAAGCATGAAGACAGTCCATTTTCTCAAACCAATTCCCGGCGAAGACTTCAACAAATTACCGGGAATCACTTACACTCTTTTTCTGAAGAGGATCAATTCCTACAACGGGGCATTATTCAGCGCACGTATCCATAAAAGAATATATATGAAAAAAAAATCACAAAAAAAGAATATAGCCTTAAACACTAATTCCCTTTGCTTTGCAGTTTCTTTCCCTCTTTTTTTTTCTCTTTTAATGCGAGTATAAGTAATTAAGAAAGCGCTGTGTGGATGAAGCCAGCAAAGCACACGTATGCACCATTATATTGGGATCCATTAAGACATCCAAATTAAGTATCCCTTGCCGAAACACAAAAGAGAACCTTAATTACATTTGCCTGGAATAACAAGAAAGAAAGGCAAGGGAAAAAAAAATAGGAAGATGAGATTTGAGTTAAAAATCCCTCCCCCGTCTTATTCTTTTATTGAAGGGGAAAAAATACATATTTCAAATTAATCTGGGGGCAGGAAATTTACAATTACAAGATTCGATATGCCGGCAATGTTGTTTAAAGAAGTAAAAATAATAAATAAAAATTTTATAATTACTAATTAATAACCGCTAGAATATACGAGATCTTTTACATTCATTTAACATGAATAATCGTGTTGAAAAACTCTAATCTGGACATTTTCAGCTCATGAAAGGGAATGAAAAAAAAATGATTTTTCTGGATTATATCAGAATAAAAAAATGACAATTTCATTAAATTATTTAAATTTCTCATCTGAGAGAACACTTGGAAAACAGGAAAAAAATATTTCGATTTTTAAATATTTTTGAAGTGGACAAGCTTTCATTAATAAGCGCATTTGAAAGAATTTAATGTTTTCACTAATAAAAAATTCATTCAAAAGAGAAATAATTGAAAATATGAATTCAATATAGCTTTAATGGATGTACTTTAATAAAGAGAAAATTACAAACACGTTTTCCAAATTTAATTAACATTTGAGAGCAGCAAAAAATGTCTGAAACTGCAAAGCATTATCAACAAATAAAATGAAAAGCAATGAATGCATAATATAATTTTATTCTGTTTATCGTTTTTTCTGTTTTGATTCCTCTTTCATATTTCATTTTTCCTAATGCAAATTTTATATACTTAATATCCCACCCATATTTTAATAATATTATGCTACAAACATTTTTGTACAATTAGTGCAAAATATACTATTATCAAATCTACTTGACCTAGATTAAAATCAAAACATTCTATTCATTAAAATGTTCACTGAATTCTTTTTTAAGCATTTTATGGCTGCTTTTGCACCTCAATTCTAATTTGATCAGGATTTACGATTCAAAATTGGTTCTAAAATGCTACAAGCATTGACAACCCCCGGATGGAAATCAGACCCACGACTGTTGAAAAGAAAGCCAAAACTAAGCATTCTAGATTACAAAATTAATTGGCTTTTAGTATAAAAGATACTTTGTTACTTGAGATACGCGTTTTCTTTCATTTATTGTATAAGTCTAAAAGTTGGTTACATACAAAACAAAATGACTTTTCAAAGTATTCTTCATCTAAGAAAAACAACTACCATAAAGAAATGTTTATTTACACTGCTGAAGAAACGATTTTTGAGTCGATGTTACAAGAACTATCGTGTGAAAACCAAACATTCCAATAATAATGTTCAACGAAATTGAACAATGTTTAAGTGGAATTAATGGCCGGAGAATAATTTATGCCACTCTAACTGCACCATTTGAAGGATAGGAAAAAAAATAAGCTTCCTATCTTTATTTCCATAGAATGCTTCGATGTTGCGAGCACAAGAGAAACAATTTGGGACTTTATTGGCATTCAAGTCGGATGTCGTAAACAGGCCAATCAATTGACTTTCATTAAATGTTTACGGCGTCAACATACAAATTTCGGGAAACTAATTATTTCACTCACGCTCCCATAATTTAAGACGGGGTTGTGTAATGGACTATAAAAGGCCATAAAGAAGCCAAATTTGGCGCCGAGGTTTTCCCCCGTAGCATCCACGAAAGAGAAACGTGTGTCACTTGGGAAACGCTGCACGGAAAAACATCATTCATAAAGAAAAGAAGAGGAAAAATGGTATATCAAAAGCAGTAATCACCGACAAAAAATGCACATCTTTTCATAAATGTGATTAGTATTCACATCACTGGACACTGCGGTTGAATAACATAAGCGACAGGAATAGTTTCTTCTTTTCACAAACCAATTCTCGAGTGAAAGCATTCACAAACTAATTATTAGAAGATGATGAATGATAGCTAAATGTCACAAACAATTCCTTTAGAAACAGTTATTGATATTTCAATGCAAAATGAAATATCCATTGAGTCATCATCATCTTTTAAGATACAAAGAATTTTCGGATTTCAGAACAGTGTAAATTAAAAAGTAATTCTAGAAAATCAATTTTTTTTAAAGCTCTCAGTATTTAATTCCATTAAAGGACAGCATTTCTACATTTGTCAAATCTTTGGATAATAATATACCGGGTTAGCATAAATGATTCATTCATTTTGAGAAGCCTGTACTTTTAAAAATGTTTCAAGTATACATTTGAAAACATACATGAAAACAATTCATCAAATTTGTACATTCTCTACAAATGTTTACTGCGCCCTTTTGGTGACAAGCACATGTCCAAGATGATAATCGAGCTCATTCTATATATTTTGAAGTAAACTTCTAGAATCTTTGAATTGCCGATATCAAAAATGCTTCGTTTACACGGTATATCTTTACTATACTCCCTTCTGAATGTGCATTGCACAATTATAACATAGGAATAACTAGCCTATTCAAGGGTACTAAACCTCTTTTTTCTTACCTCTTACCCATTTTCCACCAGTACTAACCTCGTGCTGCCTCACCCAATGGGAAAGATAATGACTCATTCAGGAATATGCAGTACAAACTTGGTTTCTGTTTCCTTCCGAGCAACCCCCATGTGTACGAGTAATGATTTTAAAATAATGCCTTTTCAAAACGAATGAATCAGCTGTGCTAACCATGTATAGATTGTTGATGCACTCTCTCATTTACTAGAAATAATCTAGAATACTATTATAAGAACTGGGGGCTTTGGGCACTGGAAATCATTGAAAGAAATGTAATAAGGACTAACATAGCATGTCTTTCTTTCTTTTTTTTCTTTTTAGAACATAATAATTAACATAAAATAAGTTCAGTCATGAACCTAATATAGATTATGAAGTAGGTCAATCAACATTTCAAATACAATTTGAAGCTCAATTATTTCAATGAATTTTTAGTAGTAAATAACAAATATAATTTATTAATTAGCAAAATTAATAATATAAACTATTGAGTATTTTTTTCCGAAATTAAATATGTTTTCATTTAAATATTATATATAATTTAGTTACACATATAATTAGAATTACTTGAATTGCATTACATTACATTGCAACTAAAATATTTAAATTTTGAAGTTCAGTCTAACCCCCCCCCATTATTTTAAAGCTTAAATTCTAAACTAAACCAGTAAATAATTAATCTTTTATGTTTCAAGACAATCAAATGGACATCGAATCTGAAATAGGAGGAAATAAATAAGAATAATATAAAATTTTTAAAAACTATTTAGATTATTATTTACCTAATTGATTAATGAAGAACATTCCTATTTACAATAATTACATAATCATTAAAAATGGCGACAACTATTCGATATTTAAAATGATGTATTCATTATATCCTAAAACAAATACATAGCGTAATCATTCACCCAATCATATGCAGCATTTTCAATATGTAGCAGAGATTATAACATCGCATTTATATAAATAAGGGAAAGCACCTGTGGGAAATTTCTCATTGGGGTAAGTGGAGAAGGATGTCTCGAATTTTCCGTTGCCTAGCAACGCACTCCGTTACTCCGGAAGAGAATGATGGGTCATCAAGACTCTGAAGAAGAGCGAGACTATTTCATCACGGCCTCATCATTTCTACGCAATAAATTCCTGGATGCTGTTCATCATGTGGACGGCGGTCATTTACTGATTGTGAGCGGATATTCTGGACAATGGTAAATAAAACTACCAAAACGACTATCTGCACGGAACTCAGCTCATTAATTAATAATGTTTAACAGGAGAATATACGATCCGATTCCAAGCACGAATTTTCGCACGTTCGACAGTTAAGGGAATTTAAAGCGTGATATCGTTATATTCTACTATATTAACATTTATAAGCAAAATATTTCTCCTACTGTTATGGATATAAAAATTATTTTGGAGGGTATTAGTAATATTTAAAATGTAAAAGTAAAAAAAAAACTGTTTTCCTGTTATCCAAAAATTGTACAATAATTTAATATCTTGAATATGTTTTAGCACTCATTTTTAAAACTAAACACACAAAACTGAGAAAAAAATTATAATGTCCTCAATTTGTTTCTAAAATATTTTTTCCAATGGCGGGCACAATGTGGTAGAGGGTTGAACCCTATACCACAACAAGGCCAGAGACTGCTACTCATTTGTCGTTACCCAGCGGGTACCTGTGAACCAAGTCACGGAGGCGAGTAGCATTACCCGCGCCATACCACGACAAACCCGTTTATAAGGCAGGCAAAATTCATACAACATCACAGAAGAAAGGACAGAAAGAGAAACGCAGAGAGAACAGAGAAGGAAAGAAACATCCATGCTCGAACCGGGATTCGAACCAGAGACCAACAGCTCAGGAGTCAGGAACGCTAACGACTCAGCCAATCGGTCGGCTGTTTCTAAAATATAATTTCATAATATAAATAAATTTGAAAATACATCTTTCCATTCAAATCTGATGTTTGAAAACTGCCTTTTTTTAAGTTTTAATACTTTTAACAATAAGCATAGCAATATGGCAATAATCCAGAAATAGATTCCAGTAGTATATACAAATATATGATTTGCAGGAATGAATTATTTCAATGAAAACAAAACTTCAAATCAGATTTCTTCAAGAATTTTATAGAATTCCTTTTAAGAGTTTGGGCTTGAATCTTAAAATGTTTACTTATCTTTAGAAAATTTATATAAATAAGAATTAAATGCAAAATGACAATCCTTTCTCTTTTTTCCATAATAGTAAAAGATCTAAGTTAACCTGCCAAATTGTGAATGAAACTACTTCCTCTTACGAATTTGAAATTTGTTTTGATAATAATTTATTAAATGGATATCAAAACTAACTATTAAAAAAATGTAAACTCAGTTAAATTCCCTTACTTCTACAAAAGAAGAACACTCTAATTATGGTCGAAATAATTTCATTGAAAATTAAAAGAATAAAAATTAATATCATCTACAAAAAATATTAACTTTAAAAAAAGAACACTTAGATACATCTCATTTTTTTACGCTTAAAAAAAGTGTTTTGAAATCTGAGTTAAAATAAATATTAAATTGAAGATTCAAAAAATTCGTAACACTTGAAAGTCCATTTATATCGGCAATCTTAGGACTTTAAAATTCCGGAAATTGTGATTCGAAACCAAACCTAAGCTCCCATAATTAAAACTCGATTCGGGATGGAGTTAACAGATCCATATAAACCCCTTTCTTCGCTCGACAAGATTATTCACATTGTCCATTGCGTTAGTAAACAAGACACCACGATTGCAGTTTTTCCAACAGTGGACCACTAAATTAACCCGAGACTATAATTAAAATACAACTCAAAGACAAAGATAACTGGCTCCGATGAAGGATTTATAAGGAAGGACAGCATAAGAAATTAATAACAATAATAAATCTCGGATGTAACATAGCATTATTTACGATCCCGAATACCGCCTTTCTTGGGTCACTTACCTGCCTGAATGGAAGTGGGGGGGGAAATAGACCAACATAATAACGAATTACATAAACATGAAGTGCAAGTTTGATTCATTCCTGAAAATAAGATTAACCTTTCCACCCATCATGTACACATTGATTAGTGGGTTCAAGAGTAAGGAAATAAGAACAAGTAGGAAAAGTTCGAAGCCATGGGGATCGGATCACATATTGCAACGGCATGCAAAACGATCAGTTCGAGCTCAAACAGCAGCCTCATCATGCATTCAGCTCTCGCATGAGCAGAAGATTATAGCCTAGAACATTAATTACTTAGTTTGAATGATGTACGCTGATTATTGCAAGGAAATCTTTATAAATTAAAAGGGAAAATTCACACACATAAAAACAATCTCTTACCTTGCAACCGATTTTAAACAATTTTTATTGTTTACTATTAACAAAACGTATACTGGTGATTTAATTGAATAAATCAGAAACAGCAAAAGCGACCTTTTTTAATAATAAATCAGTATTTTTAAAATGAATGTAGGAATGTATTTATGTTTCCTTCTTAATAAGGAATATATTTAATCTCATAATCTACGTACTTTATGTGCACTTTAATATTATATGTGGATTTAATATACTACTACACGGCAATTATGAAGGCAATTCATCAAAAATTTTTAATTAAAAAGGCTTCAATTTTAATTCTTTTAAAAAAGTCATTCAAATCTGAAAAAATATATTTTTTAATCAGGGAAAATGTTTCGAAAATGTATAGTTAAATATAAATTTTCAGAGGTAAAAATGAGCAATTTTTAAATGGAAATAAAGACTCGATCAATCGAATGCAATACATATAAAGAAAAAAAAAGCTTCATGTATGAAATGAAATGACTAGAAATTCAGAAGACGGTCCCCGATGTGAAGATGGATGGTGTGTCGCGTGTGTGTGTGTGTCTCTCTCTCTTATCTTCTCACTCCCCCTCTCACCCACACTTCTAAAAACAGAGACCACGGAGACGTGATACACCTCGATGGGACTCTTCGCAATCTTGCCATGAAAAATAAATCTCAGTCGCAGAAACTGAGAAAATTTTTTAAGGATATGAGAAGAAGAAAAAAAAATCTGTTAACTGAATATTTCCCCCCCCCCAAATTCTTCATTCGCACCCTTTGAGACAAGTGAGAGTGTGACTTTTCATTTGGCTGCAGCTCAAACCCAACTGACAAGATAAATTTGAAAATATGATTAAATAAAGAAGCTGCATCGCTAATGGCACGAATTGGATTTTGAGGGAATTGTTTCGCAAGAACCACAGACTAAATTAAACCACTGTAACTCCCTAGTTCATAATAAATCAAATATCTCTAAACTGTATGATCAACATTACAATTTATATTATATACGCTTGTGATTAGCAGATAAAATATTAACATTTCCTCCTCCTTGCAAAAATGCATATCACTAAATATGGTAATTAAGAAATTCAATTAATCCTTGATACTGATTAAAGATTCAATTCATTCGTATCTTTAAAATATATGTACACACACGTATTTACCCAACCTAAAGTAACGTATTCCAGCTGAAGCCATAAATTAACAAGATTTTGAATTTGACATTGAAGATCTATCTTCTTGCTTTTCGTTAATGTAATCTAAACATTTTTTAAAAATATGTAATCCAGTCTTTTTTAATTCGGAACTTCAACCTAAATAATTGATGCAAGAATTTAAATTAGAAATTTAATGATTCCAATTCGTTTTTACTCCGTATGTGTCCGAATAATTCATAGCTATAAATATTGGAGTTCGGAAATTTAAAATTTTTATTTATTCCATAGATAAAACTGTTAATTTAAAATTAAATTCTTAAGACTAATCATATATTGATATTCAGCATCTCAGTAAAATAAAAATGGTATATTAAAGACAACTGCTATTTAGTGACACATGATTAATATCAATGAAGTTACTCAGATAACCTTCAGCATTGAAAAAGAAATTTACTGAAATCAATTAAGAAAATATTGCAAGATATTCAAATTCAGATCACAGTCATCATCGTACACAAACTAGCCTTCAATCCCAATAAAGCAGCACGGATAAAAATTATAATAACATAACAAGTTGTTTCCCAATTTCTGTCTGAGTGTGTAATTAGTCAAAAAAAATTTTTTTAGGATAACAAATGAAGGTGATCGTTCTTTCACTGGTAGAACACCGATTACCTTAGCAATTACAAAGAAAAATGACTCGGGATCAAGAAATCAATTTTTGTCGTAGATGCAAATCGCAGCACATATTTCATATCTCTGAGTGATGCATTGCATAGAGTGGAGCACAAGTGAAGCCCACACGAAGAAGAAGCCACCAGGAACTGCGTGATAAACGAGCCAAAAGTTCGCCACACATTCATTCCGCCGGAGAGGATGGTCAGCTCTCACAATCCGACCGACCACATGAGGCGGATTGCTAACGATTCTCGATTCAGTATCTTTTAAATCCAGTCAAAGGATGGTCCTGACAGGATGCATCATTTTCCGAAAAACTGCCCCTTTTCTCGACGGGACACCCGCTGAGAGATGTAGATGGGACAAATGAGGCAAAGGGCCCAGTTGGAAATAGATGGGCAATAGCGAGTTTTCTGCGCGCCAGGGCACGTCGAGAGATAAATTGTTCCACGGAGACTGTCAACCGGAGCAAGATAAGGGGAGGAAATTTACGGGGCCGATTAGAATCTAAAACCATGCTCCCCATTCAAATGATGTGAAAGATTCATTTGCTTTTCTTCATACAAGTTGCATAGAGAATGAAAAGAACATTCCAGAAAGCATCTAAAAATGTAATTCAATCACTAAATCCAGTTTCAAAGGATTCATCTTGTTTTCAGACTATTTCCATGGAGATAATACATAACTTACATTATCACAGAAATAAATCTCATTTACTTTAATAAAGTGCACAAAATGACTAGCAGATAAAATTTCATTTAAAAAAATAAACATGAACAAAAGTTTATTGAAGTGTGAAATGAAATAAAAGCTCAAGATCCTAATTTTCAAGGAATGCTTAGAATATTCATAGTTTTTCCTTAGTAATGCAAAATATAAAGATTATCAGCTTTTTATATACATGAATAGAAAGGGAAAATTGAGTTATGTATAAGAAAATGAAGCGTTTCCAATGAATTTATCATTTTAATTATTTTTAAGATTTGGTCAAACGGACAAAACATGCAGTTAACGACTCAAATATGATATTACTGTAACTTCTACAGAAACAAAGAAGTTATTATAAAATTGCGTTATGCTGGACGAGCTTAACAAAAACAATATGAAAAAGAAAATTTTTATCTGAGTTAATAAAAATTCACAACTTAAAAAAATTAATAAATGACATTAAAAACCAAACAAACGACAGGCTAACTAAAACACATTTTTTACTTCATTTACAAAAATTAAAAAGAAAAAATTAATACATGTATTTTGTTATTCGATGGTTGTTTAATATGCTAATATGAGCTATTTGAACTTAATACAGTAGCAATTTTTACCATTAAGGAGTCTAAAATGGATTAAAATTATATATTGAGATATCACTAATAAAGCCCTGTACATTAAACAGTAAACAGAATAGAAAACATCACAAAATATTACGTCTATCTTTTGAGTTCTCGTCAAAGAGAAGCGAGAAAATATCTTATCAAAATAACGCCATCACCTAACTTTCCACGGCGCTGAAAAATGTCCTTATTTAAAACTCATTTGGCCAGTCAGGTAATGATAAATTACCTGATTGTAGCCAAATGAGTTTTAAATAATACATAATGATTAATTATCTAAAGGATGAATATAATATTTATAATGAATACTTTTAAATGTGCCTTCTGTTTATAGAATTGTCGAATTTTAATTTTAAAAAGGATGTTATGTTCTAAGGATTGTAAAGGAAGCACCAAAAGTATTGGCCTCAGAACTTTTTTCTACGAAATTTATTCAACTCATATTTTTAAAAATATCAAGCTAAATTCCACTCAAATGAAGGGAATTTCCATTTTTTTTACTTAGTAAAACTCAATCGTAAAATATTAAAATTAAATCATAAAAAAGATAGCAATGAATTTAATCTAATGTAAGTCGAATATTGTTTTTCAATTTAATTCAGAGAAAGATTTAATATCGTAAACAAGTTGGGCAAATCATCGAGTACCGAAAAATACTCGCATTATACATATATTGTTTTAATGAAAATTTATTAGAATGTAATGAAAACGTAGTTTACGGGAAAAGTAGCAATATCTATTGAGTAAAGAGAAAATAATATTATCAAGCATGAAGAAAAACGAGGATTCAAACCATATAATATAACATTTAAATTAGGAATCAAACATAGTGTAAATAATTTTCGTTCTAGATCATAAAATTATTGGAAGAGTATTTTGGGAATCTTCCAAGTTCACTTTTCTATCGAAGTAAGGCAACATTTTTTATGCTTCCTAAAAATTTAAAGAAATCCGAAAGATGAATTTCTAATCATCGAAGTTTTTTATTTTTGCCTTTTGAATCAGTCCTTCTTAATCAAGTACCAAAAATTGTGCTTAAGTTTATAATATCTAATTGCTTAATTCACTTTAATTTTATAGTTAGTACTAATTTTAATACCAAGAGAAAAATGTACACACGTTTTTAAGAAAATAACATAAGAATTAATACATTTTCCAAAAAGTTAATTTTATAAAACCTAGATCATCAACGCGGTTTTCATAAGGATGAAGAAAGTTAGAAAAAAATTCTGCTTCAATCGAAAAATTCAGGAATTAGAATTTTGGCAGTAATTGAAGATATGGAAAACATATCTTTGTATTTATGAAAAATTAGAGATATTCAAGACAAATTTTTGTTAAAAAATTAAGTTACACTACATGGAAATTTCGGCAAGACAATTCAAATATGCAAATTACATTCCCAATAAAGGACAGTTCAAAAAAAATTTTTTTTCCCGTTATGATTAAAATTCTATTTATGTAAACTTATTTTCAGCTTTAATGGTGTTAAAATGTCCATATTTTTTTCTTTTCCTATATATATATATATATATATATATATATATATATATATATATATATATATATATATATATATATATATATATATATATATATACAAAATAACATGAAAAAAGTTCACGCACATTTTTCAGAAGTTTTCATTTTTACACACTTTTATTTCCCAGCAAATATTCAATTCAGCATGTATTGCAACCAGTTTCATCCCGTCCATCAACCGGCTTTGAAAATAAAATTAATTATCAGGATGACTCATCAGCATTTTAGGGTAAAATAAAAATGGTATTTTCCTTTGCAAGTAGCCCATAAAAATTGATTTTAGGAAATTTAATTTCCCAAGCACACACATTCGCAATGTCAAATAATGCAGAAAGAAAGCAACCGAGCCCACAGCACTTACAAAACTAATGAATGGTTATTACACAGTAAGTTATAATCCAAAGCTGAAAATGTAACTTATCACTAAAACAATTATCATTGAAAGACAGGATGTCGAAAGCGAAGTGGGCGCACGTTTCCCCCCCCCCTTCCCAAACATCACCCAATAAAATGTAATTAAATCATTCCTGAAAGGGTATGGGGCAAAAAGAAAGCATGAAAACGCTTCGACAGATCAAAAGCTCCCTTTCCTACACACACACCCAGCGTCCCTCTTTAGTCAAAGACAGAAAGACAAGTGTGATGGGTATCTTCCCCCACCCACTTCTCTTGCGTTTCACACCCCCTCGAGAAACAGACGTTTAATTAAAGGAAGCAAAGGAAAAGCGATCAAATTGTGAGCCTGTAATTACAATAATGCAGTTTTATCTATCGCATTCGGAATGAGTTAGCCCACAGGACAGGAATTGACGAGCAGACGTCGGGTTTCGGAGTTGAGTTGAGATGTTTGGGTTTTCGATCAGAAGGAAAATGTGTCGTGGGATTCAAACTGTCTTAAAACGAGAGAGGGGAAAAAAAGAGATACTTATGAAAATGGATGAAGAAGAAAACTTGATAGCTTTCTCGTTTAGCCTCATTAAACTGTAAATAGATATTGGAAAGATATATAAATAAAAAAAATAATCTGGTATATTAATGTTTAAAAAACTGCCCTCAGGAGAATTGATACATTCATGGTTTAATTGATATTCATCTTGCAGGCTGGAAGCAGAACAGTTTTTTCAAACCGAGTTTTATAAATTTATTTTCCCCCATTATGATAATCTTTTCATATATAAAGTAATTAACTTAGCACATTAATTATACTTATTTGTTAATAATGTGATATGAGAAAACAGCATTCTCCAGAGAATTATAATGAAACCAGAAAATCTACTTGCCTATTTTATAGAAAATTAATCTTTAAATTTATTTTTTGTTGATAAATCAAGAATTAAGGAAGACATCAATATTGCATGATTTAAATCGACATGTTCATTTTAGATTACACTTCTCTCTAAAAAATTCTACAATTAACAACTAATATGGCTTTTGAAATATAGATTCAATGAAAATATTCATTCAAAAATAAAATTGTTAACAGTGTTTTTTACGTTAGGAATCAAAGCGCAGTAGATTAAAAAACAAATTTTTAGTGTTTCAAATAAATGGATTTAACGATAATGATTACAGAATTTCATCTGCTTATTATTCCGATATGAAAATGCTGAATACTAAAAGAGCAAAACTTCTCTAAATTTTTCGTTTCCAAAATTGACAAATCATTATTTTATACAATTGACGCATTGTTTTTATTTTATTTTAATACAAAGGAATAAAACAGCTGAGGAGTCCAAAAAGAAACATTAAATTTCAATTTTATTGTTATTGTGCTTTTCTTTTATATTACAATTATAAAATAAATCACTTTAAAATCATATCTTTTAAAGTTTTACATATAACAGCCACGCAATTTCAATTGAAAATAAAGTTTTTCTAGAATAAGTTATTTCGTAATTGCACTAAATGTATTGCAATTTGCTCTAAAAAAGTAAAAGATTTAATGTGTTTACTGAGTATGAATTCTGCTTATAGTCAAACTTAGTGTACAGCTAAATTAGAAATGATTTTAAATAAATGATAAAAAGTTAACTTGATAGACTGTTTTAAAAAATATCTTAAATATTTATCATAAAGAAAATCTGGTTACATTAGTTAAATTTTAATTTTTCAAGAGACATAATCTGACAATTATTTATTAACTGCACTTTAAGATTTGCACTAGTTAAATTATAAAAAATATCATATAAAAAAACCAAGAAAAGAACTAAGTTATAAAAACAGAATCAAAATATGAAGCAGAAAACTTAGTTATCATTCCCACCCATGCATTTCTAATTATTAATTTACATGTAATTAATGTGAATATATATATATATATATATATATATATATATATGAGCGAGAGAATACATTAATTAGGGAATAAATTCAGTTTTAATCACGTAGAAAAGTACTTGCCAAAGTCATAATTAATTGACAATTCAGCAATGTCACAATAGTACTTTTTTAAAAGCTTAAATGTGTCTGCATTGATACAAGAGGAAAAATAAAGAAATAACCATTTTAATGATAATTACAGAAGGCCTCATTATAACTTATTTCATGACGTTAATTATTTAAAAAAAACAGCTAATTTGAATGAATAAGAATTTCAGAAATTTTTCTCGATTTCTTTGCAAAACAATTTTCTTTTTACGGCATAGCACTTAACAGATAATTAGTCAAAAGTATTAAAATATTGTTGCCTGAATTTTCGTTAGGAGTTTTTCCTTCATGAAAAAAAAAAAGCTTAAAAATAAATCATTTTGACTGAAATATAATGACTTTAAACTTTAGAGCTTCAATATAAGCAGTAATTATTTTTCACTACAAAAGAATAAGGACGGCATCCCTTGTAAATACCTTGAATGGAATCATTAGCGATTTCAACAAAATTGAATTTTATTGATTTTAGCTTAAAAAAAGGGGGGGACAGAAGTTTCGAGAATCGAGGGAATTCAATTTGATATTTTTATTTCTTCTAATGAATGTATTTAAAAGAATGATCGATAACTGATTTAAATCACAATGTATTATGAGTTTCTTTTTATTTTATTTATTTTGCAATCAATACAAGTTAAAATCTTTCTAATTAACTTTAGAAATAAATTTACAAATTAATAAAAATCACTTAAAAACGAAAAAAATTTTTTTTTGTATTTTAAGCTTTGATAAAAATTAATTTTGGATTTTTATGACAATTACAACATAAATTTGTTAAGCTCCAATATCAGTTAGTGACTTCTTTAAATGAAAATGCCAAATGATTAAATATAAATACTTTAATTACATCTTTTGAAGTATTTTGTGAATAAACTATCAACTCTAACAAATTTCGTTTAGTAATATAAAAATTAAAAGTGAACAAAAGAATTATAAATTAAAAAACACGCAAATGTCAATGAATAAATATCTAATTAATCTCATTAGATCTTGATAAATAATCGTACAATAAACTACTGAAAGATAGAAAGCATATATTAATTGTGGCACTTTGAGAAGATTTGTATTTAACTTGGATGAAAAATGAAAAATAAATAATTGATGGCTTCAAAGATTCTTAATTGAAAATTTCATTATTCATTTGTATAAATACTAATTAAGCCTAGAGCATCAGCCTCTACGATTCGATCATTACAATTATTTTGAAACGTATCATTGGTTAAAAAGCCATTAAAAAGAATAATAAGAACACATTTAACTTATTAAATACATTTTATTTATTTAGAGCCGAATTTCTAATTTATCAAAGAGAGAGAGAATAAAGAAAAATATTATTAAATTATCTGTATAGAATTTCAATAATTATTGTTCTTGATGCTACAGGCATTAATTAGAGACTTTAACCTTAATAAAGCTTGATGAATTATAGGTATTTTTTAAAAGAATACTATAATTAATAACCATCTTTTTTCACTTAACCTACTTAGCTGATTTGATTATTCAATATAAATGAAAAGCTTGCCAGCGAATAATAATAAATAACGATTGGAAGATGAGCTATACTATAAACGAACGAAATCATTCAGAAATCTTATTTAGAATAGAATTCGTGTTTATTTAATGCATTTTCCGGATTAAACATAAAACATTCAATTGTTGTTAATATAAAAGATATTTTAAATAAACAATGTGTTTATGATTTTTCTCAATTCTTCCTAATATTTGTTCCGGGATTAAAATATTCGGAACAATAGAGGAAGGAAAATTTCTTAAGTAGTTAAAAGGAGGAATAGGAAATAATATAAAATTCAGTCACCGGAGGACATGGTGCTCAAGGAGGAAGACAAGTATATGTAAATAATCAAAGTCAATATAAGCTATGCAGATGAAGAAAAATGCGTTGCAAAGTAAAAAAATAAATAATGGATACATTTTAACAGCATTATATTTTTGGAAATAATTTAAAAGCCTATCAGACCAAAAATGAATCAGTTCATTAAATTTCGTGACTAAATTTTAGAAAGCAAAAAAAGTACATTATTTTATTCTTTAAATAAATTAAAAAACACCTTTGCAAACTTTTTGCGAAAAATATTTTAATTATTATCCATTTAAAGTTTCTAATACTTACTTTTAAAATCTTAGAAAGAACCTGAGGTAACAGATTTCACATAACGAAGTCCACTCGTATAAAATATTTGCATTCTCAAGCTTATTTTTTAAAAAAGTGCGCACATAAATAAATGGATACTTACGTTGAATTCTACCTGTTGGGGCATGCGTACACCTGGCCTCGGTCCTCCTGGATACCTGGGAGACATGAATGGCTGCAAAGAGAAGAAACAGAACATTCAGATGTTATCCCAAACTCACAAAGACATTCACATTCAAACAGAGCGCGGTCATCGGATCCGCATTAAGCAGTCGGTGGGTGATGAATGGAGGGGCAGTTTATCGGGAGCATCCGGGGATGATGGGGGCATGGAATAGGAGATGAGGGTAGAGAAAATAAGCCCTAGATCTCCGAGGCGTTAGTTATCCTTCCTTTGGGGCGGGGCGGGGCGGGGATCGGCATGAAAGCGGAAAATCGAGCCCGCTGATTGTAATTCGTTCCACATTAATTACTTGCGTTTGATCACAATTATCGGCTTTGACAACTCTATAAATACATAAAAAGCCACATTTACAGGTACGCATGCAATGAGGCTATGGGCTTGTAAATGGTAGCTATCCACGCATAGGTGCACGAGGGAAAAAAATAATAATTTATGCAATAACTCTTGCAGAATAATGGGTTTGGGGGCTTAGCCGAATGAAAAATTCTACGAGATAAAGTAATGAAATCTTGTCCAAGTGTGTGTGTGCATCTAATATATAATTTATAGAAAAACTGATTGAAACTCGTGTAAAATGAATTTTCATTTCTGGAAGTACTTTATGCTGGTAAGAAGTCGTTAGGCATGAGGGAATCTTTTTAAAACAGATAACGAAAACATTGTGACAAAAAGGATAACAGAGTGCATTCGGTTTCTTGCTTTCGTGTATGAAACTTTTTGACAAGCTTCTCAGAACAGGTAAAAATAAACACATGAAATATACATTAAAACAATGTTATATATATATATCTTCATTACAAATAAAATATAGCCGACAGTTAGTGCAATTTTGCATGTTCTGAACATATTGCAAACAACTTTACATCATTTTCGAAAACCTTTGACTACTGATTGTATACGCAGCTCGATTAACAATCGGAAAATTTCAGTATAAAAAAAGGTTATTATTTATTTATTTTCACATTGCTATTTTGTTTATAACTATATTTTGCTTCAAGTAAATCACAATCTATCGGAACAAATCTAAAAATGTTTTTACTAACGTAACATCGATTATTTAAATATCGATGAGCATGGAAATACTCGTACCTGAAGAAAAAAAATTTTTTTGTAAGAATTCAAGATGAAAGCAAAAAACAATCAAAAAAACTTTTAGAAGGTAAATAAGCGAGAGGAATAAAAAAGACAATACTTCGCTTTAGAATTTAATTTAGAATTCATTAGAGCGAAAAGCAGTTGTTTTCAGTAAAAAGAACAAATTAAATTTGAATTGATAAAGAGACGAAGTGAAAAGAAATCTCTCTAATCTAATTGAAGAACATTGCATTGATGTTAACTTTATTCAATTTCAGTGTAACATTTTGCCTCGTCTTTTAAACAGCCATTTTAATATCATTTCTAAAGCAATGAAAGAAAGGAGAAACATATTTTATCGATATAAATTTTCACACAGGTCTCTAAAGCCTTCACACTATTTAAAGTCTTTTATACTTTCAAATTTTGGATTTATTTACGAAATTTAGCTTTATGTAAAGTATGTCTGTCTTTGCCATGAAGAAAGAAAGCAATTTATTCCCATTTTGTGATCTTCTTTAAATTAATATATGAAGATTAAATTACAAAATGATGTGTAAAGATTGAAATACACTTCATTATCCAGACGGTGTTTTTATGTAATATTACAATCGAGATTCGATAACTCAAACCTCTATTACAAGTCCCTTAGATGTGCGGGAAAAATTATTTTCTTGTCCATCTTTGAATTTCTTACTTTTGCTTTCCCTCTAGAGATTCTCAAAACAAGCATTTCAAGGATTCGGAATACAAAATGAAGAAGAAAATAATTTTTCACTAAGACATGGATATATTGCAATTGTTTTATTATATCCTTTGAATATTATAAGATATATATCTAAGTATATGATGACAATCTTTAATTTTGGTGTTAAAGTAGGGTTGGGAAAAATCTACCTTATATATATATATATATATATATATATATATATATATATATATATATATATATATATATATATATATATATATATATATAAGGAAGGTATAAAACTTTTTTACTATGCAAATTTTCAGGCAATTTTTAGTGACCAATGAATGCAGTCAATTTCAAATCAAACAAAGCGTTCCATTTCAAACATTAAATAAGAGGTGATTAAAATGCAGCAGAATTTCGAGACCATAACTACAGCAAGTCATGACAATTCCTAAGAGTTTGTCTTTACACTTTTAATATTCATTATTACCAAGTTGAATAGATTCCCAATTCATGTCATAGGCGATTCCTGTGATTAACTAGAAAAACAGAGCTATCCATCAGTTATATAGCTATCGCGCTTATCATTTTTGGGGGGAATTATAATTAGAGCTTCTTTAATCCATACCGCACTGGGTGAACTTTTTAAAAGTCTTTAAACCCTTTAAAATTATAGTTGCACTATTCAGCAATCGACACATTTCTTTCCCGTCTTAAATTTAATGGATGTATTTTGAACTGTGATATCTTTTAAGCGAAATCACAATTCAGTTCATAAAACAATATTTGAATATTGTTAACTTCTAACAAAATTATTTGTAAATTGAGGGTTAATTTAAAATTTTACAACAAAACACAGAGTTACAGTTTCAACGACCAGAGCAAAAAACAGGCGACTCAATTATTCGACGTTATATTTAGTACATGAAGAAGCACCGGGGCATTCTTCAAAAGACTATTTCCCAGCGTCGCGCACCGGCATGGCTCTCAACTAGAGCAGAAAATTGTTCAATTCAAATGATTGAATGCAAGTAATGACTCGACTCACACTCCAACCCAGAAATGAATCAGCGGTGAATCACTAATTTGAAAGAAACACCTGTCCCGTCGAAGAAACCGCAACTTCAATAGAAAGCGAAGAAGAAAAAAAATTTTGTCAAGAAGATGATGCACTTTCACTTCGAACTTCTGCCAAGAATGAAGTTAATCCCCTACCTTTCCGCGGGAGATGCTCGCAGTTCATTAACGGAAAACCGCTGAAACGCACACACTCGTTTACAGTTTTAAAAATAGCCTTCGCGAAGAAACGGTAAGAAAGCAGGGGGAGAAGGGAACCTACAGATAAGTGTCGCTGCCTCATTAAAGTCCAAAAAGAAAAACCACCAACCATTACGCGGACAACGCATAAAAACATTTCGCTCAGCGACTGCTCTTTCTATTTTCTAGAGACCCCTCCGTTGGAGTGACAGGTTAACTGATGTAACGTGCCCACATCCCAAAGCTGGATGTGAATACCGATGCGAGGTTTTTAATGCGGAAGGTTAAACCCGGGGTAGGAATTGATCAGATGCGATTTTCTCGAAAATGGCTTTAATCCTTGTCCGGCCTACTCACCGCTGTGGAGGAAAACGTGGACAAGAATATCTAATTTTCGACCATAAAAGAAGAAGTGTTGTGGGAGAGTTGTTGCCAGGACCTGCGCATCTTTAAAAAGGAGGCGGGTAAATGGCTTTGTGCAACAAATACCACACAGTTGACAGGCCAGGATTCTTCTGTATAGAATCACTACAAGAATTTCTTGTTCAAAATAAAGGGCGTTATTTCGAGATTATATAGTCAATAATATGGAAATTTCTACATACATGGGCATAATTTGATTAAATATTCTATTTATGCAATACTTTGATTCTACGGACGCAATAATTATGACAGGTGATTTGAAAGCGTGCATTTGGATTACACTATTGTTACACAAATTATTACAAGCGACGTCATCAATGACGTAGACTCATCAGTGATAATTCTGCATACGTTTAAGCAAAGCCAGCGTGGTAACAACTGCAATACCAATAAAGGAATATGTAGCAGCTTCAAACTCTAACAAGATCAATCAACAATAAACTTATGGTTTATCAAGGACCGTAGCCGCTACTTTTCGGCCACATAAATAACGCCTTCATAAGCCGATTGACAGTGTCCTGAAAAGGATAGTTGTTTTCAATCAAACCATCATTTATTAGGATTTGCTTTAAGCGGAGTCTTAGAGGCGTTTGTTTGGTTGAAAATTCACACAACAGCTATACAAGGATTTCTCATTAATTATAAGCGTTATTATTTCTGTTTCTAACAATGTTTAATTAAATTTTTGGTGTCGTTTTATTAACTCCATCTTATAACATTTGTGTCAATGTTGTACAATTGCGTTAAGCATCGATATAAATTGCTGTTAGTGTTTGATTTAGAAAACTTTTACGGTTTTATAATTTTTTGGGAAAAAAAGAAGCTAAAATGTGTTTCTTTTTTTATCTAAAATATTACTGTTCTAGAACTCATAATATAAGAATCTTTAAGTAAATATAAATACTTGACAAAAAATTAAAATTTTCTTAAGAAAATTTCTTAAAGAAGCACTTTTTTCAAGCTTCAATATTTCATTTCTTGATTTTTTAATGAATATTATAAAGAATAAAATACAGATTAATATATTTCCATATTAATCATTAAAAGTTTAATTAGTTCAGTCAAATATATGAATGAAGTTTTATTTTTAACACAACGTACTTACTCATACAAAATAACTTAATTTATAAATGAACTGGATAAAAAAAAATCAAATAAAACATTTGTAATAAATTAAATAAAAAAATAATTATCTTATGAATTGTCTCTTTATAGATTTTGAAAGCAAATATGTTGCATCACCAATGCAATCTAAAAGAACGTATTGAGAAATGATATTTTAATGTATCTACTTGCATTTAGCGATGTTTATTTTCAGACAACAATTACTTGTTCTGTAATTTTAGGTAGACATTTTTTATGATTTCTGGAGAAAAGAAAGAGACGTAATTATAGAATGGAATAGATTTATTCAAAAGAAAGTATGGAAGGAAAACTCTAAAAAAGGTTTGCGAATATATTTAATCGATGAATAAATACAATAAAAAATGTACGTTATTATATGTTATTTGAAATAAAAACGCCCATAAACTTAAATATTTACTAAAAATTTCTTTGTAAATTATACTGAAAATTACATTATTTAAAAATATAATTTTAAATTAATAACGAATTTTTAATTTAGATGAATAAATAAGCAAATTATTTACATTCCCCAGCTAGATGTTAGCTGAAGATGTCTAATATTCAGACAACTCAATAACAAAAAAAATTACATTTTTGTTTTTCAGTGGATTCAATGGATTTGAGAAAATGGAAAGTGTCTTTATACAGATCCCAAGAGAAAATAGTCACAAAGTATATGTAAAAATTAGAACTTTGAATATAAATGAAACTAAGCGATGGAAATATAATTTCAACGAGTTTGTTTAATGATATACTTTTACAAATTTTAGGATAAGTAATACGTTGATCTATGGAACCAATATCATGATTATTTTTAGGCAAAATATTCAAAATTGATATTTGAGGAGAAAATTTTGAATTACTTTCAAATCTTTGATCCCTGATGAATACACCAGATTGAATCAAAAATACCATAATCTAAAAGAGTGATCATTCAGTTTTAAATGCTGAAAAACATTGTAGTTCTGGGTTGGGAATTGAAGTTTTCTGATACTTTTTATCAATAGTAAAGTTATTTTGATCGTTACTTACAGAGACTTAGGATCATGTTATTCGTGGTAGGTATGATGCGCTAACCCAGCTGCTATTGAGCAATGAGAAAATGGGTGTCATGCTTCTTTCTGCACGCACATCTGTCGGAGTGGGTACTTGGGAGCCTTCGGTTTTTTTTCTCCTTGAGGCGCGTAAATACATGACACGGAAGGCAATATAGGATAGGCGTGCTTAGTGGTAAGACTGTACACTTCGCAATGGAAGATTCTGTACTCTCGATACCAGTTTATGTTAAACGAGAAAGACACTGTTTCTCATTATAGTTTAATGAAATAAGTGTTTGAGAGTTTTTGAGTCACTTGACTTTGACTCATGATCGATGAAAAGTTCCGGTTATTCGGTGACAAAATACTTTTTTCAGCAAGAAATGATTATTTTCATGTTGAAAAAGATATTGATTTAAAAAAAAAAACAATGTGCGATACAGGAAAGGAAACGTAACTCTTTCGTGATACCATTTGGATGAGCAGGTTATCATAAAGAAACAAAAGAATGAGGAGCCCATATTTCTGAACGATTGAAGAACTTTTTCTCCCTTTCCCAGCTCCCTGGGCTCATTTCGCGTAGAGGAAGGAAGATGGACTGTAATACACAGTTATTGCTTCCTCCTCACTAACATCCATCTGTCAAAGCAACGCCCACCCGAAATGTCGCATCCACATCTCTTTCATTTCCTCCCGTTTCCATACCAACATCAACGTGAAATGCTACACCTAACATCTCCATCCGGAGCTCTCGTCCAGAGTCGAAACAGGAGACCGAAAACATATTTCTCAACCATTAGGTATAGAGCAGACTTCCCGATTAATACCACAGCCTTAATCGAAGCTAGGAAGTAATCACTCCCAAATAGGAAAGAGCCATTATACAATTATTGAGTTATTTACATAATCGCATTTTTCGTGCATACAGAAATACGATGATGCATAAAAATTATAGGTGCCCTTTTTTGTTTATTCTCTTATTACATAGTTTACCCCTTACTCTATTAGACAAACGTGCGTGAACTTTGATGAGAAAATTTTTAAGCATCATTACTGGTTTTGGAAAACTATGAGAATGCATGCTTGTCATTATCTTAGCTTTAATTCCTCACTAAAAATTAAAGGTTATTTCAGTTTTGCTTATTCAGAAAAAAATTATATAATGGTAATAAAAGAATGTCATAGAGAAAAGGTATAAACAAGAAAAAACTAAAAAATGCAAGTTGTTAGCTTTAGTAGCCAATAATCAACATATGCACATCTTCAGTCCACAGCTGCCGAAAAAGTTCTCTCTTTTTATAAATGTCATACAATTAGTAGCAATAACTTTACATACATATAATTATATAAAGTATTAAATATAAAAACAACGTGAAAAAGTAGTTTTGAGTAGATGACATCGATCAATACATACATATATATTCTCATGAAAGTGAATGATATTAAACTCACGAGTTCTTTATGTTGCATATTTTTGGTGATAAAGAGAGCGAAAAGAGAATAAAGTCTCAAGTTGCGGCCGGATAAACCCCTTTCGCACTCTTTAAAGCGACAGCATGTTCATCATTTTGGTAACGCTAGTTTCTCAGGAAGAAAGCATTCAGAGATTTTCACTCCAATCCCCTGACCAAGAGGGACGCACCCTTTTTACTTTTGTTTGTTCGTAAACAGGAAAGTTCCTTATGGTTTGGTCTCCCACCAAAAAGTAAGATACTATTCAGGAGTCAACAGACTCAGTAAACTTCTATAGCTAAATATTTTCTATCAATATTGTCTTACTCTATCAAACTTATCTTACTTATTTCCATCCATTGGATTTTTTTGCTTAGAATGAGTTTACACACCAAGCCTGTAGAATTTAAATATAAATATAAAAAGGCCAGCAAATCAATTTTAGAACCCAAAATGGGATTTCTTTAATTTAACGTTCATAATATTCTGTCAAGTTTTATTCTTTTGCTTCTTCTCTCTTTTTCGTAACTGTAAAGATTTAAATTGCAATAATATCTTCCACGTTCTCCTAAACTTGAATGTATCCAAGTAATTTAGAAAATTTATTCCAGTTCATTCGGTCAAAGTTTGAATTTAAAAATATTAAACGTGAAGAAAAATGAACACGAAAACATTAATTACAATTCATCAAAAACACATTTTCTCTTATCGAGGAAAAACCTGTTCGAATTTGATCGAAATGATTCCTTAAAAGGTTAAAATCAATAAATATGATTAAATAAAAAATAAGTGATCTTATTAAGTTTACTAGAGGAATTTTTATCAATCCAGTTAAAACGTAGATTAATTTTTGAAAACATGTTCAACAGAAAATATGGCCAATGTATTTGCAATTGTATTTTTAATTTTTTTAACAAATAAATACTCGGAATTAAGCAATTTTATGAGGTTATAATGGATTCAGAATTTTTTTTATCAGCCAGATATGGAATTCAGTATTGAAATGTACAAGGGCAACAGCTGTTACGCATGTACCGTGTTCTTGAAAATATATTCAAATATTAACAAAGCATCAGGAATAAGGGAAAAAAAAACCTTCGTGCATGATAACGAACAGTAAAGGTATGCAACTTCATTGAAGTCAGTTAAACTACACTGCTTAGCAGACATCTATCTACATGTTGAATTCCTTCAGAGAGTCATTAATAAAGAGATATGGGCGGGAGTAAAACCCCCGCACTCGCTAGAAGAGGGACTTTTATGTGATGAGAGGAAGTCATCGGATGGGAAGGGGGAAAAAAAAAGGAACATTGCACAGCCTCGGATTTCCACCACCGACGGTAGTCAAGAGGCAACATTAGCCGGTGGTGTATAACTCCGCAAACAGATGTTCAAAGCACACACCACTTCCGCTCTCCTGCAAACCTCAACTCAAGTTTCAAGAGAGGGAAAATTCCGCACATGCCTCCACTTTCGGCGAGAGGATGCTGGAAGAATGAAAAATGTGGGCTGGAATGGCAATCTGGATGGAAAGCATCTGATGATCTCTCGGATGCAGTGTGGTGGAGATTTCTGTAAGCGATTCATGTTTCTGCAGTTGGAGAAGGAAAATGCTAACCATACAGTATCGAATGTAAAAGGAAGCAACAAATGAAGTAAAGAGGAAGGATTTCTTTCGTTTTTATATTTACAAATTGATTGATTTCGTTTCAATTTAATGCAAATATAATCACTTTCTGTGTAAAGAGATAATATGCCACAGCGTATTTATAAGTCCTTAGGGAGGAGTCCTTCAAGGAAAATATTCTATATGTAATGCGTTATTTTACTTTTAGGCGATTCCATCTTTGATAGGAATTTTCTTCCTTTTCTAAATAAAAAAAATCACAATGATCGATTAAAAAAAGCTATTTGGGATAAATTCTTTTAAGGGAATCCTGATCCAACAAACTTATAAACATTTTCAAAATGAAAAATAACGCGCATTAAGTAACTGAATATCAAATAACTGAATCCAGTTTATTTCTTATAACAATAGGGACATCAGTGAAATAAAACTCAATTAATGAATTGAAATTAAGTGCATTACATTACTTTTAAACATTTTAAAAACATACACTTAACATTCTTTCATGAGCACTCTATAATCAAAAGTATTCAAGAACATTTTTTTCTACTTTTTTCATTTCAAAATGATAAAATAACATTTTTTTACTTATAATTCTGTTAACAATATAAAACAAAAAGTATCATTGAAAAGATATAAAAAATCATTTAAAACTAACAGGAGAGTATAAAATTATGCGCATAAAAATTGTTTCTGTCTAAGTACAGGGAACATTCCATTTCGAAAATTCTAAAGTTAAAATTTCTGCATAGAATTTAGTACAATTTATGCAACACTCATTTATTTTGTTTTAGAAATGTATACAAGAGTACTCATTGAAAGGTACTGAATAACGTTATATTCAAGAAGTTGTATTACAAACAGATAAGGAGAATAAACGATGTCATAAAACACAAATACCGAAACTAAACTTCCGAAATAAAATCGCAATCTTTTAAAGGGGAGCACGATTGGTAGCCTAATATACTTGAAAGCTTTAACATCAATAGAGCAAACGTCATTTAGGAGCGATGGGAAAGAGAGAAAAGTGAGTTATTTTTGTTTCGTCTGCTCTTTTTTTGTCTGTGAATTTATTATTTCTCTGTGTTTCAGAGATTTTATTTATAAGTATTCATTCTTTCATACTGGATTGTTTCCTCACTCTCCTGTTATCAATCCACCCGAATGCAACTGTATTTATTCGAAATGTGAAGAAATGGTAAAGACAGCGGAAGAAACATCACGATTCTTTTCCTTTCTCTTTGTATTTTTAAATCACGTAAAATCCGAATGATTTTGGTCCATCCCCATTCTTCAGGACAATTGTCGGGTGGGGGGGGAGAAAAAAGGAACATGCTAGTACGTATTTCCTACAAGTGTACCAAGAATTTATTGCTTTCTGTTCCAAATTAAAAGCCAAATTTGTATAATTCTTTTATAATAAAAATTCATTCCACTTTCCAGACATAGCGGAATTAATTATTTCTGAAATTCCTTATTTGATATATTCGCCCAGTTACAAACGATAATATGAAAATTTAAATTTCTGAAAAATTAATATTACGCAAAGTTAATGTGATTCACTAATATATATATATATATATAATATATATATATATATATATATATATATATATATATATATATATATATATATATATATATATATATATATATATAATTCTAACATGAATTCAATATTTTTTATATTAAATTTGCTATACATATTTTTTAACTAACCTAAACTTAAAAACTACTTTTTTCCTTAAAATTAAATATTCGTCTTTTAGCTGCGCTAATCGTAAGAGATTTATCATTATAGTGAAAGATTTATCATAATAATTAAATAAATAAAGAAAATAATATACATAAAATTAGGAATAATTTACATGAAAAAATAAAAAGATTACAAATAAATAAAAACTAAAAAAAATCATTAATCAAGTTAGATTCAATATTTGAATCTTTAACTAGCTTTAATTTATATTCAATACAATTAATTAAAAATAAATTTAAGTCTTAATCAAGTTATTGATGACTGCCGAATTTCAAACAAATTCTATATAAATGAAAATTACATTTTTTAAAATGTAAAATTGCGAAATTTCAAAATTTAGTAGAAAAAATTTCAATCATATTAAAAATTTTCAGTACACAAGAAAAAAGAAATCTAAAACAAAAATTTATGTATTGCAATTATGCAATTTTTCTCCCTTTTATACGTATAGAATATAATAAGAAATAACTTTCAGGAAAAAAAAAAAAACTTCTCCATAACAGAAATAACGCTTATTTTGGATTTAACCAATAAATCTTTCAACTATCATGTACTGGAAAGATATCGTTGATCCATATAAAATTATTCATATCAATAAAAACGTCGACAACCGCAGGGGAAGTAATTCTTACGAAGGAAAAGTCTTATCGATAATGTGAAAAGCGGTTTTAAAAATGCGATTACAAGACATAAAAGCAAGATCATTTCTCCCCATTCATCTTTTTTTTCCTCTTATTCGTCAGATTTGAGGCAAATTTTTTTTTGGCATCCTATTTTCTCGCCAAAGCCGTCAGACAATACTTGAGGATGCAGGTCCATTAAGGATTAAGTGGCGGATGGGTGGACAGAGGGGAGGGTGAAAGGGATAAGAAGAAAGCTTGAATATGATTTATACGCCATACCCAGAAAATTCATTTTCTACAAAGACGATGGCGGTACCAGGTTTACTGTGTGCACGCTGAAAACTAGCACCACACTGAATCATTTGCGCCAGCGTGTGGCAATCGTATCGAACCATAATTAATGTAATTTGTCTGTATCGAAGGTAGTTGTGACATCAACTGAAGCAATTTCATTTAGTATTCGACGTGGATCTTTCAATGAGGGCCCGGATGGGATATTAATTATTATTTATCTTCTGCCTTTCGAGTTGTATTGCCAATACTTGATATGCAGGGCAGATCTACGTTTTCAGATACACTTATCATCCAAATATCACTTTATTTAACACAGATAATTAACCGCATAGATTTATATATGCAACAAAATGGCGTCATTTTAAGCAGTTTGTTTTATTAATTTTGATAAAAATAAAGAAATGGTCCTTTGGTTGTCTGGAAAAATATATTAATCGAAACAGTTGTTTCAGATTCAGCTGACAGATTTTCTAACTCTCGCAGAAGAACTTTTTTAAATTGTTTTTTTACAAAAGATCATGCTATTTTAAACACATAATTAATTTTTTTAACGAATTAAAAGTATTCCAGATTTACTTTATAAAAATATGAAACATCAAAGAAAAAAAAATCCTTTAAATTTAGTTTTAGTATTATTGTGCAGATGAATGATAGTTCTTACGTGTATTTTCTTTAACGCATTTAATTTTTTTCGCTTACATTAAACTTTTAAATCTATCGACAACTATTTATTTATTAGAATCTGTTATCAAAACTTTGATATATAGAAATATTTTTCGGCATAATAATCTTTGATAAATTCTTTACTTTTTTTAAATAAATTCTCAAATAAACATCAAATGATGATCAATGATTTTCCGAAAAGACATTATGTATAACGTTTCTAATGAAAATAATAACTTTTTCTCAATATGATACTAGAATGAAAACAATAGATTTTTTTATCTTTTTAGAATTCAACTACCAGATGAACGCATCAAAAGAGAATGCCTTTATATTAATAGCATTCGAAATTATAATTATGATATGAAAAAATTAATGAGTACGAGAAAAGCTAAGTAATAAACACCGCATTAATACAATTTAATCACAATGTATAAAATTTTGTGCTAAAAATATTTTGTATTGTTTCATGAATATTATTTCTTATTGAAGGCAAAATGTTCGTATTTTAATAGTATATGAAACGTATGATAACCGAAAAATGAAATCGAAAAGAAATTTAGCCATATCTTTTCAAAAAATGGAATAAAAAGAAAAAAGATTTATCAAATTATGAAAAATATAAATAAAATGTAAGAAGATTTAGTTTTAATTCCATAAAATCGTGACACGCCGAATATTCACAAATAAAAATTTTTTTGACTCATTTTAGGAGATCAGACATTATTTAATTAAAAAATTACGTTTTAAAAGCATTTATAATAAACATTTATTTATTTACATTTTGAAAGATTTGTGGACAAATGCTTTTTTCGGACCTCGTACCAAATTAGTTATTTTAAGCTATAAATCCTGACCTTACACAGAAATAATTTTTAAAGCAAACAATTCCGTTTCTACATTTTCTTTAACACAGCTTCCTTTTCTTAAGAAAAGTATAAAAAAATAAATTGAAATTCCATTAGTTTCTTCAGCGGATCAAAGCAAAAACATCCATCTCACAAGTGGCAGTTCGAGAAAAGATAATCACACAATTTTAATTGAAGATGCCTTATCATAGGGAAAACACCGAACAGAAATAAAGTGAATTGAATAAGTTAATTTGAAATCTTTTATGAAAATCATCCATTCTCTTTCAACATCCCAATTACAATAACATATACAGAGAATTAGTAAAAAAGGGAAATGAAGGATATAAGTTGAGGAAAAAAAACACCCACTCGTGCTATGGAATCCTTAATTAGCTAATTGTGAAAAGAATCGTTCAAAAGCGCCTTGCTATTCAGGGTGATTTTAACGCGATTATTATTCTGCGCTACTATGCAATTAAGTTTGCACTGCTATCTTAGAATTCACCGGAGATGAGAGACTTTGGCATATTTGGCGAGCGCGCTTGGCGATGGAAGGAGAAGCATTTCAGTTCCTCCGCCGCCGCTCGCTGCCAGTTGATAATACTGTTTCCACAGGCGCGAGACCAAATGACGGATTATTCGATACCGAAACTTATGTTTCTTACTTCGCGGGATTTACGAAACTTACCCAGAATGGATATATTCAGTGGTTTTAAGAATGATTCCGCATGCATAGTTCAACAAGGGATAATTGATTTCATATCATTTTCTTGTGGATCCAGTGAATACCTACATCCCAGATATGATGGATTTCTCTCTAAATAATATATAACATTTGGATTACACGCGTTCCTTCTACCGGATATTGCTCAAAGGAAAAAAGTAAGTTCATAGTTTATGCTTTGGAAATAAAATACTAAGAATTGCCTAATGTTTGAAGTTTAATAATTATGATTATGTTAGAACTCTCATATTCAATTTTTAAATCAGAATAATAATTATTATTATTCTGATTGTAGCCTTGTAATTAATGTTTCATAATTGTAAACTCTGAGTAATTAATATTTTATTTTAAACTCAAAATATTGCAAATAATTTTGCTTTGTATTATATTAATTATAAACCGATACAATATTTAAGTGATAAGTAATTTTCACGTTCTAAAAGCCTATATTCTGTATGTTTATGTATTAAACGTATAAAACTTGTCACAAAATAAACATTTCTGTGATCTGATAAATTATAATCATTACTGTTCAATTAATTACAATTTAAGGGACTTATTTGATTTCAGTGTAATCACATTAGTATATTTTTTAAAAAAAATTAAGTGAATTGAATTTTGTTCAAATCTTCTTCATAAAACCAGACAAAAAAAGAATGTATTAAACATGAATTTTTAAAGGTAATATATTATTAAAAGTTTTTGACAAAATATTACAAAAAAAAGCATCCTTTTATTCTTCTTAACCGAGCCAATATTAATGTTTTATTTATGAAATGAAGTCGGCCATAACTCTTGCTTTTTATTTCAAGCATTGCCATTTCGGAAATAGCATTTTAATAGAAAGGCAATTTTATGACGTTACTTTGGAATATTCGTGAGTTTAATAGAATGTAAAAGAAACTCTTGATGCTTAAACGATCGCTGGGCCTTCCTATAATCAGAAGATAAAAACATTATTTATTTCTGTAATTTATTCTTTTGAAATGTATTATCCGCTTTAATTTTCCCATGAAATTTTGTGTGTGTAATTTCCTAGTTTAACTTCAATTACTAATAAATTTATTATGAAAATGTTCACTTTTTCCCCTCATATTTATTATTTTAATGTTGTATGCCTAGTTTTAATTAACTAATCCTTAATTTTAATTAAATTAAAGGACATTTTGTGAAATTTCAACAGGCAATTAAACAAGTCGTAAAAAATTAATTTTAAAAAATCTTTATTATTTTTATACATTATGAATAAATATGACAGACAATGATTTAAATTTAATTATATGAGTTAATTTTTTGTATGCATTCAAAATGTTTTTTTCTGAAATTCCTTTGAAACTAAAAGAATTACAATTTATGAGGAAAGGCATAACATTATCATTTGATTATATATTTTGTAATTTAACGGGACTGTTTATTTCTATTTGTGTTAGTTTCATATTTAGCAAAACTAATGAGGTTTAGTGCAACAAAAATAGAAACATGTAATTTATTTCACTATATATATATATATATATATATATATATATATATATGAATTCATTAGGGTAATTAAATATAAGATGATTCTCCCTCTAGATTCTCTAAATAACTTTTGTATGATGTTTCTAAAATTTGATAAACCTGATACAGGATGTAATCTAACTTTCGAAAACATCTATGTGTTTGCAGGAATCAACAAAACAAACCTATGAGAATCAATAATGGAAACACGACTATCAAAACAGTTCAGGAATCTCGGCAGCTAATTTTGTTTTACTTCATTAATTAATCCGGGTGTTCATTTTCCATTATGAACGAGATAGCCAGAAGAAAAACTACCAGTAAATTGCGTAAATTATGTATAACGAACGTAAATCTGATCCTTTCATTTTGTTTACAGCGTCTGGCGCCAATCGAAAGCTTTTAGAATCGACGGTGCCTGTGAGTAGTCCTCCAACTCCCCAGAGCGCAAAAACATAAACCAGGATGATTTTAAGAGACGAAAGCCTCATTTACAAATCGCAAAATCGATGTAGCCAACAAACCGAAGGAGTCCCTTCTCAAACAAGCGAAATGAGCGCGGGCGATAAGGGAGCATCAATTATGGATACGGGGGCCATGTGCTCGGACGCGCACTTATTAAACGGCGCTCCCTACTCAGCATATAGAGGGCCTTTTACATTAGGTGGATTAAAAAGGAAAAATTCCGATGCATTGTAATGAGGGATTTTCTAAAGCAGAGGTCCTCCTCCCTCCGCAAGCGAAATTCGCTCCTCACAGATTGAGATTTCATCGAAAGGCATTTTACGGTAATTTAAAGGAAGTTTCAAAACGGTTCCGTCCGTGTAATGTGGAAGCGCACGCTCCAGTAACGAGATTAGTTCCGATTTCTCTCCAGGGGGGCGCTTACAAAAGGAAAAGCGGATCGAGCGAGTCTTTTCGAAACGTTATCAGCTATACAAATGTGAATGATACATAGAACGGGGGTATTCAAATCATAAATAATATTTAAAAATTGAAGATTTGGCATTTCTTTAATTTGATAAATTTTAATTATAAGTTTAAATAACGTTCTAATAAACTCAAAATTTTGATAGATATAATTTTATGGGAGAAAATATCGAAACTTTTGAACATCTTGCAAATTCAGTTAGCAAATCAAAATAATTCAGATGTTAAATTTTAACATTGTTGATAATAGTTTTCATCTAAAACTAGTTATTTTTTCCAATCCTTAATTCTGGACATCATTAGTATAATTTTAAATACTAGAAATTTAATGATATTTACAAAGAAAGTAATGTAATGCTGTTTTTTCCACTTAGCACAATTTCTTAATTTTAAAATAACTTACTTTTAAATTTCTTTTATCGGCAGAGATAATTCTTTTATAGATCTACATATATAAATATAAATACTATTTTATTACCTGTAATAAAAATTTAGAAAATTCATTATCTCTTTTTTTAAACTTTTTTAAAAGGTTCAGAGAAACTAAGTATACATTCCATTTCAATGAATACAAGGATCAGAACATTCGTCATATTTATGTTTGATCAATTAGCATTTCAAAGGCAATGTAACCAATCCATTAAAGGAAAACTTTTAATTGTACACAGTCAAATTTGACAAAAACTTATCAACAATTTAAGTGCTACAAAGATTGGTATAACTTGATGTTTCTTGTTTTTTACCATAATTAGACTATTATAAATATATTTTAACTTTCGAAGTTAGATTATCAATCAGCATAATGAAATAAATCTCAAATTTAAATCATTTTCTTTTACTTTTGATGTTAATTGTTAGTTGTTTTAACTAATTGCATCATTTTTATAAAGTGACCATTAAGAAATCGCAAAAACAAATACTTGCCTAATAACTCGGCGTAACCTAGTTCAACCTTACTTATTTTACAACATGATTCGATCTTTTCAAAAAATATGTTAAAGGATGAATTTCTCCGGCTTTTACGATAGGTGATCTAAATGCCTACTATATTCCTGAAATTTGTAGGGCAATTATGATTTAACTAAGTTACATTTAGGAAGAAATGGAATTTTTATAATTAATATGAATGACCATTGAAAAGAATATTGAAAAGTTTGACGGAAAAACATTAATTTTGTTCAATTTTCTGTACCATAAGTATTATAATCTCAGATTACATCGCTTATAGTTGGAAGAACATATAGAATATCATTTGGTAAGAAATCTCCAAAAAAAAAAGGACAAGTTTCAGTTATTCTTGGTCCTAAAACCCATCATTGAGTATTAGTAAAGATTTGAACTCAGTAATGTATTCAAATATCTCAATTTTTCTATAACTTATCTCTTGAAAGAGATTTATTTCTAAGTGTTTTCAGTCTTATGCACTTATTTCGTTATTTTTAAAGCATTTCTAAGTGAAAGAATTATTGTCATTAAAACAGCTTTGATCATTTTTCAAGATACAATGTATCATCATCAGTATTTCTCAGAAATGGATTTGCAAAACGGAAAGAGTCTTATAATTCCAGCTGAACCGGGAGAAAAAAAGAAAAAGCTGGAATAAGCTTTTCCTGGAAGCTTTCGTTGTCATACTGCACGTACTCCGAGAAATAAAAACCTCTCTCGCATGATGGAAAGAAAAGAATTAGCATAATTCCTCTGAAAAATAAAAAAAGGCCAACGAAATAATCCGATTACTGGTCCATAAGCTTATCGTTAACACTCTTATAAAATGGGTGGTGGTTAACAACCATGACTTAGCGGCCAGCAACGTAACTGGTAATTCAGCTGTAGTTTCCGCCATATATTTCTATGCGCTTTCTTTTTATTTGTTCGGATATGTATTAAGTCTAAAATGGTACCGCTGATAACGGGTTGTCACGCCATAATGGGCAGGGCTTTTCTCCTCCACTAGTCTGCCATTTATTAAGGTTACAGCAATCTTCGTCCTAGTCAACCCCCCTAGCTTTTTTTTATTCCCATTATAAATAGTAATTGCTAAACCTCGTATCGATCATCTATCTCCGGCTTTATACGAAGTAACCTAATGTTTCTCCGAAAAGAAAACTCAAACATCATGATTTCCACACGTCTCAGAAGAATGGATAATTTTTGGATGTCAAATAGCTAAAATCAAAAACTTTTCTTTTTGCAAAGCACATAATTAATAAAGTTTTATTACCTACTGATGTCAGACGAGATAAATTTGGATGTTGAAAAAAAGTAAATAAATGAGCTTTGAAATAGAGTTTCTGTGCAGATGACAGCTGCTTCAGAGTTTAATCAACAACATGTGAAAAGCCAGATGTCACGTTATTACATGGGAAAAGTAACAGATTCTCGCAATCAAAAACAGCTTTAATAAATATAATGGTCATTATCTCAGACTACAGAATTGAGATTGAAGGCGGAACGGTGAATAACTTGTCATCAAAATTTCAATGACGTAAATTTTTCTGAACTCTTAAGATTCAAATATTGTTGAATTGATTCAAAATTTAATGATCAGTCTTAAATTTACTACACCTATATTAAAAGAGAAAAAATAGTTTATCAAAATAACGCGAATTCTTGAAAACAAAATTTGCTTGACGTAAATATAGGTTATTGCTCTTTATGACATGATGCAATTTTGAAAACTTACATTTCAAAAACTCGGCATTACTTCTGCGAAACGAATGTTCTCTCAACCTACTAGCAAATGCTTTGCAATTCGCCCCATCATCTTCCGAAAAGAAGCATTAAAATTCTGAATCTTCGGTCGGAGGGCTAAGGGTAATAAACTGGCCGCTAACTTCTCAATTTTATAACCTCAGGAGTTTTAAACTTGTTTTTTTCTATCTAAATTTAAAAAAAAATCAGATCCTAAATTTGAACTGTGTAGAAAATGATTCAGTAACATAGAACTGAGCATCTCCCAGACAAAATACAACATTTCACGACCAAGAAATGGTAATAATATTGTAAGAAGTTTACACGTTTTTCTTTATATGTAAGAAAAAGCGTATAATTAACAATTTACAGTTGATGTTATTACCATTCGTCATAAATATACTGAGCACCTGAATATCAAATTATAATGCAATGATATAACGTAACAATGAAATAATTTTAGCTAATTTATAACAAATTTAGGTTTGAAATAAAAATTACTCTACTCTACTCTATGACTGTGTTTAACTGATATCAAATAAAAATCTGTCCGGAAGTCTGTTAAGCTTCTTTCTAGAAGCAAAATATTTAATTTATCTATCTTAAATCTATACAATACATAGCTACGCCAATTTAATTTTATTGAAAATAATTTATTTTAGCCATTTTATTATCATCAATTTCCAAGAGTATAAAAAATAATCCTAATATCAGTAAATAGTAATATACATTAAAATTTTTTGGAAATTAATTTCCCACAAATAATTAGCTGTTAGTGAAAACTTTTAAAAATTAATAGAAAGTAGCTCGCATGTAATATATACGATTTGATTGTCATCGACTTATTTGGATTATAAGCAAGTGACGAGTAAAATGTAAGAATTCAGTTAAAATTTTAGAAGACTCATTTTTAATTTGGCGATTAATCGCCTTCAGAGGTAATTTGAACACAAAATTTTTTTATTGTAATTATGTTCTAATTTAGAATTAAAAGCATGCTATTATTAAATAATTTATAAAGAGACTACCAATATAAAATAAATCGAATTTTATTATCAAATAAAAATCTTTATCACACATACTTCATAACATTTAGGCGCCAAAATCATTAAAGTATTGCATTTTACAACTCGAAAAATTTGAACTATTTAATTCTACAAAAAATTATTTCGGTTATGCTGTAAAAAACAGTCGTAACTGTATTGTATTTTTACATAGCAATCTAAAAAAATATTGAAGATAGAGTAATAATTAAGCATATTTTTAGTTCTTTCCTTTTATGCATTGTCAAAAGGATTCTTACTCCTTAAATTCTTTAAAAAAGTCAATTTTTTTTCAGGCACCCATTGTAACAAACATTAATATAAAAATGTTTGAAAAAATCCATCGTTTGTTAACTCCACCAATCATTGAATCATTTCGATGTAACAATTATATATAAATAGCAATATAATGCATTTTAAAATCAGATTAGACGCGTGTTCTTTTGACGCGGAACCCACGAAAACGGTTATTCTTTTCAAATAAGTCATTATATGTAATAACATTAAAAAAAAATAGTAGAAAGTAACCGATTGAAGAAAATTTGGTCACGTACAAATGGGTAATAAAATAGCAGTGGTCTAAAAGGAAAATGCGGTAATAATAACAATAAGAGAGTATCTTTCGAAAAATCGAATAATGTTCTTTTCGAAATCCCGACCTGTGCACACATAAAAGAAGGACCAATAAAAAAAAGATCGTTAGGATGCGATTTTAAAGATAAGGCAGTATATTAAGATTAAAGGGGGAAATAATAATCACACTTTTTTTCTTTCTTTCGTAAGTAACTTCAATAAGTGAAGGAAATCTTTTCAATTACTCTTTCTGCTCACGTAGTTCATTCTCTTAAAAAGGCTGAATGACAAGGTATGGTTATAACTGCTCGGAAACGTCGAATCAAATAGGAGGGATGTTGTAAGTCGTCAAAGAAATGACACTACTAACTTTTGTACAATGTTCCACTGGATGGTAACTTATTTTATAATCATTGCACACTTTGTTTTATGATAACTAATCGTTATTTAAAAAATTGAAACTAAATTTCATCTTTACACCTGTATGTACGTTTTAATGCAAAGTTAATCATTATCTGTGAATAAATTTTAAAAAAATTTAACAATTTAAAGTTAAATACATAATATAATATTAAATCAGTAGATTTGATTCAGAAACTTTCAGTTTATATACAACTTGGTGTTCAGTCTTTTACTTTTAAAAAAAATAAATGAAAGAAAATGTTGAACAAGCATTACGATAATGTTAATAATAATGATTATTTCAAAGTATTTGACTGAAATTGGACTTTTTTAATTTATGATAGTAGTTTTAACAGTAGTTATTTTTGCCTTCATATTTTAGAGATACATCAGTTGTAAAAATATCGCATGTATAACACACTTAAGTTATTGTAACTAACTGAAAATATAATAATTTCTTCAAAATGCAAATATACATTTGGACAGTTACAGGGGCCAATAATTATTTAATTCAGTATAAACACACCCATCATTCTAGAAAAACAAGAGTTTAGACACTAGAAACACTTCATTATCGCAACGGTTTGAAGTCATGCAACAATCGATGCAGTTTGAGACAAGATTCCAATATTGTTGGTTGTCAGACTCAATACCTCATGGAACATGATGAGTAAACGACAAGTTGATGAGAGCGAGTCCCAATTTGTGACATAGCTATCTATCCTCAAGCATCGCCAAAATGAAACGAATCGATATCAGAGGCAAACTCCTCCAGAGCATCAACAAGGTGCATCTGAGAACACAACCTATTAATTGCCTTCTCTCTGTGCACACAAGATCACGCACAGCGCGCCTGATTAACTCCCTAATAAATTAACAAGATGATGTGTGCAACAGTTTACGGACCCCGCCTAAACATTTCAATACGGTTATCGATATCGTTGATTGGATTTTTTTCCAACCATCGATCCGAATATAGGTTAGATGGGTGTCAGTGATTGACAAGAGTCGATGAAAAATTGATTCGATAAATAAATTGGTTTCATTAGTTAGGCTTGAATTTCTGATTGAAATCGATAAGGGCATTAAAGAGCACAGCATTAGGATTTTTTTTCTCTTAAACATTTCAGCCATTAACATATTGTCTATGGAATGGAGGGCAAATGTAATATGCTGTACTAATTTGAATCGTGATTAAAATAATATAAAAAGGAGAGTTACAAAGTTTTTATACATTTTGGTTGCTGATTTATTTCAAAACATTTAACTGTTCATTTGAGAAATACATTTAACATGCATCGTGATATTTGAATTATTATGCTCTAAACATATTAAATTTTTTATGTAATATTTAATGTTGTTGTTTTTATGCAATCATCACGAAACAGTAAGTAAATCTGGGGTTTTAAGTTGTTAATAATAATCAAGATCTTAAAATATATCATTTGCTATTGCATTTGGATTATAAAATAGAATTATCAAACTGATTTTTCGCCTTTGATATATTGATACAAAATGTATCAGAACCAATGTTTTAAAAAGTTATTCTCAATTAAAAGGAAAATATACGTGAAACATTTCAATTATTTTTATGTAACTTATAAAATTCTGTAAAAATCAATTTTCTAATTTATGGATGCTTACCATATAATTGCAACATACCAACCTTTATGAATTGTGTGACACACTAAAGAATTATATCAACACAATTAATATTTAAAACAAATCATAAATGACAGCAAATTGCTCTCTACACTCATAACTCGTTTTGACAGTGTCCACATGATACAGATGAATTTATTTAAAAGCAGGTCCAAATAGGTCTGACCAAGTATCCGAGATGCTTTACTCAGTTAATGATTCTCGTGATTATCAGCGGGGAAACAGCCCTGTCTGTCCACCATGACAAACGTTCTGGCGAGATTGTCGCCTTTTATTTAAAGCAGCCAAAAATTCCTTTGAGGGTTACTTTCATGCATAATTCATACAATATCTGCGGTAAAGACATTAACGTCCGAAAATAAATAAATAAATAAAAAAAGTCGGTATCATAAACACAAGTAACTAAACCATGCATGTTTTTCCCCCTCTCCAATTCAAAGTTGTCCCTAAATTCCTTTGACATGTATAATAACTTCCAAGCGGAAAAGGGGTGTCATTTTCCCCTAAATGATGTGAGAAAAATCGCGTCTTTTTTTCCCTCTCCTGCACAATCTAAAACCTCTTTCTCCCCCATGCTCAAGTCTTTAAATTAACGAAGCGAAATTTCATATTTACAGTGGAGCGAAAGAAAATGAATTACGTGTATCGTGCACCCATGATCTTGTTGGAAGGAGGACTATTTTTCTTTCATCTCAATACCTCGCGTATTGATTAATATCTCCCCCACGGCATCTTCGAGATACACGTGCCTCCATTGGAAAAGATTTCTCTGCCTCATCACTTACACGAAGGGAAAAATCTTTCTTTGTACCACTTGCCGCCGGGGCTCAAAATGAATATTTGCTCAGGGGCTTCTCCTTCTGCGTTAAAGTGCTTCCCTTTTATAAGGGCTCATAATAGAAAAGTGCCCCCCACCGGAATGAAATTCTCGAGAAAAATGACTCTCTCGAATTATAATCTTTGTGCAATGGCAGATTCTCTTTCCGTGCTTTTCATCCTTCTAAAAAGATTTCAAACAAGCTTGCGTTTTTATCCGAAGAAATAAAGATCTATCGAAAATCATTATTGTTAACTGCTTCTTCAACCACACGCGTCTCTTTATTAAGGTAGAGTTATTTATGAAGTAAGCTCGGCATCGAATGTACACTCGATGAAACGAAATAAAACACGTCCACGAAAAGTGATTCAATACATCATAGCTGTAATCAGTTTCTAATTATAGGCTTCAACTTTTCAGTCTGCTTACTGCATACAAGTTGAGATTACTTGAATTCAACATAAAAATTATCTTGTGTTTTCAACAAGAGGATCTTAGGGTGAAGGACTTCAATCAAATACTTCTTAAATAAACAGCGACGTCTGTACTATCCAGCCTACTAGATGCATACAAACAGCTGAAATTTTCAATATGAAACTAACTTGTCACTAAAATAATAATTTCAAATGTCTCTAAAATATTGAGAGTGATTGGATATAAAATCTTATTTTTTCGCCGCCAGAATAATTATTAATTATCAAAGTAATTTAGACATCATAACTATTTCTCTGAAAAGTCATCAAATTAACTGAGAATAGTAAAATTACTTCGATATAATAATGGAGAAAGTTATTTATATCAATCTATTGGCTTTTTATTCCACAACCAAGTTTAATAGACTAATTACTGGAATATCCTTTTCATCGGTCTCAGCTTGCAACTGCGAGTTCCTAAAATTCATTTTAGACAGTCGAGCCCATTTATGTAGGCGTAATGAATGCTATTATTAGTTCATCAACTTAATAGCAATACATTATACACGAATGTTAAAAGGATTTATAAAAAAACAAAACAAACTGTAAAGCTATTTCTCAACACAAGTACTATTAAATTTGTTGATTAATTAACTTTACAGTGTATGTCGCATTGTTTTTTGCAAGGAATACCTCTAATTATTTCTAAAAACAAAAATGTGAAAGAACAAATTAACACTATAAATTTCTCCACAGAAAAAATTTAATGGCTAGTATAACTCAATTTGAATAATTTACTAGATTAACTATCGTGCATTTGGTTTAGTTTTAATCTTTTCTGAATCATATAAAAATTCTCCAAAGGATAACCTTTAAAATCAATAGCGGTATCGAGTAAAGGACAAGAATTGGAGGTTAGGAAGGAAAACAGAACACCCCAGCCAATTAAAAGCGTTAGCTGCTACAAGATTGATATGAGTTTATCGGACATAGTTATTGGTTGTTTAAGAAAATGTAGGATGAGCAATTAGTGAGCAAGAGTTTATAGAAGAATTAAGGGATTTCTTCAGGAGTGCAGGGCAAAAATCGACTTCCCTCCCACTGTTTGCACTTATTTTTATCTCGGTATAAGGATATTTGATTTGTAATTTTTATTTACTGAATGAGGAAACGAACTAAATATTTTTAGGAGCGCACCACCTGATGAGAAAATCATTTATTGACTAATAAGAAAAAAAAATTCGATATCAGTAACGTAAATATCTTAACCTTAATGTATTGAAAAATACCTATCGATATGGGGTCATTTTTATTTACAGTTACAAACAAAATGAATATGTAACATTTCACACGAAGAATTCCATGAACACATCGCAGAATTTATCAACTCTTACAAATGAAGATTAGCAACATGACTTACACTTCAACCTTCCCTCCACCCAAAAGAAATGTCTAGTATATATTTTAATTCTGAATTTTAAATACTTAGTCTCTTATAGTTTCTGATAGTTAGTTATACAGTTATATGAGATTATTGATTGGCAGTAACATGGAATATTTTCGTAAACTTTATCGTGGCAATAGTTTTCTTGGAAATTTTATTTAAACCACAATATGAAAAAAATAATGCAACTTAAATCTTCGAAATAAAAAAAAAATTAAATATATACCAAATAAGTCACACTAGGTCTAGTGACATAAAATTTTCAAAACCAACAAATTGCAACAGTTAGTTTTGAAAACATTTCTTTTAGAATTTTCATATACAAATACTTAAAGGAATATTTTTAAAAAAGTTCTACCTTGTAAGTTCTATTATAACAAATTTATCAAAGTTAAGGCACATTTTTTGAATACATAAATGAGTTGGTTAAGTCGAAACCGCCTCCTCACTGAGTGGAACATCTGCAAAAGATGTACAAACCGCTTTCAGGGAGGTCTTTTAATCCTACATTTGACATTTTCTAAATTACAATAAAAAGATTTTTCAAATGGATTATGTGCCGAGTAGGAGAAAGAGTAATTAGTTTAACTCTTGATAAATTATCTCCGAATAAGAGAGATCCGCTGGGATTCAGTCGCTGAAATGACAATGTAATTTTCAAATGGAAAGTAATAACTAAATACATTAAATCATCTAACGTTATATGTTCACGAATCAAATTCCTGTATTCATTTAACTAAGCGGTATATTAAACATTTCACAACAGAGGAATATTTTTACTAAAATAATTAGTTTTACATTATTTGATACGGTTAAAAGAATCAGTTTTTCAATTTAAAAAACGTCTCGCATTGGCAATCCTTTGAACACGACTCATAAATCAAGGCAAGCGTCTTCCAATGGAATAAAAATAAAATTAGTTCTAATGTAATGAATAATCGCACCATTAGTACCTACAAATAATTTGCAGAGAAACTGTGATGAAACTGCAGTTTAAGTAAGAAATTGCTTTTGAAAGAAAATGACTAAAATAATGTTCTCGCACAAAGCAATTTGACTTATTATCTTTCAGAGTACATTACATTTTCCAACACCTCATAATTGGGGAGGAGAAAACTCAATCGGCACATTAATGGAAGAGAAAAAAATCTAATTTCGCTCGAGCCAAGTTTCCTTTTCAGTTTCGGAAAGAGAACACTCCAAAAACTTGCCAAACATTAAGGAAGAATGGAAAAAAAGAGGGGGGAGGGGCGGTGGTGGGTGCTCCGACCCCCTGGAGGAACGGGTGCAGGAGACAGCTCCCGAAGATATTTCATTCAATTGCAAGAGGTTTCCATTTATGTGTCACGGATCACAGAACTATTTCTATCGGCCGCACTGGAGCGGATAACAGAATCCGTATTTCATTTCCATGAGTTATAACCGTGGCCAGTCGCGAAGGTTTTCACTCGGGGGAAGTGGAAGCATCCATCCCCACCTATGTCCTTTATTTTATTTTTGGATCAAATCTGTCAACGGCACTCGGTCGCTTGTCTACCCCTTTTTTCCTCATCTTTTTATTGCCAGATACGCGATTAAAGGCTTCTTTTTTCCTTTTTTTCCTTACCGCCTTTATCCTTTTTCTTTCATTATTGAAAGGAGAGAAGATATCTTTTTGAAGTTATCTGATTCAATTAAAGAGAATAATTTCTTTTCCTCCTGAAAACTTTTAATAAAGTAAGAAGAAAAAATTGTTCCAGCGATAGTGGTTATCGCTTGGGAGTTTTCATTTGCCTGTTTGTTATCTTCCTCTGTTGACTTACGGAGCTAGTTGAGCAGTGTGGAGCTGAATTGGTTGGACGATGAAAGACATGTCGATTTAATTAAATAATTGGGCTCGGGTATTTTTACTTTTTAGATTTATTCTCTTTTTATCTTCCTTTGTGTAGTATCTAATTTTTCATAAAAAATTGAAAAAAAAAGCGACTACAATAGTTATAATTTTGTTCATATCAAGTAAAGTAAAGTATTAAATTTTCTTTCACTATTTTTTAAAACATTTAAAAATAAATTTTACTTCTTGAACTCTGACAAAACTTCTAGAGCGACCGGAAACGTCTTACGATCAATGGAAAATGAAAAAGAACTTAACAACGATAAGCAAATAATATAAATAATTTGTAAAGGGAATTTTGTTCACGGTTAGTTTTGCAGCTATAATAATAATAATAATAAAGAAATTTAATGCCACAATTATATTTTTTCTTTCGAATAAACTCAGGCATTTCATTAACAAAAATTCATATTTTAAAATATAATATAATCGCTTTTTAAAATGTATAACCTAATTTTACCCAATTATGCTCTAAAAGACTTTCAGCAGCTGTAAATTAGAAACTTGATTTTATTGAATTCACTTAAATATTAAATAAAAACCAGAAGATTATTATCTTCTATAATATAATCGCTTCTTGAAGATAATTCAAGAAATATAAAATATATATTTCTTGAATTATCTCTTAAAAATAGCACTATACTTCAATTATTTTTTAAATGGGATGAAAAAATATTTATTTGCAAATGCAATGCGAATCAGAAAAAAAATATTAATGCAGAAATGAAACATTCTCTCGATCATTTTCATTTTTCCTGACAAAATTATTAATAAAAGTTACTCTCAATTTTTAATCACGCACATTATAAAAAATGTGCTTGAAAATCAGCATAATATCCTTTTTATTTATTTACAGGACTATATTAGCTATTTAAAAAAAAATCAGGAGTACCCATTGAATATAATTAATTGGAAGGTAAAAAAATTAAAACTACAAGTCGGAAGGAGAAAAATGGCTTTTTCCCCATCGAGCATCTAGACAATAATTATTATCCCTTCCGGTTTTGTTTCATTTTACTCTTTACAGTGTCGTATAAATATTCCGATTTTTTTTTAACCGCCCTTTTCAAAGAACGAATAATTAGTAAGCTTGGATTAAGTTGAACATTTACGCCGAGTAAGAAAAAAAATTATTCTTTTAACGAAACGGCCAATTAAAACACGGAAAAAATTATTTATCCATAGTTTGCAAAAGCAAATAATTTATTCACACTCAAATGAATTATTTTGGTCAATAAAAAATATCTTAAATAGCATGTGATTCGATCAACTACTGGGCGTGAAGAGAAAGTCTTTAGTAAAATGAATAGATTCATATAAAGAGAACAAATATGCAAGTAGCAAGTATAAAAATTTCACTCATTTTTTATTTTTACGTGACTAATATTAATACTAAATGAATTATTCGATGGCAGAAGTAATTTATGTTTATTATGATCTTGAGTTTGGTTTGGAAATATTTTTTGTTACCCTTTATTAATTAATTTCATAGCATAAAAAAACTTGATATTTATAAAAAATGCTTAATTTTATAAAAATAAAAGAACCATAATGGATTGTATATTACTATACATTTATTATTTTTTGATATAAACCAAATTTTTGACATGTTTTATGTATATAAAAAATTTGAAGAAAATAATGCAAGGGAAATTACATATATTTTGAAAAAATTGCCATTATTAAGGTGTAATTGCATTGTACCTTTAGCAAACTCATATGTTTATTAATTATTAATACTGATTCAATAATTCATTCATTGAATTGTAAAATAATGATTACAACTATACAAGTCTGGATATAAATAATTTTGTATCTCATAAAACGTTAAAAAATTTATTTCAAAATTTATGCAGTTCTATTCATTATTTTGCAATCATTATACTCATTATTTAAAAATGTTATGAGTATATTTTTTTGTGATAAGTTTGTTTTGCAAAGATGGTGTATCAGTTCTCTTTCAGGTTGAATGTAATTACAGTTCAGTGGTCATGATACGACTTCAGAATGGTATTTAACCATGCAATGAACATAAATTATAAAAAGAGAATGAGTTTTAACGTACTGTTCAGTATAATAGACTTAATATTTTCCTAATCGACACAACTTCGTATTACTAACTCCATAGTCACTTTAGGAAGGGGGAAAAAATTGAATTTTTGTGGTTTTAGAACTTCATAATAGTTGCTGCGAATGGTCTTTGAAATACAGTTTTGTTTAAGATTCAATATTTTTTAATAACTCCAATGATCTCATAAATGAGTTTTAAATAAATTGCATTCAATAAAAAATGAAAAAAATCTAAGAGGAATAGATTTAAAATATAAGAAAAAATTTCTGAATTTCAATTTTTTTTTACACGAAGTTTTCACTTTTGGAATTGTGCAATATAACCTATTGATGTCTAATGAATTCATCATAATATACGTCGAATCATAAGAGCAATAAATTCGATAGATGCCATTAAAGAAGTTAAAATATCCTTTCGTATATATGTGTATTTATTAGAAATATATCTTTTGAAATAATTAAAGGTTTGAGGTAAATTTAAGGGAAATAAACTAACCAATTGTATATTTAAAAAAATTTAATATGAACCTATTTTGCTCTTTTAATCGAACAACAAATATTCATAAAAGGATACACATTAAGTATATAAAAAAGGTAAAAATTTATCCACATTTTTGTGCGGAGAAAAAAAAGTGAGCGATCAACACCGCGTATGTGGAGATCGTTTCCGACGCGAATACAGTTACAACCAACCATATCGTTTGAAATTGCCTGCCAAACACATTTTTCAAATAAGCCAAAAACATGGCCTCTCGTTCGAAGAAGAGGATGTAAAGAAAAAAAAAAACTATTCCAGGATGACAAATCCATCGGAGAAAATCTAAGCACTCATTCCTGAGTACTTTATGAAAGGTAATAAAAAGCCATGTAAGGAGGGCGAGATCGATGTACGCATTTTTAAGCTGCCTCTAAGTGCCCGGAGAAAAAGCAAACAGAAAAAGACTCTTTCGCAAGGCGATCAATAAACAATAATAGTAATAGAAGAGAAAACTTCTTTCTCTTCATCCATTTTCGAGCATTTTTCTTCTTCTGTTTATTTGTCCGCTTTACCTCTTTCTGCAGAGAGAGAGAAAACAAAGCGTTCTTGGGAAAATGTAAGTAAACATCGATCATAGGAAACCTTGTCCAAATACTTTCAGAGAAATAAAAAGAGATGAGAGACAATTTTGTCTTCGCTTGTTTTTGTCAATAGACAAACCTTCGGCAATGAGAGAGAGAGAGAGAGAAAAAAAAAGAGAGAGAATGTCTTAGCTATTTTTTTTCTGTTTAAAACTTCAACATGAGCTTTAAAAATCAATGCCACTTTTTTTTCCCTTTTGTCCAACTGCGAAAATAAATACAAGTATCCCAAATGACAAGGAGAGATTATTCAAGACAACATCCCAAAATCGAAGTTAAGATTAAAAAATAATAACTAGGAGTCACGAAAATGTTATCTTTAGAGATGCATTAATAAATCGAAATTTCGTTGTTTCAGCTCGTAAAAAAAAATAGTTACAACAGCACTCCGCGCGTGTTTAGAAGATGAATTTAATTAGATTATACGAGATGTTTATTCATCCTTTTTATCTCAATTTATTTTTTAAATGACAACGAAAAAAAATTACAACGCATCAAAATTATGATTTATTTATAATTCCGTTGGGAATTTAAATGCATGTTTTTTGTAAGTTTTAAAGCAAAGAAAAATAACTTGTTTAATAAACAAGTAAAAATGCAAAAGTTAAAATAAAGAAAAAAGCAAAGATCGGATTTGTTTAGTTTAACAGAAAAATACATGTTTACTAAAGCATGATTAGTTTTACATTTTATATAAATTTTGAAAAGAATTCGATAACTATTTCTGTACTTGCATATTTATTATTCATAAAGAGATATCTATCTTTCATGCAACACATTTTCTTCACTAAAGCATCTTGTTTCAAAAGTTGGCTGAAATATTAATGCAATATTGGAAAAGTAAATTTCTTAGAATAAATATTTAATTAAAACAGCTAAATTTCGAGAAAATTTGCATATTGTGTTTCATTTATTCTCATGTAGCTCATAAATTAATTATATAACTGAAAAGTAATCTTATTAAAACAGTTAAAATATATTAAAAAGTCCTATTATTTTCATTGCATAGTTAGTTCATACATTAATTTTAAAATAATGAATTACAATGTTAAAATAAAAATTATGCTACAAAAGGATTGCAATGAATTATTGACATTTTTCTTTTCTTTTACAGGAATCTTCCTTCTGAGAACACAAAGGGCCCAAATGATCATGATTAATATCAGGTATCCGTAACTTTTGATGCTCTAATACTATGTGTGCTAGTGTTACACCTAATACTTTTTTAACCTTTGATGAGTTTACATCTGCAAAAATATTAATTTAAAAACAATTTCATGCTGCCAGAAATTATATAAAATTCTTCGATCAAGTAAAAGGTTCTGAAAAGACATGGCCAGAAACTTTTTTTTATCTCTGAAGTTGCATCAACTCAAACTAACTGATAAACACCCACATTTCTTTAAATTGTATTGATCGTACTATTAAAAAAAAGTTTAAGCCTCTAACTTTTTTCTTACATTAGAATTTGATTTATTATTATTATTTTATTTGGAAACCTAAAGTATCTAATCATCGTAGCATATTTTTACTTGAAACTGAAAGGATTAATTTTTTATACCTTATGTAAAAATACAAATAAATATGTAAAAGATAAAAAAGAAAATACACAAATTTCAATTTTCTTTTTAAGAAATAAAGAGCAATTCTTTAAGGCTATATTTAAATAGGCACGTATAGAAATTAATTCAGAAATTTAAGTATATATATATAAATCTTCAAATTAAACAGATTCCAATAAATACAAATATATAACTATTATTCTAAATTAAGTACTTTAAGTACTATACAAATTTTGTATTGTTTAGTGGTTGTTGTGTTTTTCTTAGTACTGTCTTTTCTGCCGATAATTTGTTGGAAAAGATAATTGCTACAACTTAAAAATAATTATTCTGATGTAACTCATTAAATATAGAATATAAAATCTGTCTAATAATATATACATTTTTAAATAATATAGAATGTATCCGCGTATAACTGTATATAATATCTGTATTTTCATGAAACTGTATTTTATTTAGTTACTGATATTTAACAAATATAAGTGCGCAATTTTAAGCAAGTATAAATACTCTTAATTTTAATTTTGCGAAGCATTTATTCATTTTTTCTTTATATATATATATATATATATATATATATATATATATATATATATATATATATATATATATATATATATATATTTGATTACTGCTTAAATGCTTTAAATTTTAATGATGCCAATTTTAACAGTAATTGATATGCAACTACTACTTATCACATAGCCATTATAATACAACACAATGCTCCCTTTTTTAAAATAAAATTAATTCTCTCTCTTTTTTTAACAGTGAACGAAAAACAAATCTCTTTCATTTGGTGAGAATAAAAATAATCAGATTTCTAGGAAATAAAATTGTTAATGCGGAGGGTGTGATATGTAAAAAATGGGAAAGCGAAAATTAATACATGCAAAATATTTCGAAGAAAAATAAATCCATTTGCGCGCAGAATTCCTTTCATGTCTGACATTCTTGTTTCTCGAAAGCAAACATTTTAAAAGTTAACGGAAAAGGATATCGGAAATTCCTTTTTAAACAACATACCCCTAAATAAGCGCGTCGCTCCAAAGCAGGAGGGAAAAAAATTAAAACTCCCCTAGCTATGAGCAACCATCCAAGCTGCACAAACAGGGGCAATTTTAAAAGGAGTTTTCAGGATTTACTTTGTGATCGATACAAATGGGTTTTGCAAATTCTTAATGATGCCCGCAGAAATCGCTTTTGAAAGAGAAAAAGCGATACCCGAAAGAAATAGAGAAGTATTAAGACGAACTCTGTAAAGGCTCTCTTACCCCCTTTCCCCACCTGAAATTCCTGATGCTGCGAATGCAGTTTTATATTTATTTACTCTTGGTAGATAACGCCAAGAAATATATAGCAAGCATTTATATGCATCCGGATTACTATGGAAGGGCACATGCAAATACTATTTAAAATTTAATTGTTTTTGTGGGTGTCATCATTTCAAAATGATTAAATCGTATAAATATCGTTAAAAACTACGAATAATGACATATAATCCTATGCCTATATCAATAATTATTGTCTCGCATACCCATGTACCTTGTTTGCTCGTATCGTGGAATTCAATCCTACCTCAATGCTCATGAATATATTATTAACTACATAGAATAGCATTTAATTCTGTACACAGTTCACAGAATGAAAATTTTAAGGTGACTCTTAAGCCTCCAGAGTTTTAAGATCCCAAGTTCGAATCTAGTTCCCAATGAGTAATAAGAAATGTATGCTCGAGGCTCAACCTTTGTAATCTTTCCAAGTTTCCTCCTTCGCGATATGCGAGTGTAATTTGTTTGCTCCCTTTTATTTCCTTTGAAAGTGAAATATTATGGATGATCTTAGTTTTATATGCAGTAAAATGTAAATTAAATTCATAAAGGAAAAAAAGAAGAAAATAATTATTTCGAACTATTGAATATATTCGAGGTTAAGTTATAATGGGTAAATGGTGGTTACCTATAAAGTCTGTTTTTCAAGACTGTTCAGAAGGAGCTCATTTTAATACTGCCCAATGTGTGATAAGCTCAATTCTTAAATCTTGGAATAAATACATTCATGAATATTTTAAAAACAGTGTAACTTAGATTGTTTAATATCCTCTTGCCTATTTCACAATTGATTTTATAAATTCAGTTTAAATGTTCGAAAATTTATGTGATATATCTAATTTAATTTCTGACACCATATTTGACGCTGTTGTTGTAAATAGTACTCCACACACAAAACAACTGTATAAGTAATCCAAGCTCTAATGATATTCTCTTGAACATTTACAACGCTTTACTTTCCGAAAGAACTTTATATTGATAATACCACATTTCCCGAAAGGGAAGAAAAATCAAAAATTCTTTATTTTCCATTCCGAAAATGTTACATCACCTCCAAAAACGCAGATAGCTTTATAAAATAGTTTGTAATTATTGTAGTAATACTGACGAAGTTTTCAAAAAAGAAATAATAAACACATAAAAGCCTGAAAAATATTTCATCTTTCTACATATTGTTTATTTAATTACTGCAGATGTTTCAGGTATGTAAGTATTTTAACCAGAAACCAATTTACTAAAGTCTTTCAAATAGCTTGGATATCTAATATACAATACTCTATATATATGAAAAAAAAATTACTTTTAAATCGATTGTTTGTTGTTCATTCGAATCAAAAACTAAAACGGATATGTTTATCGAGCGGCTCTATTTGCTGAGGGATCTATTATGGAAAAGGGTACAAAGAAACAGATGTCTCTGCATAAAACAGTCCACATTATTTTTTAAATCAACTGCAATAAACCTACGAGAAATATTTTTCTCAGAAAATGTCACGAATATCAACTCGACCAGTGGTGTAGTTAACGCCATCTATCAAGCGCCATCTCAGTCGAGCTGTCCCACTAACACTGTGCGGTTGCAGGCAGACACGAATGGAAAAAGAAAAGAAGAGACCGCAGTTGGTAACTCTGTAATCGCATTAAATATTCAACGAAATCTCCCATCTCACTTGCGTGATCGGACAAAAATTCCCTTTCCAATGCCGCATTGTTTTCTACCACCGATCAATTCCAAAGATTCACCTGGCACAATGCGAGAACGAAAATGAGGGTTGCTTGCTTTTACCAGATAGTCGCCGCGATAATCGGTGGCATCGGAAGTTCCCCCTGTATCGCGAATAACTGTTATTAAAAGGTATCCCCGTGGAGTATCGCATAGTCATTCAATAATTCGATAATCGGAGATATCTTTCCCAGTTTTAGTAATTCAGATCGGTAGGAAGATAAGGGCAATTATTATTTCAAGCGAATGTTTTACCAGAGAGAGCGGTTATTGTGTGCGGGGACGTCTCTTGTTTGGATTAGGAGAAGGCATTCAGAAAATGTAATTACTGTCGGTGTTGATTGTTATTCAAACGGAAAGACTTTTGACGGAAACAGCGATATGGAAATAGAAGAATGTGTTTAAATGAGAATTCGGTCAATTATAATTTGAAATGAAGACGAATTTTTCACTTCTTATTTGTTTCCTGAAATCAAAATATTTTGAATAAGCGTTCAAGGGAAATTTTCGTTGTTTTATAAATAAATCAAGAGATATTGATCTGTCTTGTTTGCCACTAGAAAACAAAAAAATTGCTTATTTAAAAGTTTGCTGATTTATTCTCTCAATTTTATTTGATTTTCTTGAAAAGTAAATATAAAGTATTTTAAATCTCTTTATTTACTTGATTAAGATGATTATGTGCTGAGAAGCATTTAATTAAAAATGTTAAGGAAAGAAAAATAAAATGTTTCAAGTACCGCTATAAAGTAGATAATTTTATTTTTGAAGGATCACATAAAATTAAATCAATTGTATGCAATATTAATTTATCTTTTAATATAGATTGCAAGATGTAAATATGAGAAAAGTGTCGAAATTTCAAATCATGATAAATATTTACAAATGTATTTTTATTTAAATTTCCTCGTCACCCCTGGGGATGTTGACAATTTAAAAATTTGATCTTTGTTAAAGATCGAATTATTATATTTTTAGTAACAAAATCAATAAGTCACATATTGTTATAATTCATCTTAAATAATAATTCATCACAAAGTGAAGGGTTCTATTTTGATAATTGGCCTCAACTGAAACATTAAAATTTGCATAAATGATAATTTATGGAAAACAAAATAATTTAAGATAAAAATAAGATACGGACGTATGATGAGATAAAAAAATCCACAATATGAATTAAAATAGATCTAAGAAATAAAGTCGAACTTTAAAAATAATTTTTTTCCTGCTCTAATTTCAAAAATACGTTTGGTAACACTTCAGAATTATTAATTTTGAAAATAAAATTTTAATAGTATCATTATTATATATTTAGTGACTACTTATAGAATAAAATTTCAATTTAAAATTACAGTTCTCTTTACATAGGAAATGATTTTTACAGTTAATTATAACTTCATAATTTAGAAAAATCATAATCCTTCAGTTATCAAGACTCCGAGGATATATTTCATCAGCAATTCTCGGGCATAATTTTATATACAAGTGGACGCGATGACTTTCTTTAATCATTTGTTAATTTTAAAACTAAGTGATTGCTTATAATGAAAAAAAAATATTATCAACTATATCTTAACGATTTTAGGGAAAGAACAGAACAGGTGGATAGAAACCCCAGATTTCATTCCATGCATGCAAATTCAGAAACTATTGTCGGGATCTATACCTTAATAAAAAAAAAGACCTCTGTTCCATTGTCAACCATTGATATCCAGTTTTTTCCCCACTAGATAATAACCATAATGGAGTGAAGCAGAAATTTAAAACTTCCCTCCAAAAAATCTCGTTTGATATTTCCCAGGGGTCGTGCAACAAGAAGTGGTCTCATACGCCGCCCCTCAACACCAGCTGTTGGCGATAGTCAAGACAGACATCTCAAGTCTTGAAAAAGTTGAGGTCAGGTGGAAAGTGGAAGAAAAATAAAAAAGAGGACCCCCTCGTCTTTCGTGAAGATGAATAGTGCCCATTAGAAGAAAAAGATGGCTCTTTTCAAGGAGGTTTTGCAACAGCTGTTGCCAAGCTTCTTGCCAGTTACCAAGTCCACCATCCGCTTGCTTTAATCCCTCCCCCCCTTTTTTCTTTTCCCCTTTCTTTATCCATGTACGCACTATTCATTTTATTTTATTTGTGAAATTTTTCCGCTAACAATTCGGGAACACGGAGCCAAGATCCACCTCGTTCAGTGGGAAAGCTCTGCTGTCGTTGAAAGGATTACGAATTTGAATACTAAAAGAATTTCCATCCGAAAGCGGCTTAAGAGTACATTAGTTTCCATATTCCAGAAACTTATTTTTTACATCGTTAAACACACACGTGAAGAGTAATGAAGAAAAAAAAATATCAGGAAAAATATATTACTTTTTGTTCGACTTAATTTCAAATGTCGTGCATGTCTTTTACGCAAAATGCTTCTCTTAAATGAATAACAAGGATATGTATTAACATATCGATGATTCGATGATATGGATTAAAACGAGATGCTTAAAATTTAATTTAAGTCAATTACTTTATATCCAGATGTACAAATAAAAATAATGCCTAGCCTTCAAACTGAATTAATATAAAAAAATTTCCCTATCAATTATTTCATTTTTCTACGATTGTCTTCAAATTTATAATATTAGCTTGTGCATAAGTTATATTTAAAACAATCTAGCATACATCACTTTATGTTCATGGCATTTCTTTAAGAAAATCGATTTTCACTTTCAAGAGTGTGGTCAAAAATAATGGTTTTCTCTTCTAGTTATTTTGCAAGAAAACTGGCATCAAGTTGAGGATGAGTAAATGCTTACATACGAAGAACATACGCAGGTTTTATGAGTCAATACTTTCTGCACCACAGCACAGCTTGCTTCATCACATTTTCTTACACGAAATAACATTTGACTTGTGATTGAATGTTTAACTGAATGATCTTACCTGGTTGTATGAATATTTACTTTGGTATAGAATTAGAATTTTTTAAAAGAGACACTTAAAGCCAATCTCAACAGACATTAAAAAACAGCTCTGATAAGCCAAGTTAATAAAAAAAATAGCCATAATAGCTGAACACTGAATTTTATTAAAAATCCAGAAACATTTAATTGAAAAATACTTATATTTTTAATGATTACGATTTAAAATATTTTATCAACAATTCATATACTTTATCTACAATTAACCAATTATTCTCATCAAATATCGAGGGTGAGTCGTAATGATAGAATATAGTAAACCATATAAACAAGTAATTATTATATAATTATTTTTATTCAGTCGTGTGTGCTTTGATTACTTTGCTTTTTTACACTTTTAGTTATGAACTTTAGTTAACATAAGATAATAATTTAATATGACGTTATTTTAGTACAAAAGAAATTTTAATCACACTGCCAGTTTAGTTACATAACATTGATAAACTGTCCAGACAACTAGATTATTTTCTATTTAGAAAAAATGCTATGGGAATATCACAAAATCATAGTTTTTAAATTATGGCTTTACTCAATAGTTAGTGTTTATTTATAAATACTCATCTAAAAGCAAGGGATCATTCCCTTAGCGAGAAAGGAGAGTGAAAATTCTATTCATCATTTTATTTTATAAATAATTTTAACTGCCCATCCGTTTAACGATCCACTTAATTGCGAAACAACTTGGGTTCTTGCAATGTGTGCAGAATCACTGCAGAACGAATTATGGGGCATTTAACCGATAGGCAATTGCTTGGCCAAAGAATGCAATCGTGCTGAAACTGAACAATTCCGCATTCATTTTCCCTCACGAGTCTCCGAAATTAACATTCAGGTTTCTTCAAATATGTATTCTAAGCTACAACTTCCACAGTGTTGTTCATTATCTGTTGAAGGAAAATGAAAAATAGCTTCTTACACCCCCCATCAACTGCCAGAAAAGTGTTTTTGGGTTTCGAATTGTAGAAACGACGGAAGGCGAATATTTTGCTCTACGCGCCTGACAATATTATTAAGCGTTTTTTGTTTTTACAGTAAAGTAACCAGGAAATTACATGTTTTAGATGGCGTTTTGGATCTGATGGAAAACAGGAATTTATATTAAATGCTGTGTTTCTCCCCCATTCAAATTCCAATTGCAATTTTTTCTTTTAAACCATGAAAAACGAAACATTTAAAACGTTGGGACCGAAAGCAATTTTGTAAATTGATCCACGCCTTGAAGAAATTAATTCTGCACCTGCTGCTAGCGAGACGACTAATTCTTTTTTTACCCCTACATTAAAAATTCACAAAAGGAAAATGTTTTTAATTTAAAGGGAAGTTCAATATCCCAAGAGAAATACTGAGTTACAAGAAAGTGATTTCAGACATTACATGTTAATCGCTTTCCTTAACAGGAAAAAAAAAAAACTGAATCGGTTTGTAAAATTTTACATATGCTGCTTTTGTTCTAATTAAGTACATAAAATTGAAACTAATATAAATTGCATACGATGTTTTTAATTTTATTCCAGTAATAAACTGGTTAATTTACTTAATCATGCAAATAAACGTTTCGAAAAATCTTTTCAAGTAATTGTATTGAAAAGAGCTTAGTAAACATTCTGCCAATTTAATGAGAAGCAAATGCGCGCTAGTATTGAGACTTATTTGAATGAATTAATCAATAATTTGGTATTTGTATAATACCCCAATTACACTAGTAAGGGAAACTTTCATGTTTTCCGAAATACGTCTTATTGATGAATCAAATGAGAAAAGAACACGCTCGTTTCATTTGAAATTTCTGAATATTTTAATGAGTAAAATAAAAATTGAAAACATTCATTTTCTTCCTCTTAATTTTTCTATTAAGACAAAAATTAAAAGCAGTATCTATCATATTTGATTAAAATTTGACTGAGGCTTTATTTACAAAGGCTTTATTTATTTATTTATTTTAATAATTGCACATGTGATATGAAGAAATTTTACATGCAAATGATATTAATAAAATAGTTAATGCATTTGTTAAATAGAAAATAAATTTTGGAACATGAAAACCAACACTTCCTACAATAAAAGTCGCACGTTCAGATAAATATAGTTATAGACCTATCTTAAACTGTTTAAAACATTAAATTTTATTACTTCCTCTACTAGTTAAACATTGATGATATAACGAAAGTATATGATGTGTTATTTAAGGGATACTTATATAAATTTAGTAGAAAAATCACTTTTCATGACTTTAATTAAAATATTTTTTCACGAAGTAAAATGACATCTAAAGTAATTTCATAATATATACAAATATTTATGTATTAATGTTTCGATTTAAATTTTTTACTGTAGCATGATTTTAATGCGTGTAGCAAGTTAAAACAATGTTTAACAATACATGAGTTTTGGACTTAGAAAAAAATTGTGTCAACTGACATTCAGAAGTAAAGAAGCTTAACAAATTTATAAGAATGCATTTGTACAAAGAAATACTGAAAATTCTAGAGGAAAAATAAAATATAAATTTTCTAGCAATTAGCATCGATATTTATCTTAAAAAATAGATTTATACCAATCTATAAATATAATCATAAAAACTATTCATAGAATAATATATATTGCCTAACATCGTAATATTTTCTTTTAATGGGCAATTCAAAATTTATAATTCGTTGTTATGTTGGGCATATAATGCTAATAATGTGTATATGAATGCCTTATTTGACGATTTATATTATTAATATATTTATTTTAATAGAAAAGAAAAAGGTATATATTTTAAATTTATAAGAAAAAGGAATATTTTAAAGACAGGCTTTTAGTTTTATTTCAAGATACTTTAACTGTTGTATTGTTTTATGATATGAAGCTTTTTTATTTAAATACTTATACTCTTAAAATATAATTGATTAGTTATACATACATATATTTGCCTATGTACATGCAAATTAACCATATACCTAAATTTAAAAATATTACAAAAAAGCAATAAAAACAATAGCTTCGCGTGCATTGTAACTTCCATGATATAAAACGAGATCATTTTGACAGCAAAATCAAAAGTCTCCCTTTAAAATAGAATCAATATTCCTATTTGAGAGTTTTCCAATTGTAAATAATTTTTACAATGCGCGAAGAGACCCTCTCACTGCGATCCCATAATCCTTTCCTTTCACAAATCTTCATTTCCTATTCGCTAAGTTCAAAAGAAAAGAAAGAGAAAATATTTCTTTTACGAACCATTTAGGTTTTTAAAATCCTCGATATGTTCCAAGAGCTCTTCATCTTCTTGCCCCCTTTTCTCCCTGAACAATATAATATCCCGCACTTTCCAAATCTTGCCGAATGGTTCGCTAAACACACGAGGAACAGATAAACGCTGCTCTAAATAACCCCGAGGGAGAATTCGTTCTCGGAAACGAATAAACAAAATCTTACTCATCTTTTACCGATATATTTTTCATTGTTATTCCCGCATCAAATTTTGTCTTATTTGTACGAGGATAGGAAATAACACATGAGATGGTTATAGTAAATCTATTTCGCGGAACTCCAGATCTCATAACGTCGGCGGTACTGTTTTTACTCTTGATTCTGGATTATAAACACAGGTTTACGGTCGCGCAATTTAGAGGAAAGAAAAGACAAACTTTTAGCTGAGTTATCGATGGCGGAAAAATTGATTGTTTGTTATTTTTGATTGTTTCGGAGCGATTTGATACAGTAATATTGATAGAATGATGACTTTTATTATACTTTTTTGTTAACTAAATTTAAAATTTTATAATTTGTTTTCCCCGTGCTGCATCACCTGGCCAGACAAACAAAAGAAACAGCTAGTGCAAACCTGTTGTCTTGGTTTTAAGTAACATGAGAAACATGTTGAGCGTGAATCATGCCTAGTTTAATTGCAATAGGATTCAGATTCTTGTTACTTTTTATATCCTTGATTTATAGATATGTATCGTAAAATATCTGCCTTTATATTCGCATCTTGATGGTGTTTACTTTATGATCTTCAATGAGAAGGAAAAACATTAAAATGGGATAGTTTATATTTCATTCCGAAAAAAAGAAAAATATGTGACTGAATATTATATTATTATTTTCCAGTCGTAATATATACATAAACTTTATCGAGTCCTATTTTAAGATAATTTTTATAAAGATGGCTTTAGACAATATATACACGCAAAAACTATTTATGCCTAAGTTACCAAAACATTTTAGAAAAGATCAAAATAAACAATAGATGCTTTAAAATTTAAAATCAATAAGGATTTGTATCCATTCTTTTAAACTTCAACTTTAAAATAAACAACGATAAAAAAAATCAGTTTCTAAAATGATTTATACAAGAAAGAAATGACTTTAATGGCTTTATACATTCTTTTATATTTTTGGATAAAATTTAAACAAAAAAAATTCTTTAAAAGAAAGAGTTGGACAATGAACTATTATTTAATTCTGTCGGATAAAAAGCTGGAAAATGGTAGATTCTTTTAGAATTTTAAATATGGACTTATAATAACTTTTTAGTTTTACACATAAGCAAACATTTGTCAGTATTGTATGCAAATATTGTTTCCACTCAGTTAACTTTAATGTTTTTTTAAAATTTGAACGGATTCATATTTTTAATTTATTTTTTAACATATTCAATGGAAACTGCAAAAGTTCCACAGTAAAATTATGGTAATTCATCCATTGCATGTGAGTATAATATCGAGGTTTCCAAATAACTAATAATAGTATATCCCGATTTTACTGTTTCAAGAACAAACAAATATACTTAGAGTGGGTGGCAAAATGAAGTTACCCTCTCTATCATCCGATACGTTCAAAAACCTATTACTTCAATCTCATAAAATTTTACAAATAAAATCTAGCAATTACTAATGACTATTCTCCATTTGTGTAGTAACATTAAGAGGGTGTAATTTTATGTTAATATACTTTAACTATAGACAAGGAAGAGTTTTTAAAAAGAACAATTTAAGTATTAAAATGGAAATAATCCAATTGTATTAGCACTAAGGCGATCCTATATATCAGCCAGCAATCGTCAGAAATTGTAGTTTGTAGCAAAACACGATTATTTACGATTTTTTTATGCTAATAAAAGGAGAGAATACTAGCATGACTATCATTCCCTTTCCTCCATAGATCGTCCTGAAATTATGTTAGTCTATTTTGATGAAAGAATGATCATTTTCTACTTTATGAGCCCATGATCAATCATTATATTCTCATCAAAAATAGAAAAAGTAGTCTCTCAAAAGTAGAAAATTATACAAATCGATATGAAGTAAACATTTTGATTAAACTACAGTTCTGAATCGACAGGCTCTACATATTGTACATAATTTTTAACTATATGAGAGGATTTGTGTTGTGCTAGTTGTATGAAATGGCAGGTCTATTGCAAAAATAACTGTTAACATTACTTTTGTTGCTCACAAATGTTCGATAGTAAAAAATGTACAATATTATTCTCATATACTTAAAAGATTTCATATTAAATCATTAGTTTCCGAGAGATAACTTGTATAAAAAGAGCACTTATTTATTTTTTTTACTTCACCTACTTTTTTAATATCATAGTATAATATATAATAAGCTGCCGATTCGAGAGCCGTTTTTTTTAGCGTTAATTGGTATATTTTATTAAAGAATATTTTAAAAGCAGTTTTGGATAGTTGTGTGTGATTAAATTGGTCAAAAAATGTATGTCATTATTCATATTTTTGTACAGTTACTAGTGTAAATTTTTAAGAATTTTTTTTTTGACAGTGGTTATCTTACAGGAAACTAAGAGTGACTTTGTGTACTTTGGCTAACTTCGTTTAGTTACAATAAAAAGTTATTAAGAAAAAAAGCTAAAGAATGTTTTAATTTCGAACAAACTCTTGTTAGGCCACGCCCACAAATAAATTAAAAACTCTTTCGGTCTTTAAACGGCAAATAGCTGGAACCGTATCTAACCAGGCACCAATGACTGCATTTTTATTAGAGTACAATTAAAAAGAAACGGGAGGGGGGGGGTTAAAGCCCGAAGGAATGGAGGTGTAAGTAGAGTTTCCGAGAACATTTAGGTGGAGCCCAAAATGAATCTTAAATATTGTTACAAACCGCACGTTGCAAAAACTTCGGAAAGGTGGAGCTGCAAGGGAGGAGTAGAGGAGGATAAATAGAAGGTAATTTCGTTCCAGGAGATGCAGTTCAGAGCTGACACAGACTTGGAGGGGGGGGGAGATGAAGGAAACTGATGTAACAGTGTCAATTTAAGAACAGCTGTGAGAAATGACATTAAGAAGAAACGCAGAGAACAGTAGACAAATGGGATGAAAAAATTAAAAAGCTAACAGAATAAAAAAATGATGTATCACTTCGTAAAATTTTAATACTTACAAGTGGAATTGCTCTACTTTGCACAAGAAATACTAAATAATAAAGTAGCATGAAAGAAAATTATGCATAATGTTATCGCGATTTAAACTCGCATATATGAGCTTAAATCGCGAAACTATGCTTCTTCTGAAATAGTTTTTTTAGAGAGAGTAATAATAAATTTGCACGAAAATGAGATAGAGTAATTTAAAGTATGTTTAATTTTCGCTCTAAATCATTTTTTAATTTACCTGATTATCAAGCAAAAACGATTCAAAATCCAAGACACTAGGATTTGAATCAGAAGTGTTAAGTTGTAGAAACATTTCAGACTCAAATTCTAAAACATGATACGTTATTGGTGTAGTAAAATGTTCCAACACATATAAAAAAAAAAAAATGAAGCTATTGCCAATTAATTGGATGCTTCCAATCCATCAATTTGTTGGTTAATATGTCATTAATGGTTAAATTAAAAAAAAAGTCCAATATCTATTGCAAATTATTTAATCATTTTAAAAACAATTTCCATCCTTCAAATTGTGAATTACCTCGATCACATTACATCACGTTTCTCGTATCATATCGGAAATTTTTAATATGATACGGATGATGTGTACTTGTCGCGGAAACCAATTATAAAAGCCGGAGCAGGAACAAATAAAGAAGTGCATTCTCACATCACTTTCTTGTTATTGGAAATATAGTTATTTCTAAATCAACATTTCGCAGCTGCTCCGTTTCATTTTAGACATATTCGAACCTCTCAAATCTTTCCAACAACTCCCATCAACTGTCGATATCTCTAGAGTAAAGAAATAGCTTTGCGAAATGTTGTCTTCAGGGAAACGGAAATCCTTTTCCTGGGAGAGTCGGTAACTTAAGAAGTGGATGAAGTGAAGTTGAAAAAACAAAATCCACAAGAAACTGGAGACGCTGCCTTAAAACAATTCTCTTTAGAAAGTGCTAGCAAGGAAAAGTTATTGTGTTTCACTCTGTTTTTTCACAAGTGGTGCTTGAGAACTGGGAAAGCATAAATTTATGAGGCAACATATTGTTTCGTTACACAAATTTCTTTATGTTAAATTATTAATTTCTTTATCATAAAAACTTTACGTCGCCGCGATTCCTTATGACATAACCGAAATTTAACTTCCAATCGTATTTTTCATAATTCTAGTCATCTTTGAACCTCCTACTATTACAACAGGCTTTACTGTACACACTGAGAGAAGAATTTAGACGTTTTGAACTGCCAAATGCAAGTGTGATGAATGCCACGATTATTTTCAGAATACATTTAATTTTATTTAATTTCTCTATTTTGTAAACACTTTTGAACGGATTTTTCAATTTTATTTAAAAGCATTCAATTGATAGAGCAATGCAAACGAATAACTTTTAAAAGCATTTATTCTATTTTGTTTTATTTTATAAATGTCATTTAAGAAGCAATCATTCGATCAATTATTCATGTGCTTTATTTTTTAAATGTATTCAGTAGCTTCCTATAACGTGGCGGAAACATCACCAGAGAGCAATTGCAGTGTGTTTTAATGGCCAATAATAACGGCAATTAAAGTTTAAGAGTGGAAATTTTCTTAGAATTACAGCTCTGGAGCCATGTGCTATGGATGTTGTCCCAGCTACATTAAAACGATTATTAACACACGGTGGACGTTTTTCATGAATTTAATAACGAGGAACTAAGGGAGTTAAATGTAACTGGTTACTCAATAAGCCTCTGTAAGCGTGACTTGCTTTGTAAGTGACATAGATAAATAAATTATGATGTCGTTATGTCATTATCGCAATCATTCGATCAAACACTAAATTATTTTTTCTACTCTTACATTTTGCGCATATAATATCAATTTCTGAATACAAATACTATGCTTGCTATCGAAATGAATGGTAAAATATTTTAATCGTTATGTTCTTTTATTAGGTCAACGGATCGGCATTCCTTTACCATCAAATCTAGTAAAAAAAAAGTGAGCCAATTTCAAGATGAAGTAAGGAAAATATTTTCATAAATTATTTAATATTTAAAACAGTTATTTATATTGAAGAAGTTAACAAAATCTCACTATCAGATAATTTTTCAAATTTAAATATATTTTGGAGAAGAAATTAATTATTAAAATAATAATAATGATGATAAAATCGATTGATAAAAATGTGAAGATTACGTTTATATGTTCTCTCTTTCTAAAACTGCATATTGTAATTATGCGTGTGTTGAATTTTATTTAAATAAAAATATTTGCATGCATCTGAGTTTGTGAAAAAATAGTTTTTGAATAAAATTATTATATTTCAAATTATTTCTTTTATTGTATGAAATCCTAATTCACTGTTTTAAAGTAAAGTTTAGCTTGTTTAATTAAAATTAAACATAATTTAAATCCAATTCATTCAATAATTTTAAATATTTGCTTATTTGTAGTTCATATTTAAATAAAATTTGACAACTCAATTTTTTATTTATTTTTTTTTTTTTAATTTTACTACATTGTTACTTTTATTTCTACATAGGACTTCATTACCAAATAAGATGCATAATAAAAAAATTTGAGAGACCTTAAAAACAACAAAAAATTTTCATGTTTATATTAGTAAGAATTGACTGAAAAATTATGAGTTTGAATTGAGATGTGAAAAAAATGAAGATACAATTTTAAAAAAATGTAAGAAAGACATAATATATTTTAAAAAAGTTTTATATAGAGAAAGAAATTTAAGTGTGTGAGAAAAATGTAAGAATGAATAATTCTCGCCTTGTATACAAATAGCAGAATAACAAATTCTAACTCGAAAATGTTCACTCGGTGATTTTCAACGCTTAAATTTTTTGTTATTTCAGACGTCTCGAAGTTTTTACGACAGTCTACACTGAAATAAATGTTACAATGGAAAAAACAATCATTTAACACTGAGAAAAATATTATTTTGTTTTAATTTTAGTGAAATAAATCTCTTTCACATAAAATTTTTTGTTTAAAAAATTAATATTATATTTGACAGTAAAATTAATGTATGTTGTATAAACATAGGAAAATGCAACATTATCGCCATCTATTTTTCGAAATTGGAACTATTAATTACGTAGTACCAAAAATATCTGATAGATGGCAGCATATTAAACGTTTCTTTAATTTTATTTTAGTATTATTTTTAAATTCACAATTCTAGGGCAAAATATCATTGCTATAGGCTACTAGGCTTTTTACACATAAATAAAGAAAAATTGTCGCTAATGTGATCAAAGCTTTAAATACGTAATCACTTTTTATTCTTCATATTGTTATAGAAAATTACATATTAGAGAATGAAGTAATATTAAGAAATAATTTAAATTGGATATTTTTAAAAGAGAAATAAGTATGTATATTTTTAGACTAAACATATATTTAAAACTTTAATCAGTTACATTTTTTAATTTTTGCTACCTTTAAATGTATTTTTTAAACAAGTAAAATTTTAAATTCTTTAATTTACTCAAAGAATTAATAATTCTGATATCAATGAATTTTGAAAGAGATAATAACTCTTTCATAAATATTTATGGTTTATTTTATAAAAGCATATGTCATATTAAATAAATCGAAATTGAATTTTTATTATAAAAATAACTTTTCATATGATTTCAGAATTAAACTTTTATTTTGTATACATATTCAAAAAATATTTGTATACATATTCAAAAACTTTTAATTGTATACATATTCAAAAAGTTAATTATTTTCACAAAATTAAAAATCTCTTGTAAATACAATATTTAAGATTAAACTAAAGAAAATGCAAAACTATCTCCATACTTGTGTATGGTTTGTATCGAAAATAATAAAATTTATATTATTTTTAGTTGTTTTGTTTCAAAAACAAATTTCAGGTGATTGGAGTGCACTCAGAAAAAATATTAAATATAAAATTAAATCGTAAATATAATGTTAAAAAATATGAAAGAGTGTTAAATATATTGAAAATATTATATTAATAATCTATCGTATTATTAAAATATCAAGTTATATAATAAAAAGCTTATTAATCGCAAAAATTAATCATAAATTTTCTATCTTTAAAAATTGTCAATTTAAAATTTTCTATGCTAAAAAACGTAATTAAGAGGTTTTTTGCTAAAAAAAAGATAAAGCTGGAATTAAAAAATATGGATTCTTACGAAAATTATAGTTTTGAAATTAACAACAAATCCTTTGATTGAAAACAGCATGATAAAAATTATACTTTTTAATTGAAAAGATTTATGTCCTTTCACGAAATAAATTTGTGGAAAATTTTTTTATATACTTTAATCTACACAATTTACATAACAAAATTACAATCCTAGAATCTTAGAATATAACATATTAATGAAAGTGTCAACACAATACAATTGTCTACCTATGGAAAATTTAAAGTAACCATTATATGAAAATCATAAATTAGTTTTATGGGTATAGAAGTTTTCCTTTTTTGATATGGACGTGTATGTTTCTTAAATCTATAAGAAAACACACTTAAGACAAAAAGAATAAAACTTGATTTGCAAATTTATTTTGTTTTATGATTTGCACAAAAGTACACAAGCATTTTCAATATATATCAAGGCAAAATTATTACTGATTACTTCAAAAACACTCACCAGTTGTGGAACAATGCAAGAATATCATTTGACAAGAGCTTCTACAATTCAATTACATTATGATTCCCATTCCACATAAAAATTATTTTAAGAAATAGCAAAAGCGTAAGTATTAAAAAAAATTTAGAAAAAAATTAGAATTCATTAATAAATAAACCATTTTTATTTTTCTGTGAAGCATGTTATGATTTTAAAAGCTATTAAAAAATTAAAAACATACTTTTATATTTAAATAAAAATTTATTTTGATTTTTATGCAATAACAAATTATTATAAATATGTTAATTGTTATATAGATAATATATATAATATTATATAAAAAATCAAAAGTCATGATTTTAAAAAATAGTTTTATATACTTTAATAAAATAGAATCAAAATAATCTATTATGATAAGAGAAATATTATTGTTAATTTAAAGGGATTTGGGAACACCATCACCACAGTAAAACATGCATAAAAATGTACAAAATCATGGTACAGGGCGCATATATTTTAAGGGGGTTAGTATTTGGCATACATAATTCATCAAACACCATCACAAATTCATAAATATAAAATTATTATATCGAAAATAATAAAATAATAATAATAAATAATTGTCCTCCAGTGGACTATAAAAATATTCACAGAAGTTAAAAACAGTAATACTTGTTTCAAAGTATTTTTAATTAAACAGTAGACTAAATTTACTCCACATTTGTGGAGATTAATTTTATCCATAAATCAGAACAGGTTTTTATTCATTCAGAATGAATATAATTGCATGCAACATTATGCTTTTACTGTGGATAAGCACCCTGTACTAAAGAATTTCAAAACTTATTAGTAGTTAGTGAATTCAATCAATTACTTGTGTTAAATTAAAGCATGCTTGCATGCAACCACAACTCATTCATACACACACACTTAAAAAGAAATAAAAAGATTTTGAAAGAAAGACTAAAGAGGCAAGCATAAGATAGAACAAAGAATACTATTAAAGAATGCAGCAGGACCAAGCCACCCCTGAATCAAATTAAATAAAGTATAAGACTTTACACTGTACCTGAGTACTACAGTAAATAGCCAAACTATCACATTTCTAAACTTTTTAGTGTGTAAAAATAAATACTTTTTATTCAGAAAGTATAAAAATGAATTGAAAATCTAATAACACAAGATTTGATATGCTTTTTATTTTAAGAGCAACATTTTTAGAAAGATTTACAATTTTTACTTAAAATATATAAATTATCTTCCCATGAAAATGTATAGTAGTATGGTATATATATTTACTATACACACCATAATTCATTTTTAAAAGAATTTGACACTCATATTTTAAAGTAAGGCTGAACTGTAGTATGCAGCACTAGTGTAAATGAGATGACTTTCTCGGTGACTGTTTGTTAGGAAAGAAAACCACGTGGACAGGTAAGTAAGGAGGTTACAGCATGCTGAGGTGATGCATGTTACGAATAATTGTGTGTTTGATTGTTTTTCTCACCTGGTTTTGCAGCATCTGACTGTGAGGGGGTGGGGGCTGCGGGTGAGGGGACGGCTGCGACACTGGCTGCTGTGGCGGCGAGGGCCTCAAATGAGAATTCTGCGGAAGGGAGAAAGCAGGGTTTGTTTTTCAAGGGCTTGCAGCAGCTACACATTCACTATGCAGCATAACATACTACATAACACTACATATAGGAATGGGGTGGCATACACTTTCAACCGGCTGCTTCATAGAAATGATTGAGCTTCCCGAAACTCAACAACATTCGGTAAAATACTTCTTTCCAAGACTGGATCTTCTTGGTTTGCTTGTTTGTCGTTCATTGCACACGAAGGATAATAAGATTGTGGGACCCATCTTTTTTAAGACTTGGAGACATTGCATTGTCAAAAAGGGCGTTTACATATGAAGTAAATATATTATATGACGGAAATAATTGATAGAATCAAAACACTAGCATTTAATTTTTAAATTTACAAATTTTAATTAACGTTTTATGTAACAAAAATCCAATAATAGTAAGCAAAATATTGTGATAACTCAGTAATAACAATTTACTGGTCAGAAAATATTTTTCTCATTGCAGAAAAACTAAACTAGAATTCATTTCAATTTTAAAAAAAATTTCATTTTTGAAATCGAAAAATACACACGAATATTTAAAGTTACATACAAGTAATAGTTGAGATTTATACAAAAAATTATTTATAAATGACATTTTTTTAGTATAATTTTTGTAATCAAACATAAAAGAAGTTGGATAGATTTTTTTTAAAGTTTCAAAAATAACAAAATATGATTTTTATTTATCATACTGAAATAAAAAGAGAGTCATCTGTTAGATGACTTGAATGAACATGTATGCCACCCCACGTCATGACTCTACATAGTACAAAGGCAGAAAAGATGAGCACTGCAGAGTCAGCCACAGAGAGCGACATTTGCTACATGGAAATATTACATGCACAACAGAAAACTATACAAGAAAAATCTAAGAAAATGTTGAACAAGAGCCTTTGTCATTCTTAAAATAACATATTTCTGTGGAATACTGGTAAACAAACTATACATTGTATTAAACATCCGCAAAGGTTTGTGCTTGGTTTTGAATACACATTAGAAGAAATATTTCGTTTTTCAACATGTCGTCACTGAAAGTTAAACACAGTAGGCGTTCATTTTTACAAACTCTTATAACTACATTTTTTTACCCAAACCAACCTTTCTTTATAAATAAAATTAGAAAAAAATAATTGCACCCGAAGTGAAATTTCAGACAACAGCTTGTCGAAGTTCATCGCTGAATGACTCGCCTCTTTACTTAAATCGTCAGATGTCTTCTTATTTACGGCGGATTTTTTTTATTAAATAAAGCCTGCATGTCAAAATGTTCTATCAGTCGTTTTTTCTACATTATTCCTAGCATAAATTGACAAATACATTATTCCTTGAATGTCAGTTTCATTTGGCAATTCCAATGAAAGGTCACTAAAAAGTACCCAATCATATTTGTACTAGAAACTACCAATTATAATGCATGGGTTGTTAGACGAATTACAGGAGAGAAATCTTACACGAATGGCTGAAAGAAAAACCGGGATTTCAACATCAACATTGCAAATAGTTATCCCTTAATGAAGGAATTACGATTCTTCAGTAAAAACGTCGATCGAAATAGCTCAACCATAGAATAAATAAAAAGATACAAACAAATGAAATGAAAATCGGATGATAAACGCAAACGATAAATAGATAAGTGAATTCGTAAAAGAGATCTCCCACAATCTGAGTTTGAAAACAGGAATTTAAATTATCCGATGATGCTAGGGTCCAGCCATTAGTTCATAAAATCGTGAGTGTTTGTAAAAATGTGCGTCTGCAGTTGAACCAGCATATATAATCATATATAAAAATGACTGGTAATTTAGCTGTCATTTTTAATAATTAGGCTTTATGGTAATTAATTAGACTTTATTGAATGTAAATTAGAAATATTCTTTTCAAGAATCAATGTGGGTTTGATCTAAATAAATATAATTCAAAGGAAAGTTAACATTTATATCAAAATTATTTTCCAAGTGAAAAATATTCCAAGTACACAAGAAAAAGGAATTTGACACTATACAGCTAGCGATTTAATGGCCAAAAGCCATCGTAAGCCATTTGAACATAAATTGTTTTGGAATCATCAAAGAAAAAAAAAAATTTTTTTTTTTCCAAATTAGAAAAAGACAAATTGCATGAAAACTTCCATGTTTCCACACAGGCACCATAATTCTTCGTTTAAATCTATGCCATGATTTGAGTAGGAAGAATGTATTATGATAAAAATCACTCTATTAAAATCTACATCCACAAACTTGTTAAATAGTGGTATAGACAGGTGCTATATATATGTAACAGATTAATATTCACACAAGCACAAACCTGTAAAATTTGACAATATTATAAAATATTACTAGTTTTTATATAAAATAATATAAAATTAAAAAAAAATTAAGTGCAAATTTAGCAGATTTAAATTCCGAGAAAGGTTTTTTTTTTAATATTATTTTATTTAATGTGTTATCTAGATTTTTTTTAAAAAATGGGAAAAGTTCATAAATTAAATTTAATATAAAAAGACAGCTTCCAGAAGTCTAGCAAACACTGATAATATAAATTTTTCAAAAACGTAATTTCACATTTAAAAATAAATAAAACAAATACTTATTAACACCTCAATTTTGATAATTATTTACTAAGTACTATTCATAATAATGTCATAGTAATAATTAATAAAAGACAAAGTTTAATTTTTATGGTTTACTTGCATTATTTATTGCATACATTTCCAGTAACTATATTACTGTATTTACTTTAATAGTGAGAACAAAATTTTATGAGCCATTTATTATTTAGTTATCAATCTAAGACTTCTCACATAAAATTTTATTATCATGTTCATTTCTATGCATATGAAAGTAAAATTTGTAATATTAGTTATGTACATCTGTGTACATATAAGACACAGAAAAAGCAACATAATTTCCATTTAAAGTTTCATAACATTTTATATAGAGTTGGAAATACTTCAATTTAACGAAACAGTTTTTAATTTATTCTCATCTAAAAGGAATGATTTTAAAATGACCTCAAGAAACTAATTTTGAAATAAACCTATAATTTACACTTCTGGTTACACTAAAATTAAAAATAAAAAAATAACAGAATTTACAAAATAAATAATATTTTCTCAAAAGATAATGGTTTCCCAAAACATTATTTTTTTCCAATGATTTTATAATTTGTCTACTTTGATTTGAATTTTATGAACAAATAAATAAAAAAGTTAAGAAATTTATCATCTTGAAAGGTTTAAGTTAGTTACAGCAACCAATATATATTGAAACAAAACGAATATATATTGAATTAGAAACATCAAAAAAAATTTTAACTGACAAAGGCTCTTTTAATTTAGAAAAATAGAATTTTTGTCTTTCACACCACATGAAAAACATTATGAAGAAATTTTAGAGATAATTATAAACAAGTAAAAGATTTATCTGCATACACAAAGATTTAGTAAAATATTATTTCATATAGTCAAATTTTAAGACTTCTTTCATAAAATATTTTTCTGAAGTTAAATTTGGAAGATCATCTTCATAAAATAAATTTAATCTCTGTACAGGCTGCAAAACGTCACTCTGTGATTTAGAAGTAGCAACAGAAAAATTATAATTTAACAATGAGCATAACTATTTCTTATGTGAAAATAATTTCTTTAATTAATCGTTCTTTTAACAATCAGATGGCAGCACTGTTTTACAGACGAATACAATGCATTTTTAAATATAATTTCATTTAAACGTCTAAAGAGGGCAGCACTGAAATCTTTCATTCTTCACAGATGAAACTTTCTGAATACTTATGTTTCTAATAGATGGCAGCACTATATATTATTTTTACTATTAGTCGACATCTCGACAATACTATTGAACTCGATAATATATATAACTACAATTAACAACTAGACAAAAAATTATTAAATTTGTGGTGTGGTAAAAACCTCGAGAAATAATAAAAGGAAAAACAACTTACAGGAAAGAAGCCTGCCGGCGCCATCGGGCCTCCTGACATACCATCATTTGGTGGTATTTGACCTAATGGACTTGGCGCCGTGGGATTCTAAAAAAAAGAACATTTAAGAACACTGAAGAAATAAAAAAAAAGAACATTCAATGAAATATTATACAAAATAAATATCATCAAAATATTCTTTTTAAGTGGACAATACAAATATTTTACAAGAATAGAAGCATAAGAAATCTGTTAAGGTTTTAAAGCAAAAATCAATTAAAAATGACAATAAATATTGATAGCATGACACAATCAATATTTATTGTCATTGTCTTACCATTATTTATTGTTCGTTTTATTTAAACACTATGTTTGTGTGTGTGTGTAATCCTATTTAATATAATAAAAAATGAAACAGTAATAAATCCCACAACATTAGTACAATTAAGCATATAAAATATACAGTAATAAATTATATGTTAGAGAGTGATTACTTTAAAATTTACAAATTAATAATACGTGAATTGTACAAAAATTGTTTTAAAAAAAATTTAATAAAACACCATAAAATAAATTATATATCTACAAATAAATATTCTAAAGCAATTAGAATCAATCATATCTATATGGAATAAAATAATTATGTGGATATTTATGTACAGTACAACTAATGAAAAAAATAATTTTTGTTTGCTTATTTAATATCACAATTTTATTTTACTGGAGCAAGATGTTCAGATGGGATAAGCTGCGCCGAAAACAAAGTAGTCCCATTTAATATTACAAAACTTTTCGTAGAAAATAAAAGTACACCATGGTTGTTAATTTTATTTTCATTTGCAAATTTAATAGTAACAAGTGAAAATATCAACTACAATTTGATAACTAATTAATTGTAGGCATCTACAAATCATTCTTTAAAACTTCGAATATAGACAGCTTGTTTCAAAAATTATGTTTAATTTTAGTAATCTAACGATTTAACCAGACAAACAGACACAGCGCTTGAGTAACTTTTTACGTTACTTCTTCCTTCCGATACTACCACGCACCCGGAGAAACTAAGGAATCATCACTTAAATATAGATAAACTGCGGGAGGGTAAAGCAACAGTAATTGGAATAGCCGACGGTTTTCGTGAGGCGCGCATTTCTAACCACAAGGACGTCTACGCGTGGCTTGGAACCGGCATTTTCTGAAGCGAAGTTTTTATCGCCTTTCCCGAAACGAGACTACTCCCCCCTCCACACACTCTCGAAGGACATCATTTTTTTAAAATAAAAATGTAGCCGTCATACGAATACATTCGTCATACGAAGTGACCTTTCATTTTATATTAAGTGATATTAATTTCTAGATCATTGTTCTTGCTCTAAATGAATGATTTAATTGCAACTTATCAAAATAATTCAGATATGTATTTTCAAAACACAATTTTTTCTCTTCTTGGAATCTCATATGCAAATAAAACTGCTTTCTTCTGGTGATTTCAGGTTTGGTTTTAGTACTTAAAAATAATATATATTTACACAAAAACAAATACGCAATTAAAAATTTTTAAAAAAATGTAAAACACGTTTGCCAAAGTTTAGTTTGGAGACCGCATTCACATTTATAATTTTCCTTCATATTTTGGGGTAAAAAACAGATTAAAATATACACACTTGTAAAAGTATTTTTTAAAGCTAAAACGGGATAATATGTGTAAATTGCTTTGATTGGAAAAATAAATATGGAGAAATTAGTCTCATCATAAAATAAGTTACTTGAAAAACGTAGTAAAGCATTACATTTTATTTCATATGACATTAATGCATAGATTGTTTTTCTTTTCAATAAAATAATATTTGGTGTCAATAATACATTATTATACATACTTTAAAACATTACGCACTATTTTATGCAAACAATTTTGATATGTTGAGTAATCTTACTGCTTCAAAATGGTTTATTTATTTGATATAACGCAATTCTTTCTTTTCCTGTATTAAATGGAATGTTTGAATCTTTGCAATGATATTTAAAATCTTAAAGAAGACAATAAAACATTCAAAAAAGCATAATAACGATATTCAAACATACATTAGAAATTGCCCAATACAAAATCGATGCATAAAAACGGAAAAAAAAGTATCTTTTCAAATTGATAATACAGCAATATTTAAAAGTTAATTAACAAATATTAATGAAGAAGCTTTACGATGTATTTAAGCTTTAGGAAAAAACACTTGTGTTTATGAAATTTTATAGGATCCATGAATCTTATTAGTAAAATTGAGATATGATCGCTACAATAGTTAATTATATTTAAAAATAATACTTTCTTCATTTTAAGCATGGTTTTTTTCATCAGATAAAAGCTTAAGCAGATTTTAAAATTGCTGAAAAGTTCCCATAGGTTTAAATTCCAATTTGTCACTATTTGTACATCTGAATTACTTTTAGATATAATGAGAAGTTCCGAATTTAAAATAATTTTGACTCGTTATTACATCTCATCGGATGGAAACTAAACACACCAGAAAGAAACGAGGGTGAAATAAAATGAGGAAAATCTTGCAGAAAAAAAATTTCACAGGGGAAGCGATAAATCACCATGGAAACTGAAAGCGGCGCAGCGTGCCCTTTAACTGTCTCGAGATTACAGTTAACTGATAAAACTGATCGCTTCCCTCCGTTCTCCACAAACTGTCATCGTTTTAGAGAATAAATTAATCATAAGCTCTTTTACTTTAAAATTATATTCCCACCGTCCATTATTCACAATAAATGTCAAGCTCCACATTTCGCTGCCATGTATCCCATCAGAAAATGTTACCTATTTTTAACCCCTGACAAAATATGTCACACGATATGAAGCATTAACAATAATTAGAAAAATATAGAACGGACTGTATGCCACACCCGTTTCAGACTGTGAAATGTGCAGTAAAACAATATAGAGGAAAAGAGTAAATAAATTCCTTTCGCAAATATCCATACAATGCGAGCTAAAAGACATAATAGACGAAAACTATTTTAAATACGTGTTGCAAATTCATAATGTGAAAAATCGAACTCTAAGTAACTCGATATCTTATGTCCCAATGGTTCTCAAACTCTTTACACTTAACTCATCAAATAGTAAACTTCTTATTTTTTCTTTTTTGAAATAGAGAATTGTTTATTTTTATACGAATAAAAGTTGTCTCCGCAAGTGATTATGGAATATTAAAAAATCAATCACTAGATTACTACCCATCTAACTAATATTATAAGTTATATTTATTAAAGAATTTTGTATTCCTTTTTTTATTTTTTTATAAATACCACTTAAAGTCCAACAATCATATATCAACTAGAGCATTATTATTCTTATCTTATAAAAATATATTCAAAAATAAAACTTAAAATTGCAATACGTATTCATAAATTGAACTAAAACCAAGAGATAAAAAAACTACCGTTTCATATATTGATAAGATTGTATTACTTTAAAACGAATAAACAATTAATAATAAACTAAGAAGACATCTAGACAAAAATATTAAAATATCTGTAAAAACATAATTATATACCGCGCGATTCCCCTAATTAAAACATAATTTTTATATTTCATAATGACTCGTTCCATATTTTTTTTATTTCTTTCTATCTTAAATATTTATTTAATTTATATAATTTCACAAATATATAATTTCGATACAACATCATACACCAGATTCATTTGTTTCTTCAGAAACTAGTTCTGTGTGGCCAAATAGATCACGATAACAAAACCAAGTTCACGTAAATGAGAGAAACTTTTGCTGGCAGAGTGCCATCTGCTTTCCCTCGCGTTCTATTTACCTATACTTTCCACAAGATTACGTCTATAAAATATGGAGTGGAAGGGGGTGGGAGCAGAGCGTAGGTACGTATGCATGACAATGCATCTACCTAACCAGCCTACAGCAGGGAAAAAAAAGCATTCCCCTTTCCACAGATCGATGCTGATAAAATCGATCAACGTGTTTGGCACATTTTAGTTCATACAGATGAGAATCCAAATCCCCGAAGAAACTGTGAAAGCACACTACTCCTTTATAAAAAGAATTACTTTCATTAAAATATAAATTCATTGAGCGTATATTTTAACAATATATACATATATGCGGCAACTTCATCATATAAGACTAACACATTTTTATTTCTCTAAAAATAACATTTTTTCCATAAAGCCAATAAAATTAATTATTAGTCATATATAACAATATGCATTGACCCGGCTATGAAAAATCCTGTTCCCTTTCGAATTAAAAGATAAGTTTCTTGAGTTAGTAGAAAAAAGCAGTGTTCTTAACTGATTCGGTTTAAATACGTATCGATAACAACTATAATTAAATTCATAACAAAAGGAGAAATATTCCGAATTCTGAATGCAAATTTTTTTTTATGTTTCCCACAAGAATAATTAAAAAAAAAAGTTTTATTTCGTCACGGTGTTCGGGATTTCGATAGAGACAGCTCATGTTAAATTAATCTTGAATTTTTAACTTCCTTATTCCACATTTCTCCCACTTTTATGATAGACAGCTATGCTTTTATAATTACGTTTAGTTATATTATTGTAATGCATTTCCATCAAAGTATTGTTTAGACATTAAACATAAAGTTCATTATATTTTAATTTACAATTTCAAATACAACAGGTTTATCTCGGACACCGGATGATGGAAATATTGTAGCATGGTTTACATAATTTTTAAATGAAATGTGGATGTTTAGAGCATTACTCTTCGGGGAATACATTTAAATATTAATTTAATTTTAGTGGTATACAATGGGCAATTGATGATAAAATAGACAGACTGCAGCTGATAAAAACACCAGCCGCAATTCTGTGTTCTCCCAAATTTTTTTCTTAGATCAATAAGATGACTCATTTACTTGGATAGATAGGTTATATTAAGAAAATCATATTTGGTGACAAAACTAGCATTTTCAGTAACAAAATATAAATAAAAATTTAAAAAAAAAAAAAAAAACTTCATCAGCATAAAATACTTAAACAGTCAAGAAATTTAGATACTATTAAAAATTAATGATTTATTGGATACATCAGTTCCACGCATCAATTTAATTTCGTTCGTTTCCTCTGTAAGCTTATAAGCAAACGCTCAACGATAGTTTTTTTGTACCGGAAGGGTAATTAGACATGAAGTACCAGTTTAAAGCAAATTTCAAACCATTCCAAACCCTGGGCACGAACTGTTGAACTGAAGATCAGAACGCGAACTATTTGGAACTATCTCGGCTATCCCATGTATTAAGTGTTATATATGTTATATATTAAATGTTACATTTACATAACATATTATAATGTATTAATAAATAGCATGACATAAATTCAACTCTTTTTAAAGAGCAAAATTTATAAATGAATTTAACATTTAACACCAGCTTTATAATTATACAAATGAAATTATTAACAGCAGTGGCAATGATTTTTTATTGCAATTCTTAAGGTGAAGCGAAAAGAATATGTATAAAAATAAAATTTAATAAAAAAAAAACTTTCTATATAAATATTCCTTGACATCGTACAAAAATGTTATAATAAAAGATAAGTATTATGAATGTCTATAACAAACTGAGATAATATATTCGGTACATCTATTCACATATTCAATTCATATTCTGCTTGTAAATTTTCTGAAACATTTCAATAAATTTTAATAAAAACTATTTAGCATAAGAATAGAAATTCTTTAAATATGTTGATTCGCGTGCAGAAAAACATTGTTATCATATATAGGTCAATACTATATACATCCTGCTATAGAATACCCTATATTATTACAAATTAAAATTGACATTTCATATAAACTTACGAAAAATACTATATGTATTTGATGTAAAATATATTTTTCGCAAAATGACAATGATTGTTATTTTATACTGTAGCTTACGTGATTAATTTTTCATCAATAATTACAATTTAATATTAATGCAATACTGTAGGAAAATTTATAATACAGAACTGTAATACATAGTAAAATTATTATGTTTGCAAATATAGGGGATATAAAATAATATAAGCTAAATGAAAAGTTTGAAATATTTAAGATAAAATCTTGACATGAATTATTTAAAAAACGTCAAATATTTTTATAATGATACAATTTAATTAATAATATTATGTATTAATTCACATAAGACATTTTTTAAAATAACCATAGCAACTCTTACATTTTCTGGTGCTGCCATCTACTGGCGCATTACATACCTACAGTTAAAAAAGCACAATTTCTTGTGCATGAAATTTTTTGACAATACTCTAAAACTAAAAGTATTCCTTATATCGAATCTAAAAAACAAATTTAGAGTATAAACAAATGAACTGTACTTCTATAATTTTAATTATATCCTTGTTAACTTTTTTTTATTAACAAATTATATTTTCCAGCATTCAATTTGTATATTATAAAGATAAAAATGTTTTTTTTACATGAAAAACTACTAGAAACTACATCTTTAAATAAAAGAACGAAACCACATAAGATTTGCATTCAAGTAGTAATATGAGTGGCAGTGAATAGAATAATCAAGAATGTAAAATCATAACTAGGTCTAATCAATTATTAATGAGTAGCGTCATAAGTTCTATTGTCAACAAGGTCAAACAATATAAAGTTTCAATCCTTCCTCAGTTTATCACAAAAAAAGAGCTATCGAATCTCCTTTCTAAGTGCTTATTCAAATTACACTCGGTTACAATAAGTGACAAATGAGAATTGGATCTGTAATAAGCATGTGAAGAGAGGTTGAATTTTAATAATTAAAATAACTTAGGAAAATTTACTTAGAAGATACATTTTTAAACTCTTAAAAAATCAGAAATATAATTAATGGATATTTTTGCAGTATGTCGTTCTTTTAAAAATAGGGTTAGTTTATAATTTGGCTTTTCGGTGAGACAATTTTATTCTTGGCTGTTATTTCGATTTATCGTATGCGCAAATCCATTCTTCAAATTGAATTCTTCAAAATTTCCTTGGATATTTTACTGTATCAAATAAATAATACATTAAATAAACAATAAGCCACAAATAATAAATGCTGTAACTATTTCCAGAAAGTAATTATTGCCTACGAGTAATAGAATAAGTTTCTATGTTTATTTCTGAATTCACTGTTAATAGTTTCCCTGGCAACGCATTGCAAGACTCTGCTTTGAATGAGATTTAAAAAAACGGAATACTGTTGTAATTAGTGATAATAAAAACTTATTATCACTAACATTTTCATTATTGTTAATCGTAATTGTTAACTAATAACATCATACAAATCTGTACATGACTACGAATAGCTTCTAAATTACTAGTTATTTGTTTTTCACCATACTAATTTGCTTAAAAATCGATAGAAAAAAGAACTTTTTAATTAAAAATGAGTTCTAGAGCTGAAAAGTACAGAAGATTTAAAGTTAGTATAATACTCTTAAAATTATAAATGTCATGCCTTATCTAAGAATATACGTTAAATTCTGCTATTTTATATACATGAAAAGTAATCGCAGTTGTTTATTACATTGTGTGTAAAATTAAAAATGTAGTTATAAAGTAAATCGTAAAAGTAAGAGGAAAAAAAATCGCCAGATTGAGAAGGCTAAAGCGACCTATTCCAGCACGTGCAACATACGTCACGCTCGAGTGGATCGCGTCACATCCGGCAACCGGAAATGACCAGACACCGGAATCATAACAGCATAGAAGAATAGGAAAGAAAGAAAATTAAACGCATGCGCACATATCGAGACAGAAAAAAACCTAGACAATACTAACAGAAATAAAGTAGATTCCTTTTCATTTTTTTTTATAAAAGATGAATTTTCTAAGTAGGAAGTTACGAAATGTAATTTATAAAGATTAAATTTTCCATTAAAAATTGGCCACGAAAAAAAAAAATTATATAAATAATATTAAAGAATAATTGCAGCTAAGTTAATTCAACAGTTACAAAAAAATACAAGAGTTTTTACTATTGCACACAAAATTCTATTTACGTAGGTAAAATGGAAAATAAAATAAAAATTCGTCATTTTGATAAAAAAAATATTTTTATTAACAGAAACATATTTTAATACACATTTATCTGTGGAAAATTTAAACTAAAAGAAAAATTTAGAAATTATGCACATTTATACTTCCTATTCAGATATATGATTTTAAAAATATTAAACACATGAAGGAATTTTCTTTATACTACAGGATAATAATAGTTTATTTTCTTAAGTTCATTGACAGTCTTACAGACATTTAGTAGCCATTATTAAAACTTTTAAGTTCTAATAAATTAGTAAAATCAACAAATATTTTAAAACATATTTAATGTATTTCATGCACATGTATTAAGTAGAGCTCTAATTCAGAGAAATCAGAAATATTAAATTAAAACTATAATAACTATTTTATTGCATTATCAGAAGATAAAGTAAAAAATATAATTATTACTTTATATAAATCTCCAATTTAGAATAAAAAAAATTATGGTTAAAAGTAACATACAATAATTTAACTAATCTATATTTTTTAAAAAAAATGTTTAATTATATTAAGGATAGACATAATAAAATATTTAATGAAAATGAGCGTTTACAGGTAAATAAAAAACAAGAGCATTTATTTATCTTAATTTCTGTAATTTTGCTTGTGTACAATTGGTGATAGTACAATTTTAGAACGCAAAATTTAAAATACGCAAAATATGCTATGCGTATTCATTCGATTTTGTTGGAAATTAGTATGACTGATTTCCTTCTCATTCGATAGATGGCGCTGAGATCTAAACAACCAAACTAAGAAGCACGTGTTTTCTTCGGCAGGAGAGAGATTCCTTCCATATTTTCTTGTTTATATATATAAGTTTCGGTTTAACAGTTCGTATACATACGTCACTAGGGAGCAGATCTCTCACGTCATTCAGTCTAGCGGATTAAACAAGCTTGTTCTATATTGAATTGTGACATACATTCTGGACGCACTGCATGTATTAAATAAAAGGAAAATATAAATTTAGGAAAAATAAATTCTTAGGAACTGATAGTTTTCAAACGGGCTGTGAAATGAGGGTGAGACAGTACGTCTACTTTCTATGAATTTTAAATAAACTACTTTGGTTTATGGATTGGACGAAACGAATACACACCTATACAATCATAATGACAAAGTTGAATTTTTTAAAGTAGAGTTGAATATTTTTTAGAAGTTGAGTAAAAGGATGTTAACGGCAGTTTTTAAGATACTTCACCAATTATTTTAACAGAAGATACTACAAAATTTTATAGACAAGATTTTGTTCGAACTATTTATTCTACACAAACAAAATTATATGCCATATTTCAAATGCAGTAATAACTCGAATTATAAGAGTGTAAACAAATCCCTAATCTAAAGAATAATTTTAATGACTCATTCAGTATTCACAGAAAATAAAATGAAAGAAAGCTGTTAAACAAGTTTACTTTTATTTTTAGCACAAATGAAATTCACCAGTTTCGTATCACGTAAATATATAAATTCAAAAATACATTTATTATACTCATCGATAATAAATAAAAATTAAGAAAATTAAAAAAGGCTTATTAGATTTTAATATTTCAGAAATCAGAAATTTTATTTTACAATCTAAAATTTGCAATTAAATTTTATTGATACTTAGAATTGAAATTACTGTACAGTAAAATTCAAATTTTAATAAAGACGACGATAAAAGTTTCTTCATTCATAAATTTATCTTTTATTGAATTTTGAAACTTATATATAAATGGAATTTTTTTACTACCAATTTTTAATTCGCATAAAATTATATTTGATAAAAAAATTACTATTTTGGGAGAGTTTTGATAAATTATGAGATACTGGTGATACAGTGACGAAATATTTTAACTAATATTTAACCAATTTTGCAGACGCTAACAAACTTATCTAAATATTATTACGATTGATTTAATAATAAATAAAAATAAATATGCAGGTGCTCTTATACACAATGGTAACTGCTATGACAAATTGAATACATCAACAATCAAAGTTGAAGTAATCAGGATTCAAGGCGTGAGATTGAAATAATTTGAGATTTTTCTAAAGTTTTTCCATTTATTGCACTTTTTTGTAACAAATGACAGCAGTACTGTTTCTGAAATACTTGAACATTTGCAATAATGATTGTCGTAGCATTGATAGCTGACCGTTTAAGTTTCATTATAAAGAACAAAATGAGTGATTTCATTGAGTTTTGTCAGCGCGTTGCAAATGGAAAACACGAGTCAAGCTAATGAAAAATTGAGTAAAGTTTGTGGTGACGACGATCTACAAGAACCGTCAATGCCAAAGCAGGTTCAAGAAATTCCGAAGAGTTGGATTCCGAGGATTTGATATGAAAATGCTCTTTGTTCAGGAAGACTTATCCAGATTGCAGTTGACAATACTAAAGCACTGATCCAGTCGATCCACTTAATACAATGTGGGGGATTGCAGACCAGTCAAAAAATGCTTATGTCCATCAGAAAAAAATTGGGATAAGTAAGGAAGCTCAATATTTGTTTCCTCATAAACTTAAAAATGTTCATTTGATGGCACGAATGTAAAACAGAAAAAGATTCATTTAATAAAATAATGAGAAGAAAATTAATTACAACAACGGTGGTGAGAAGTGAGTTGTTTACAATACTGCAAATGGTTTTCATCGCACCAGAAATAGTCAAGACTTCAAAAGCAGAAACTTCATCAGAGGAAGATCTCACAGTGGTGGGATTGGAAGAATGATGTGAGATACATAAGGTGTTTGAGCTCCAGCTAAGGAATGGAACAATTAATACGGATGTGTACGGTACATAATTCGACAGTTTGAACGAAACTGCCATCTAGAAACACCCGGAGCTAATTAATCGTCACAGAATAGCGTTACATCACGATAAAGCGAAACCAAACACATCATTGTTGACTTGTCCGAAATTATTCATGTTTGTATGGGATGTGTTGCTTCATCCAGCTATCGTTAGACTTGCGGCATTAGTCTTCCACTTGTTTCTATCATTCCAAAGCCCCTGTCGTGATAAAACTTTAAATTTAAATGAGGCTGTAAATTAGCACTTTGTTAAAGTTTTTCGCAAATAAAGACAGGCATTTTACAAGCAGAAGAATTATAAAACTCAAAGAACAAGGCAAAAGATCGTCGAGCAAACCGTAACATATAAAACTGATTGACCTTTAAAAAAACCTGTAAAAAGTGTCGGGGGGAAGCCTATTGATTTTAAAGTATCCAACATATTAGAAATAAAAATTTAAAAAAAATCTGTTATATAAAAAAGAGGTTCTTTTAAATAACGAATTCAGAACCACAATTTTAAAATATCTGTTAAGTATAGTGCAATTAAAATGAGTTGAATAATTTCTCTCGGTGAAGATTTAATTAAACTAATTTTAATCACGACAAATCTTCCCAGAGTAAATATAAATAGTAAACATTAATTGTCATATACACAGAATGTTCCTTAACCCCGGTTAATTCATGATATATTTTCCCCTTGATATAACAAAGCTAAGTAATATTTTCTTCTTTTACAACATTTAAAAAAATATTCTTTGACATACACAGCAAATGTTTTTTAATAAGATTATTTATATGAATTTAGACTACTCGGAACAAAATCTCCTGAAATCATTTTAATTCAATAATTCTGTTGAAATTTAGTAAGTTAACAACTTGTCAATTAATTCACGGAAAGTTCTAACTGAATATATTTATATCATCTACTACTTAAATTAGATTGCAAAAGGAAAAAAGAAACAGTTTTTTATTTAATTAATCACACTACTTATGAGTTTCTGGAGAATTTTATATTCAAGACAGAACGAAAAATTTTATAGGTCTAAAATTTTAATAACAAAAATTTGATGGACTGAACATTTATAAAAAAATATATATAACACATTTATAGTCATGTTATATTAAAAAACGTAATATACACAGAGACTAGCAAAAATTTAGAATATACTTCTTAGATATATTTCTTAGTACGCAATGGTGGCAAAAATCAGTGATTTTACGGGGCGCTCATTTACACAATAGAGACATAACTCACTGTTATTTCCAAGTGTTTTAGCTCACGCGATGTCTATCTTCACTCTACTCCTTTTTTTTTAAGACACACTTCTTAACACACCGGATGCTTACGTGCAGCGAGCAGATTCTTCTATCTGACGCCCGCGCCACCCCTCGAGGAGGGTTGCTTACCTTTTTCGAATGAATTTTTTTTTTTTTTTTGCCGTTCTCCACCCTTCCCATACCTGGGGAATCTTCGAAATAAAATAAAAAAAAGAATAATTTTCCTCCTCCCCGTTTACCATTTTTTTACTTCTAGAAAAAGGTTGCACAGTCGATCAAAATGCTACTTGGCGAAACATTCAGACCAAACTTGGCGAACAGACCAAACATTCAGAAACAATCGGAAAGTGTCCATTTTCATTTTACTAAATAAATCGTCATTAAAAAAGAGAGAGGGAATATGCCATCGTAAATATATATTGCATAGATTACCAATTATTTCAATAATACTCAAATCCTCGACAAGCTATTAAATTATAAAAAATATTTAAAATAAAATTTTTTATTAAATTATAAAAAAGAATTTTCGTTAAATTAAAGACCCCCATTTAAATTATGCTACGAATTTAAAAAAAATACAGGAATATCTCAAGGGAATGGGCCAGATAATTTAATTTGGAAAACGGTAAAATGACCAAAAAATTTAGGATTAATAAAAACCAAATCATTAACACGATTGTTTTAGAATAGTATGTAGAACAAAACGTTTTTTAAATGTATTTTTGCAATCTTGTACCAAAGAGTCTCACGCACATACAGGTATTTTAAGTTTTTCAGACTTCAGCTCAGAAAAATATACAATAAGAAATGGGACTCGGAGCAAAAATGCGTAGATAATTCTTTTCTCATATTGCTGATTCCAAAGATGCATTAGTGCTATAATTTTTAATTAAGGAGAGAGAATAGAAAATTCAAGAAAACACATAACGATTTTTAATAAAAATATTTTTCTGGTTCTGTTTTAAAAGTAAAAATGGATTCAAATGCGGTGAGTCAACTGCGGCTTTTGTAAGCAGTCTGTTATTTACTCAGGCCGATCTACGTAATTGAATATAACGGCACGTGGTCAGCTCCTCCACAGCCCCTCACACAGCTAAAAATCGCCAAGTTAACTGGGCTGGTCAAAATAAAAGCGACAGGTGAAAATGGTAACCCCTACCTCTGACTGTTGTCTCACCTTTAGGGCAGAAGCATGTTCGTCTTCAGTTAACCGCGGTTCAAGGTCAAATGCGGGCGGGGCCTTCGAGGCAGTAGGGGATGGGTGGGAGAAAGAAACACCTTGTACCCTATCCTTTTACTCAGCTGGGTAATCCACGCGTGTGGCCATGGTTAGGGTGGAAGTACCTCAGCAATTAGGAAAAAAAGTCTAAATATTTCCCGTAGCTTCGTTTGGTTGCACACACAGGATTTTTTAAAGTTAGGAACACAAACAATAACTGATTATTTAGTTTACAAAATAAAATAAATATTACACGGGTAAAAATATATAAACAAAAAATTTTACGGTTTGATGCAGATGATTAATAAAAAAAAAACTAACTTGGTAAAATATAGTAGGTACAAAGGTTGAAAACTATGGCTTATTTTGAAACATATAGCAATCAAAGTGGATTGCCGGAAAATAAACAACCAAAGATGTAATTTTATTTTTATAATTAATATTTAAATGAGTTGGAATGCAAAAAGCTCAAGCGAAACAGGAATTTAAAAATACACATACGTGGCTAAGTTATTACTTACATAAATTCAGTAGAATTAATTATTTTACCTTTGACGTTATCATTCTGAAAAAAGTGCTTAAGAAATACTAAAATATACTGTAAAAATACTTTTAAAAAACCTTCAAACAATTTTGTAACGGTCAATCAATATAGATAATGGCATAAGAAATAAGGCTCATTAGAGCAACAGATGATAGCAACTTTTTTTCTTTGGAGACTCAGCTATACTGCCGAAGTTAAAAGAAACGATAAATTCTGGTATCTCGCGATGTGACACTTTTTTTCTGCAAATTCTTCAACAATCACACTCGTTTACTTTTAATTATTTTAATTTTTGAGCTAATTATGGATATATAAAAACCACTGGTATTCATAACTTTCTGTTTTATATCTTCCTTTACAACGATCTTCGTCGATGAAACTTGTGTACCGCACCAAAACATACTTATTATCATTCTCGGAGGATTTTGTTACCCTTTAGATGAAACTTTGTATATTAAATATCTGCTATAATAAATTAGTAATGACATGGACAATAGATGGTATTTCAGTAGTTAGTTTTCATTAGAGTAATTACTACAATTATATCAGAAAAAATTTTCTATTTGACGAATAAAGCATCAATGACGCATATGACAGTTGCCATTGTTATTTTAATTAAGTTGTTGTAGCACCAGTTGAGTTGGCAGCGAAACAGCCCTTTGCTTTTTATTCCATTCCACAGTTTGGGGATTCGACTCCTCTCTCTGAAGGATGTTTGTAATATTTAGTAATCTACTTGAAACTACAGATTCCTATCAAAGTGGCCCGCACGTGTAAAAGAAATAACCTTAAGGGCAATTAACAAATCAAATGCACAATCTCAGCAACCCATCACTACCAGAAAGAAGAATTCAATTGTTATAATTACCTAAAATTTCAAAATTTAATTGATGGATAACCATGATAACCTACATTTCGTATCTTTAGCTACTTCTTTATAAAATTAAAAAGTGAACTTTCAGCTAATTTTCCAACAAAATAAACTTCATACAAACCACTTCATATTGTATATATAAATATTCACACAACTTCGGTTTACTGTGTGGAGGGAAATTATTTTAGAATTTTTGGGACTAAGATTTTAAAAGCCTTTGTCTTTTTCTCTCTCCACTTAATCTCCATTTAATTCATTGTCCTAATTCACCAGAAAATGGGCAAAATTGATAATTTTTTTTTCATTGCGTATAAATTTAAGTATTACAAAATATTTTATAAAATACGAAATTTTTAGACTACAATAGCCAATACATTTCACCAATTAAAAATGAAGTATCACTAAATAGAAGTCATTGCAATGTATAAAATAATATGTGACATGAAAATAATTGAAATTGAATACGCGCAATATAAAAATTCTTATAAAAATTCATTAACTTCATCACACTGTAATTAATGAAACATGGAAATGCTAACTCTAAAAATGTTGGAAACCATAAATAAAAAGATTACCAAATTTTATTCCTTTTCTACTAATTTGTAGTTTTTAATCTTACGACGAAAAACATTACACTTTTTAGAAAAGAATTTAACACATAGCTCTTAATAATAATCTCGCTTATAACAATGAACTGTTTATTCAGTTTCATTAGATACTTTGCATTTTTATCAATTTCGACGTAAATTCAATAGCTGGTTTAATAATCCTTGTGAAACTTTTAATACTATCGAATTCTATATAGATATTGCAAGTTTTATGTTCTATATTTAATAAACATACACATGAAACGAAGTACATTCTGATTCCATAAAGGTAGTAAGATAAATTCAAATTCAACTGTTTAGCATCATGCAGATCTCAATAATCCATTAGTCAATAAATATCAATCATAAAGACAAATATGATAGCAGTTTTATACTAAAATGTTTAAAACTAAATTTTAAACATTTTAGTATAAAACTTTTTCATGAATTTAAATCAAAATTTCTTCGCATTCATTCAGACATGATAATAAAATACAGTTTCAATTTTAGTTTCGATGGTTATAGATGAGGAAAATAGGTTGATAATGAATTGTCTAAGGATAAACTACTTACTGAATGTGAAGGACTAAATGCTATTTTAATATATGAAATTAATGTACAAAAAGTGTAAAACAATTCATCTATCATTAGTCGGACAAAGATTAAAATCTGTGACAAGAGAATTTGAATGATATAACACTTAAATCTTCCTGCAAAGCTCAAAAAAAAAAAAAAAAAAAAAAACCAAGATGAAAGAGAGAGAAAAGCTGTAATAAAATAAGTACAAGCAATAAATTACACAGACAGTTAATGCAATATTTTAACGAGTGGAATTATAAACCAAGTGTAAATTAAACAGATTCAAAATGTTGTAATAACAAAAAATAAATAAAGCTGGAAGGTACGACAAGCCGACCAAGAAATGACATCATCAAGTTTATTATGACAGAGCACCGGATAGTAAAAAGATTCATCAAAAAGACATTACAAAGTGACAACTTCAAGTGGGGGGCATAAATGGGAAAAATACGGAGCGCCCTTAGGTTCACACAATCCACTTGGCTTTGGTGACGCTTGTTTCCCCTCCAGGAAAAGTCAATGTTCTTGCCCAAATCTTGTTTGGGTCCATCCATCTTTTCTGATTCGTAAGGAAGTCAACTTCTCACCATTCATATACGAATGTCATTATATGGCTATATTCATTTATACATGTAAAAAAGTTGCATATATCATCACGGATTTCACTAGTTTTAATGAATTTCAAGAAACATATTTAAAGTATATAATGAAATGTTTCTTGTTTATACTTTAGAGTGGAACAAAATACAGCAAAAATTACATAATAAATAGAATATATTAAGTATTAAAAGTTGTAAATCAAATAAATTTAAAAACTGTTAAATAAAAGAAAAACGATTCATAAATTTTGCATTCGAAAACATGTCAGATTAAATTTGCCATGTAAGTTAAGAATTTATCTTTCTAAAATTTCATTTTAAGCAACATTAAACAAAACTTCATTAAGGTGATGCACGGGACTTAAATTTCAATCCAAGATTACATATTTTTGAGCATTTATTAATATAAAAACCATCGAAATTCAAGAAGTTTCTTCCGACATTTTATATCTCATATTAAATTATTACACGTTACAAAATCAATAAATTAAAATATTAAAATTTTATGTTATTTATATGAAAATCAAACAGATATTGTTAGTATATTCACACGAATTTATTGGATTTAAATTATTTTCATGTTTTAATTTACAAGTTAAAATTTCACTAGTGACCATAATTATAATATAAATCATGATAAGAAATGATATTTAAACATCTAATTGTGCGTCACGATCATTGTGTATTCTTCTAAGAACATAAAATTAAATGAGATTTGAAATTAAGGATATTTTTCAAGATTCAAGAATTTGTACGTTCTTTTAATAAACTATTCCTTACTAGTAATAATTTTTCTATTTAAAAATTCACATATTACTTCCGTATTACGTCAATAGAATACGAGAAATTCTGAACTTAAAAATATACTTTTTTCTTCAAAATAAATAGATAATGTTATTTCAGGAAAATAAAACAAGTTGAATTGTTTAAACTAATGAAATATCATGTCAATTATCTTTCTTTTCTGAGTAAATTATTTTCAAGATACAGCAATGAGCAAATTGTTTTTCATAATACTTTAAAAAATTCACAGAAATATGAAAATAATGATTTAAGTAGTTGTAAGATTTTCGTTTTTATGTAATTAATTTCTATTCGTGATTAAGTTATAGTACATCATACATTCTATCTCTTTTTAAAATAGAACGAAAAATTCGCAATCTACCCTGTTAACAGTACACACATAATTGATCTACACAGTAACTTCATATTTTTTAATTAGAAAACATCAACTATTGAAAAGTAGAATTTTCCCTTCCATAATTAAAACTAAAAAAGAATCATTTACCAGAAACTTTCTTTCTCTCCCACACATAAATGTACTAAAATTATTTGAATCGATTAAATAAAAATAAAGAGAAGTAAAAAAAATCATTTAAAATTATTAACTGAAAACAAATTTAGAGACTGCGGAATGAACGTGAAACAAACACTAGAAAGATTTCTTTTTCAAATTTTGAAATTCATTAAAAAGAAAGATATGAGTCTACAATAACACAAATATAAATTTCTTCTTGCTATTGAGTGATTATTTTACTTCAGGAAAATACAAGATTAAAAATTTTTACATATATTTTCCCAAATATTTTCAGTCATCTGAATATTTGGAAGCTAAAATTCCTTGATCGGTTTATTTTTCTACGGTCCTTTTTTTAGACAAAGGCTAGTATGACCACAATTGACAATTTTAAGAGGTCCCCTCCCCCAATCATTATCTTCAGTTGTACAATAACGATCAGGATTGATACAGAACTTTCATCCCGAAAAGCACGATTTTTAAAAGTGAAAATAAGAATTCAACTTTTTATATTACTAAGATGACTTAATCTGTTTTTAAGGAGATAATGTGGGCAGATTTTTATAACTAAAACTTATTGAGTCGCATCGCCTTCATAAATTTTTTAAAAACAAATTCTTGAATAGGCACAATCGTTCTACCGTTAGTTAAAAGAAATAATATGTGAATTCTCTTCAAATAATTTTTGCAATAAATTCTAAATCTAAAGTTAAAATGGTTATTCAATGAAATAGAATAAAACTAAAGATACAGAGTATCTTAACTTATTAATCGGTTAAATTAATAATTTTGAAAACTTAATAAATATACTAAATTAAAATTTATAACCTAATTTTTACAACAACTAAATCTTTAAAGGTCAATTGAAGGATCTGATACTTTATTATTTTTATAAAAATATATATCGATTAAAAAAATACAATTTCTTAAACTGTAATAACATCAACATGTTTCTGACCCAAGAAGCCTCTTAAATGAATTAAAATTATTAAATTAAAATCGCATTAAGTTTCAGCATTTAGCTGAGTTAATTTAATGAAACTGTTTACAAGTTTTAACATTTCAGAACATTTAATAATAGCATGAGTAAAAATTTCGAGAATAGTGCCTAGACAAAGACAATAATATATGATTAAGAAATAAACGTAACCTTTGCAATACATATATAATTAGAAAACATGTTAAGTTATAAAAAATTATAAGAATGAGAGTTAAAAATGTCTTTTGTAATATTAAAAAAAGTATCAAAAAGTTTATTTTGATCCAACCAATTTATAATTCATGATAACTTTATGTTATATAAATATTTTCCTTTTTAAATCACACTGATACTGATTTCTTTCAAATAGAAATATTTGTTAAGCAACTTTATTATATTTATGCAAATTTTAAAATAAATATATTGGAACTTGAGTATAGAGAAGAAAAAAATAGATATAAGGTTTAAATTGAAATTTTCAAGATATGGCAAAAGAAAATTAACGGTTAGATTTGAAAACATGAATTTTATCTTTGCACATGATTTTTTAGTGCGTGTCCCCTAACAATAAGCATTTGTAAAGGAGGTGTTGCGCTACCTTTGTTTTGATAGTTTACATTTTGAAGGTCACAGTTCTTTACCAGGATAAAAAAGTGTTCGCAATTTAATCCTGGAACGAAAAATTTGGCGAATTAACACAATAAAGATTTTATTCAAACAGATTTTGCAAATATTCTTTCAGAAATCAATACAGTGAGTTTTTTAGTTATCATTTAATTTCGAATAAATGAAATGAACTCGGTAACAAAAAATAGGCATCAAAATTAAATCGAATCACTTAAAAAGAACACATATTTTTCTTTTAAAAAAATATGTTACAATCAACAACGTAGTCTCGTGATATACCTAACTTCACGTAGAGTAAAAGGTTCTTTTTTAATAACTTACAAATAAACAAGCTTAATCAAACCCATTTTTGAAGCCTGGAATCCTAGGCTAGAACTTATGTCACACCATAGATAAACGTTCTACTAGCAAAATAATAAATAACTTATAGGATAACTTTTTAGCAATAGAAGTTTCATCGAGCTTTTTACCCAACAAGTCTCGTCGAAAGTAAAACTATTAATAAAATACAATCTGAAGAAATTCGTGACATAAGCACATTGAAATCGTGAAATAAAAATCAAATAAAAAAATTAAATGCTTCACAAAATTTAATTCTATAGATAAATATTTTATTAGATTATTCAGCGCCAAAAATAAAACGACGGGAAACTTTTTTTTGACACTTTAAGGAAAATTCTTACTTGTAATATATTGTTTTATATAAAAGGCAACATTTATTTAATTTAATTTTTTATTTAATAAAAGAGTAAATGACAAAAAAAAAAAAATGCCGATTCACAAGATTTACGATTTTTAGTCCACTCCCCCCCATTTTTAGTGACAGTTATATCAGTTTATTAACTATATTTAAGTGAAAGCTATAAAAGAACAATTATAGAAAAAAAATATAAGAAGGAATTATAGGTATTTTTGACCTCTTATCATCTTTAGTAGAACTAGTACCATTAAGATTCGTGACACTAATGTAAGTAGGATAGAGATTTTAGCAGAAAACTCCTGATGCTATCTTCTAAAGCCAATAAACCATTAATTATAACAAAGATCAACACTTCAAAAGCCAGAGACAAAAAGCCACGAACGTATGGAAAGCACAAAACCCCAGCAAAGTGGTTTCGATCACTTAAAAGGCAATCAGGTACTTAAGTTTATCAATACATTAAATAACAATACTCCATGAAGATGTTCCGATGCTCCACATATGACAAATAAAGATAAGACTTCAACGCCTCGACCATAAAGAAACAATAAGTTTATCAGTAATGCAAACGCAAGGCTTGAATTGCTGTGTGAGAGACAATCTGCTTTTCGACGGCTTCATTAAAACAAGAAATGCTCCAAAAAACATTGTATCCTTCTTTAAGTAAATCAGCAACCACATTTGGGATGTCAACTGAATCAATAACAATGAGGCAGAAGAATTAATTCCACAGTATTCAAGACAGGCAGGAAACGGTTGTCATTTTATAAGCAGAGTCAGAAACTGGATAAGCAATCTCATTAGAATAAAAAAAAAAAAGTAACTCTACGGCTGCTGAGTTGAACTCTGTGTTTTAACCCTTTCACTCTCTCTCTGGAAAAAGTAAGAAAAAAAAGTCCGCTTTCTCACGATTCTACCTGGCAGGAAAAAGGTTGGGTCCTACGCCGAGGGTGGCGCTGGCGAAAGTATAAATTTAAATACCCTGCCGGTTGGTGTTCAGATAAAAGCGGATAGCATGATGGTGCAGTTGTGTTTTTAAACCCCTACTGACGGTTGGGCTACTGACCTTAGGAGTAAGTTCCCCAGAGCTGTAATAATCCCCAATTCGAAAAAAAAAAAAAAGAGTTAATAAGCTGCGGGAGTGTTCAATTCCCACGAATTTATCTCTTAAAAAATTGCATGGCAATAAAAGGGAAAAGAGTATATACGAATGTGAAATTCTTTCCACATCACTAGAAAGATTTCTTTACATTTAAAATGATTTTCAAATCATTGTATGTAAAGCATTACGTATGAAAAGTTATATAACCCTAAAGGTGTTTTACTAATCGTAAAACTAATCAGCGATAGGTAGCCATTTTTAAGTGTTTTAAAAAATACATAACCTTGAAATCAATATTTGTCAGACAAATTATTTTGTTTACTTCTGAACGAAAAAATTAACTATTGGAGATACAATGTAAAAAAAAAAAAATTACACACACACAATTTGTCTAGTTTAAAATACACAGTAATTCCACAATATATAAGAATGCACAAGTGAATACTACAGAGCAGAAGAAAGTAATTAACTGATTAGTTGCTTTCTCTACAATTCTATTGAACAACAGGTGTGACTAAGTAACCCCAAATCTAATAATTAGTTCAAAAAATACCGTACCACAAGTTTAAAAAAAAATTAATCTATCGAGATCCCTAGAGTTCAATTTTTATAACTAGAACAATTTCAGAAGTATGATAACAAATTTCCTTTCTTGTTTAAATATGTAACAATGATTAATAAATAATTTGATTTTACTGAAATTGGAGCTCTAACTTTGAGAGAAATGTATTTGCAGATTATTGAAATTAAAAATACAAGTACTTGATTGATAGTCGAAGAACCATTAGCAGTACACAGTCGTATTATATTTTGCATGAATAAAAATATTTTCTCTAAAGCAATTCATTTCTAAGAAATTTGATAATAAAGGATTCAAATCAAATCCCAAGTTAAGAGGAAAATTTAATTTTAAATGAGCCATTTTCTTCTTCTAACTTTTAGTAAAAATTTCTATTTAAATAAACATTTAAATTTTTTATTTACAAATAAGTTACAAATAATTAGTATAAAATAAAATCATCATTTAACGACATCATCATGTTTTTAAACTTGAAAAATACGAACAAAATATCGCAGCTTCCTTTAAATTAGCAAATATTGAAAAATATTTAAACTAATATGAAATTTACAGCTGTGATTTTAAGAGGGCGATAATTTTTATACACAATCTTGATTTGGCCTGTTTGGTTAGGGAGTCGTTCTCATTATCGGAAGGCAGTGAGTTCGAATACCGGCCAACCGAAGACCAGTCGTGTTCGTTAATGACTGAGGGGCACGTTAAAACTTGGCGTGGTCGCAATGTCCTCCAGTGAAACTATACCTCTGGGGTGGTACGCCAAGTATTGGGGGTCCTCTGCTTGGTACCTGCTACAAAATTACAAAGACTCCACCCGGCTGCTTCTATCTAAAACATAGGTTCCCAAACTTTTTCTTCTCGTGGACCATTTTCAAATTTTTTACTATTTACGGTAGACCCCTTGCTGCTACATTTCTCCTGTATTCCCAAAACTCCTAAAAAATATCACCCTAAATTGGGAGTGTTAAGAAGAAAAAAAGTAGGACATTTTCTTGGGTCCTATTAATCAAAAAAATACATGTGGTTATACAAAATTATAAACACTATTACGAACAATCAATAATTGACAAAAAAATCAACAATGAACTCTGAAATATAAATAAAAAAAAATAGTCATATTTTTAACAAGAGGAATTTACTTGATGAATTGACAGCAAATTATGAATATTTGGCTTCAGTTTTGTTAGAAGTAATCTCAAATCTCTCCGTTCAGTGATGTTCAATCTGCTCCTTTTTTTTGTTTGTTAACAGGTTGATAACGGCACTAAAACTTTTTTCGACGTGATATGACGAGGGAAACACACGCTATCAAAAATTTTCTCGCAATTTCCCACAGCCCAGGATATTTTTCGGGGATTTCTGCCTGCAGCCAAAATGTTTGATAACCTTTTATAAAATTTCCCCTTCAATTCCTCATTGATACTGAGCTCAAGTAGCTCCTCTTGTAATACCACATTCGTCTTTTCCGTTTCATCAAATGGGGTTACCACAGTGACATTTCCAGAGTCAGAATATCTAAAAATCTATTTTTGAAGTCATTATGCATGGTATTTAAATGTTGAGGGTACGTCTGAATATCCTCATCAAGACATTCTATCTGTGACAAGTGTGGAAACCGGGAGAATTCGCGCCGACTAATGTTTTGCTTCATTAATTTCAATTTATCAAGAAAAAGCCGAAATTACACCCTTTGTTTTTATTAAATTAAGACTGTCCCCTTGTAACTGCAAGCTAACGTCATTGAATTTTTTAAACAATACTGTTAAATACGCAATGTCCACTTTATATTTGATCAGATTTTCTTTTAAATCTGATGCTTTAGCTTTCAGAAACTCTATCACTGATTCGAAAAGTCAGTAAAATCTCAATAAGCATGCATCTTTCGACAAACAGTAGTATGTAAGAGCAGTCGTTGGATATCTTCATTATTTTTATCACACAATAGTGCAAATAAACGGGTATTCAAAGCATTGCTTCTTATTTTATTAACTGCGTTAATCACAAATTGAAGCGATTGGTGCAATCTTCGCCAAAATTTTTGTTTTTTATTATGAAAACAAGAAAATTTTTCGTGGACTCCCAATTACAACTTGTGAACCCTGTTTTCTTTTCACGTCTACGTGGACCCCCGTGTGGTCTCCTATGGACCTCTAGGGGTCCACCTGGACCACTTTGGGAGCCTATGATCTAAAAGGTAGAGCTCAACTCAGGGCTAGGTACAGGGAAGCAACAACAACAGAAGCTAGATTAAATATCGGGATTAATCATCGAATGTCATGCGCCAAGTTAAATTGAAAGGAAAATGAAAAAGCTTATGTTCGAACTCTTTGGAATTGGCGATTGAAGTTGTAGTCAAGTTCTGTAATTCGCTTTTTACGCGTGAGTGTAGCCAAAATGCTTTACTACGGAAATCAACAATGGCAGATCAGAATAATTTGGGCTTTCAGTTTTAATTTTCGTCAATAAATGGAAGAACTTATTAATATAATTCCAAGATAGTTTTTGAGATACAATAGTTGTAATGAACGGAAATCAATGGTATCAAAAGCTGTTTATTGCCTAAAAAGCCAAAAAATAATTTTAAGAATTTTTTTTCAGATTATCAGTATTATTCGACTATCAATCATAATGTTGAAGTAAAATAATATATATCTGGTAGCTTTTTTTTTATTGCAAATTGAATCTGCTCCAGTGGATACTATGGAAATAATGTGTAAATGTAACTTTATTCACAAGTTTAAATATATATTAGAAAACGCATTTTATAAAACTAACTTCTATGGAACAATGTTCAGTATTAATATTTCATTTATTGTTCATAGTAATATTTTCACCTCTAAAAATAATTCCAATTTTTACAATAACTACTTTATCAATAATTTAAAAAAATATTTTTTAGCATTACAGATTATTTAACATCAGACAAATTACAGATAAATACAAAACACCTTAAATATTTGAAGCTCCTCGCAATAGTAAACAATTGGAGATGAAAAACAATTCGATTAATGAGTAATTATCAAGGTATTAAAAGTTGATTATATAGATTTAATTACAAGCCTTGTTTACATCAAACAAGATCATCTAAGATCACACAAGAGTAAAATAAAATAAAGCCACTCTTTTCAATAAAAAAAGAAAGGCTCATACAATAGATGTGAAATCAAGATTCTATTAAACAAAAGGTTTTCTGAAGAGGGGATGAATAAAAGGGTGAACTCTGTGAAGAAAATAAAAACCGCGGGACAATGCCAAAATAAAACAAAAAGAAAAACCTGTTGACCGCCACTTTTCGTTCATTCACACGCCCAAATAAATCCACCTCCTCTTGCGCTCACACAGAGGTTATGGAAGTTTAAAAGAGTCACGAATTTTGTGTAATCTCCCTTTTCAATCTGATTTACAAGAATAAATTCCGGTTTTCGGAAAGATTTACGCAGCAAAATAATAGTAAATTTACAACTCTTATAAAAATGAATTTAAAAAAAAACAATAAAGCAAATACAAATTTATGTAATCATTCAATTAATGTCATATTTACGTATTAAAAGTTCAACAATAACACAATAGTATATTAGCGTAAAAATTATTAAAGCTAAAGTAAAGTATTTTTAAATGCATATATTCTTGAAATGGAATTATCATAAAATATTTCAAAGTGTTTTAAAGAATATAAAATAGAATAATATATAAATAAGCATATAATCGAATAAAAATATAAAATGTACATAAATATTATTAATTTTGTTTTATAAATTAATTCGATAATCAAATGTATTCATTGATAACTAATCTGTCATATGATAGTTGTAAAATTAGGCAAAATTAAGAAATGAAATTGTTATAGCATTTCTCTGCTATATTCCTAAATTCATCTAAATATGTGCTAATTAATTACCGACTTATCTATCAATACCGATTACCGATTTACCTATCAATTGTTTTTAATAAACAAAATATTGAATTTGATTTAACAAATAATAATGGTTAGATACAAGTATCGAGTCATTTTCAATCAATTGACAATTCAAACTTCAGGTCAGTGTTTCTCAAGTGCATGATATGGCTTCAAAATATTATATACCATGTGTGTGTGCGTGCTTTTTTCACCACTATTACATACGAAATACAGCAGAAAAGAAATTTTTGTTTTCATCTTAACAAATAATAATAAAACACATTCTACCATTTTACTTCAATTTTTTTAAAGAACTTTCCCAAGCATTAGATTCGGATAAGGAAATATTGGAGAGTCTTAGAAAACAAAGTATTTTAAGGAGACTTTTTTTATTAGTTCTACCGGAAAATTCCGTCCGTTGATCGATGATGATATTATTAAAACCATGACAGAGCAAGATTTTTTTCTGAAAAATCCGAGATCGCAGAAACTATTTCGGATCCCATTCGGAAGACAGGATTGGTGTGGAAAAATTCAAAATGAGTGCCCCATGGATTAAATCAGAAGAATTTTGATAATATACCTATCTTTATGCTAGTTCGGAACAAAATCGAGCCCTTTTTGAACCGGATGATAACTGGGGATGAAAAGTGGATTGCCTACGAAAACATCGTTGGAAAATGGGTATTTTGTGCGGAAAACCTAGCCCTGAAAAATCTAAAATGAATATGACTCTGAATAATAAGAGAATATTGTGTATATGGTGGGACATCTGAAAACCAATACATTATGACCATTTAAAAAAAAAGACCGGTGATGTTTTAAGAAAGAGGCTAACAAAAGAGTTCGTCAAAAAATTGCAGAACAAGGCTGAGAAATTTTGTCCCAAACATCATATTCCCCGGAGTTTTCACTCTCCAAGTATCACTTGTTTCTGCTTTAGCAAAACATTTTTGCAGAGCAAAAAATTCAAGAATGAAGAAGATATCAAATAAGTACTGGTTTAAGTTTCGGCCTCTAGAGAAGACATTTTTTAAAAATGGAATATACAAATTGCTATCACGCTGGCAAAAAATCATAAATAATGATGGCAAATTATATTATTCAATAAAGTTGAATATGAAAATTTTATTTTGTTTTATTCTAAAAACGGACCGAACTTTCCGGTATACTTATTATTATTATTGTTTTGTTGACAGACTTCAAAACTTCCGTTATTTTTCTTACTCGTGCAAGACATATTTACATTTAAAAAATTTCAGAAGCATTACAATAAAACGCACATGTATAATAAAAATAGCAGAACTCAAAAATCCGACTCTTTCATTTCTCATCATAGTTATAATAACCTAAAAGTCACCTATCAAACAGCTATTTCATAAACTTAATTCTATTCTATAAAAACCACTTTGTCATCTTTCTTGTACTAAAGAAAATGTTAAGTGATTAAGTTTCTTTTACTTTTTTAGTTTCAAAATCATCACTTTTTCACTCGTATCATTAAAAAAAATATACGTATAATGATAATAAGGACTTTTTTGATTTATTTGTTAAAATTATTAGAAAATTTTTTTTTAATTTTCTAATTGAGATAATACATTTACAAAAAAAGCTTAATTTTTTATTACATTTTTTTCCAGTTCTTTTCAATGCCTCGAAGATGGAACATTAATTTTTGTTCAGATAAAGAAATTTCAAAAACTATGAGTTTTAAACAAATTTACAAAATTCAATAAATCCATTAGAAAATGCTATTTTCCGTGAATAATGCTTTATTTTTACTATGAATAATTTAAAACTAACATTTGAAGCCTTTTAGGAATGAAATAAAAAATGTACATCATAAGTAATTACATTAAAATTCCTTCGTCAACATTGGCACAGCAGCCCGTTTGCTTGGGCCTCCATCAAACGATATTTTCCCCATTCTGCTTTTCTCCCCTTTATTATTTATACATTAAAATCACTCTTCTCTTTAATATGGAAACATATTTTAATACTATTCCCAAGTATGGATAACATGCTTACATTTTTATAATTTGTTGAATGGTCCCTTATCAAACACTAAAAAAAATTTAAACGCATGCTTAACGCACTCACATGAAATCAGCATTCATTTAGAATATCATATCTCACAATATGAATCATTCAATTATGAGAAGCTTTCAAAATGAACTCAAATTTAAGATCTATGCAATAATACTGAAGGGTACATTGCAACGCGATTAACTATAACCAATATGTCACACCCTTATGTACAATAACTGTAAAAAATCGTTCATTGAAAGACTTGTGAAAACAAGTCTTTTTAACTATACTATAAAGTTCTCTTTTTTATTTGTGTTTTAATTTTAACCTTTTTACAATTACAATCGCTTGTAATCAGAATGAAATTAATGAAGTAACTGAAATTTGTTGATAGTACTACCAGTTTCATAGCAAGGCAATTTCTAGCTATCAACACGCTGAGCAAAGAATTTTTTTAAAGAACTTTGTAAAAGTTTATGTTTAGGTCGATCTTATGGATTTAACTCTAGTATAAGTTTATTTTAACATTACCAATATAATATTAATTACATATATAATAGTTTAAAATCCTCTCTTCTATATTATAAGCTACATTTTTCATGACATACTTGAATGTCGCATTGATTATGAGTGCTATTTTAAGGGGGGATTCCCCCCTAAAAATAACACAATGAAATTTCTAACATGAAATTTTTTTTTACTTTTTTAATCGATTTTTAAGATTGAATGAAATGCAATAAATTTCATATTTCATAACTCTAAAACTTCAAAATGTGGATGTCAGAATTAATTTACAGTCTAATATATTTAAATAAACACAAATATAAAGGGAATTTTTCATTTACAAAACACACGTGAATATTGTACACAAACAAATGCAAATATACTGGGTATTGTAAAATGCATTGAATTTTCCAGTGAGTGAAATAAAAAGGAAGCAGTGCGCTACGTTAATGCAAGCGTTCGAATGCCTCATTTCATCGCGCGCTTTATTCGATTACGATTGCGGTTTCTTTATTTTCGTTACAAATGAACCAACCAACCGTTTTCAATCGAGAAGCGTCGCGAATACATGCGCAGAAGCAATGTTTATGAGTTGGAAAACATCTTCCAGGAAATGTCGTCATGAGTGAAGGAATGGATTCACAAGCATCGCCATTTCGAAATCTTTCCTAATGTTGTTGATGGAAGGTATGGAAATTGCTGGAACATTTGGAAACTTTTTTTAGAACGTAAGCATTTAATGAGGCTATAAGCGATATTTTTGTTTTATTTGGGAGACCCTTAATAGATTTACTAATAGGTCAAATTGTGAAACGTTAAGTAGAGTTATAGGTGGCTGTGTACAACTAGTATCTCAATTAGATCATATTTCTTCATATTTAAAAATTTAATATACAAAGAACGAAAGGTTAAAATATTACTAGGATACATTGCGAATTTAAGATAAAAGGAAATTTATGCTTCAATCATAAGATGCTTGTGAGCAACCACACTTGCAAAACAGAATAGCTTTTTCAGTGAAATTTGTAGTCAAAGAATAAATGTAAAGAAAACCATTAAATGTATATGTTATTATTTACCTACTTTACCCTACCTGTTATTATTTACCTACTTTTCACAAAATTTTAAGATGTAACATAAACATGTCGGTAAAGAAATTGAAAATGAAACACGAATGAGAAAAAAAGTATAGTTATCATCAGAAATAGTTCAAATGCATTTGAATATCGCAATCCATTGGCTAATTGACAGTATGTGGACTTCCAGCGAAAGAAATTTTCAAATGGATTCAAACTACCCTAAAAATAAAACCACAGTTTTCGGATAGAAAAATCTTAGAATCAACCCTATTATTGAGCAACGACACGAATACTGTATTTCTATTTGTAATTACATATATCAAAGTGCATGCTCGACCATTTTCCGAATTTCCTCCCAAGCAATACAAAATATGATCCGCACCAGGGATGTGAATTAAATCCACGAATCGTTGAAATACTGGCCTGATTTCTTACTATTCAGATAGTAGTTCGGCATTGTTTAGCCATAAAGTGAAAGTCACGTTGACCCTTCCCCCCCGATTTTATATAGATTGAAGCTTAGAATAAGAGCCGCACTTTCATTCCAAGAAAAATATGCTGTTTTTTTTTAATTTATTGTTTTTAACCTGTCTGATATTATTTCTTACTGGAATCCCGGCATAAACAGCATTTTTATTTATTATCTTAATATTTAACAGATTAATAAATGTTCTCAAGATCAAAGTCTACAAGGATAGAAATAAAAATATTCAATTGTTCAAATAAATTTCAAATTGCAACTCATTAATAGGGCAATACATTGAAGAAACGAGAAAATATGGTTAAGTAGAAAGAAAAAACACAGCGATATTGTACATTTATACATTTTAGAAAAGAGTATTTATCTATTTGACAAAAGATGAAATCTTAACACTGTGAAAGAAAATTTATGTTACACAGCCATATATAGTAACGTTTTTAATCCCATGTTATAAAAATGCACACCCACCTTGAAAAATTCTACGTTTGGCTTGTGATGATTGTCACCTAACTAACCCGTACTGTAAAAATTATAGAAAATAACAGAATTTTTATTTTTATTTCGTTCAACAGAATGTGTGCATCGCTCGCACACTCATACTCTAACAGTGAGTAAAAAAATTAACCATTCACACATGACAAGACTTCAGTAGATAATTGATGGATTAAATGCTTCTACTGTTATACAAGAAATGTTTTCCCAAATCTCATGCTCACTTAAAATTTTTTATAGTAATTCACCAGAATTAATAAGAAAAATGCTGTTGAGTATGGCCAAAAGGATTGCAACAGCATTTGCAATGCGAATATTTTATAAAAGGGGTTTAAAGAAAAGAGAAAACGATGAAAATTGTAATATTAAGAAATAACGATTCATATTATGCTTTAGCATTAAAATATGAATCCCCTATTTCTAGGTTACAGTTATTGTGGATGGCATTTAAAACTTAAGACTGTTCTTGTACTATACAAATTCGTTACTTTTTATTCAAAATTTAAAGTATTTATGTATTTTTTACAGTTGTACAGTATTTATTTTTACATATGGCTTTTTTAACAATTAACTAACAATCTACAACTAACCCAATATAAAAATGCATTACGCATCAATTATTGATTATTGAAATTGCAATATTAAAAAAGAAAAGTTGCGCAATTTCAGAGTTGTAAGTGTATAGCTAAGATATGCAAATAATATTGTTTTATATAAAAATTGATACTAAATCTTAATGAATTAGCTATGGAAAAGACGTTAATTTATAAAAGGCCGACCCTCATCTTTAAAAATTGTAACAGAGAACGAAAATATCCTTTAACTTAGAGGCGTTGGATCATCATTATAATAGATCCCTATGCATTTAAACAGATACAATATCATTATTTAACATTGTGAATTCTGGAAACTCTTACAGAGAAAAACTATCTGCGATATCAGGAAGACACGATCGGTAAAGATATTTGTCTGATGGTATCGTAGGAAAAAAACATATAACTAAAAGAGACATTTCAGCACCCAATAGCAAGGTTTGCAAGTTCAGAACATTTACACAAACCATGCGAAATCGATTACAAGGATTTCGAATATAAATAAAGTTTTTAGCAACAAGTTCATGTATGATTCTTTGGTTCACAATCAATATACTGGAAAAAACTAACACAGTTAACAACCAAATAGCATTGGACAAGGATATCATTGAAAAAGCAAACTTCGCTTTTTCAGTGATGCATCTCATTACTGACTGGTACACATGATTAGAAACTATTCTGGAGACCTCATGTTTAAGACATTAACAATCATTCATGAGAGATTTTATCAAAAGTTGTAGGATATGTACCAGAATGTAATTTCTTCAAGGTTTCCCGAAAATTATTTTACACAACTTGATAATGCTACAACACAAGCTATTCGTATTACTGTGAACTGACTGCTCGGAAATGAATTCGATCATCACCTGCCGCATTCTCAACCTTATTTTCATAGTGTTCCTTCAGTAATCGAACATACTTAAGATATTATTGTTCGGTTATTGTAACAAGAACTGCCAGTAGCCTATCTTGATAGACATAAGGGCCTTACTGATACGTAATAAGATATCTTACGGGTACGTGGGTATGTATCTGCCCAAGAAGGTGATATATCCCACAGTGAAAATCGAATTGATTCTTCTGTTTTTCATCGATGAACAAATGATTACGAGCCCTCAGAAGTTAAAAATACCACGATTTCATCATTCTCGTTCAGGGATTTTGGTGATGAATAACGAAAACAAGAAAGAAATCAACACATTTATGAAACATGATGCATTATTATAACTCAAGACACAGAAAGTTAAAAATGGTTTTACGGCAAAAACTAATAATATAATGAAAAACTTTTAAAGAAAAAGAGAAAAAAGAATATAAAGGAGATCGTTAAACGAAGAGGAAAAATAACAGAGCATTGAAATTGGGGAAGTGGTAGGATGTTGAGGCTTTATCGGCTAACACGCTGCATTAACAAGCGCGACACGTGTTAACACGACACACGAAGGTGGTCTGATATTGAATAACCAGAATGCTTTCAACCTATCTGGACGACACATTCTTTCGGGGAAATAAAAAAAGGAAGAGAATTCTACCCTTCTTACCGGCATGCACCTCCATCGATGGAAAGTTCAAAAATCAATGAGCGCATACATGTGTGCTAAGTGTCGGGGAGGATAAGGGTAGGGAGGGAATTAAAAAATTTAAAAAAATCATGATGCCAGGGGAGGAACCCCCCTTATGCACCCGGCAGTGTGGGAGAGAGCAGAGGAACTCTTAGTTCAAGGGAGCGGTAAGAAATCGAGAGATGGAAAAATTATTCTGACTCTGGAATGACTCCAATCCCACTCTAAAATTATTCAAATCAAGAATGGATCTAAATCCATCTTTACCGAATGACCTTATAGTCGCAAATGTAAAACTTGAGAATTGAGTACAATTCAGGTACTCGATAAAGCTTACATTTTTTGGAACTACTTTGCGGCACGCGGATAATTCAATATCTTCTAATAAATCATTTTGTCTGCATCATTTACTAGGCTTTAACGCGTTAAACAATATTCAGTAGTTAGTACACTGCTTATAGCATTCCAGATTTTTTGAGTTAGTTCCATTGCTTCTAAAGCATAACATTTTTGGCAACCTTGGTAATGCATCATAAGATAAGAAAACTATAAATATTAAACAAGTAATACTTGTTTTCTTATCTTATTATAACACTTATTATATAAAGTAATACTTTATATATAAATAATAAATAAGTAATACTTATTTATTTATACATATTTAATTAATTACATAAGAATAAAAATTTGAAATAATTACTAATAAAATTAAATAATAAATAATGCTTGTTTATAATATAATATATTTATATTTTATATTTATTATGCTTGTTTATATTTATTTTTCAGTCGACAAAGCTTTAAAATTCTACATTCAAAAACTTTCAATGTTAAATATAATGGCTTCTCAATATAAAACAAATTTAATCGAAGAAATTATGGAAAACTTTGCTTAAATCATCTTACAGATTTAAGAAAATATATAAAATATATTTTCTTAATCGCTAAAAATGACCAAGGAAAACAACAAGTCTATCAAAATGTATATCATTATAAAGTCAAGATAAAGTTCCAAAATCAATATAAACAAGAATAAAAAAGTATTCTTTAAAATAAATTAATCTATCATTAATTACTTTAATACACGATAATCACTAAATCTGACACATTTTAAATTTAAAATTTTACGTGAATACACCAAATGTTTAGAATCTTATAATTTTCAGAAACTTCTATGAAATGCATTTAAAAAAGCGGGGGAAAACGTCGAACGGGAGACACATCGATTAGAAATATACAAATCAGATGATCATTTTAATAATATTTAAAAATAATAGCGTATTTTAAGAAAGCTAAAATTAGATATACAAAGGAAAAAGAAATGTAAGAAAATGCAATTACTGAATTTTCACCAAAACATGATGTTCCAAATATTATCGGAGTAAGTAATAACATTAATTAAGTGATGTGATAAACTAAACTAATGGCACCATTCATTTTACACTAAACCAAGGAAGGAAAAGTGACATTACCATTATTATCCGTTTACACAATGCTGTCGGAATCGTAATAATAGTACGGTCCCCGCGTCGACTACTTTTCCCCTCCACTTCCACACTAACGCAACCCCATCGGTCGGGGGAGAAAGAAAAAGAAACATCGGTTGCCTAGCAACCGCATCGTTTCCCTCCTTTCGCCATCTTCACCCATTATTCACACAGAGCGAAGTGTGCCTTCCACCACCGGCCCGCTTCTTTCAGTAACGCGAGAGAAGCCGGCAAGGTCACGGCTGAGTGCCGGCATGGCAAGTGGCCAAAACGGCCGTCGGCATGGAGGGGGGACTCGCGACGTTTGACACGGAGGTTACGGGAGCGACCGGTATAAACATCCTGAAAATATTGATCAAGCCCCCCCCACGAACTTCGTAATCGAGCCCATTCATGTAAACAACGTGGTGTCAGATTTTGATTCCGCTTATTCAGGTAAATTTTAAGGATATCAGAAAAAAACATGCATCGGCTCAATTGGTGAAGGTGCACAACGAGAGTTCATAAAAGTATCATTTAAAATAATTTCAGCAATATACTATTTTTCTATGAAAGATACATTCAATGTACAATTCAAAATGTTAATATTCTTTCAAATTTTATTCTGTATTATGGAGAAACGAAGTGAATTTGTGATGAAAACGAATGAACGATGAAAATGAAAGAACGATAAATATAATTTTAAATAAATATAAATAATTAACAAACAAGAAGTCAGAAGTTAAAGGCCTATTAAACAGCGATTGGTTAATAGATGTTATTCACCGATAAATCTACAGACAGCAGAAATGCCGCTGACTTATTCACAAAATCGTGGGTCACTGACATGTATAGTGAGTGGAATAAATGCTTCTAAATATGTTAACTAAAGGGGGAGGGAAAGAAAGCTTGACAAAAATTGAGTGAAATGAGTTACATAGTTCCAATAGTCAAGAACTGTCGTAGTTGGTTTTGAGTTCGAAACCTATTCAAGCCAAAGACTGCCGTGTCCATTGCACATGAAATCGTCGGTGACACAATGCGCTGCAAGAGAAATCGTGCTTCTGAAACTAGTGGGTGTTATCTGGATATTTTCTGCTAGATTTCTGCGATAAAGCCAAGGATCTACTTTCGACTGAGCGATAGCATGCCCAATGGGGCCCGAGACTTTAGTTTCACAAACGAAAATTTCGCCGTAAAACTCACTGAGTTCTTTAGTTTATTGAAACTCTTTCTTGGTATCTTACAAGCTTAATCTTAATGTTCTTTTAATAATTTTTTTATTTGCTTGTAATGAACAAAGCCCCAGAAAAGTTTCTTCATTACAATCTCACAATCAGTTCATTTACCCCAAAATATAAGTTATAAGCACTCAAACTACTCAAGTTAATATCCTAATTCTTAAGAAATACATCATTTAGAAAGGCATTAGAAATACTTCGTCAGATGTACTATTTCTAAATGCACTTTGAAATGACAGAATATATACATTTGTATAAAAATCTTGACTTAATTTTGGAACCTAAATAAACAACCATAAGCTACTTTTAAGTTTATAGAGTTGGAAAAGAAAAAAGGTTTCAAATCTCAAAAATGCAAAATAAAAATTTTACTTACATGTGCAATGCCATTCACTGCATAACCAGAATTGACAAAACCCTACAAAGGAAAAAACGAATAAATTAGATTTTGAATGCAACAGTCTAATTCAGAAACAAAAATAAAAGTTAAATGTTTAGTTAGTCTCCACTAAAAATAACATTGGAAAAACTAAATATACTAATAAATCATAAAAAAAACACAAAAATACTTTTTAAGTGCAATTATCTTCATAATTTTTTATTGTATAAATATTTATAAAGCCCCTATTTTTGTAATTACAGACAAGCATTTTAATTTTAACGAAATTAATAAAATAAATATTTTAAAACAATAAATAAGCAAATAACCTGTATTACAAACTGATAAAAATGCTAGTTATATTTCTAAATGATAAAATATGTTCATGAGAAATGTAATGCATTTAAATCATAAATTTAAAACAATAAATAATAATAATTTATTGGGAACACTTTTTGAAAACAGTTTCTATAATTTTTTTCAAAGAAATTATAATTGATAAAAATGATTAATATAAATAATTTATTACATCAAAATTTTTAGCTTATCTTGTAAAAACTAAGATCATGTCATTTCGGTAATACCAAATATTTTAATGTTAAATTAGAAAATACCGAAATGGTTGTTTTAATCTATTAATAGAAAATATTGAAATATACCAAAATTAGGGAAGGGCACAAACAGCATTGAAAAATTAGAAAAACTTTAATCGCCCCGAGAAAACTGAGTAAAAATACACAAATAGAAAATTACTTTTAATAAATTATATGCAGTGATATTATACGCCTCAATAAACTTTTCTCGTCTTAATTTTAGCTCGAAATTAATGCAGATTGTTACTTCTTATCGAAAAAAAATGTACTAAATTTAAATAATGGGATTAAAAAAATTACAATTGTTGCAAAAATAAAACATTAACTGTTATTAGTATTTCCATGAGCAATATAAAAAAAACTCTATAAAAACTATCGTATAATCAATTGAAAATTAGTGTTTTAACATTATATTCTAAATAATTCTTTTTACATAAAAAATAATATTTTCATTACTAATATTATTTGTGATAAGAAATATTTTGAAATTCAAGATATATATATATATATATATATATATATATATATATATATATATATATATATATATATTATGCTACACCTACGTAACAAATGCACTCGATCTCAAATATACTCCAAAAGAAAACTTCCATCAAGCGAGATTATTTCCCATAAAACACTTCGTCTGAGATAAAAGGTCAAGGCCAGAAGCTATGATGAGTTTCCCTTAATATATATATATATTTACCTGACACGAAGACCTTCAAATGATAGATCTATATTTAGAACGCTTCGATGGATAAACAGAAACCAAAGTAATGTCAGCTTCGTTTTTCAACCTCAGCAATTCGCTCCACATTTCCAGACCAGGTATATTTACAGTGATTGATCGCGCTGGACCTACTTCCCACACATTTTGCAGAAAATTATGTAACCTAGATAACAATGATATAACCGGCAGTAATAATGTTAAGAGTAAATTAAATGTTCCTTATCAGTGAAATATTTTTTCTTATAGGATTTAACGCAATTAGCGAATATTTTAATTCTAGATTGCAGCATTTATTTAAGAGATTGTTTTTTTTTAAAAAAACTGAATCACAATTTTATCAAGATATTTTTTTACATGTATTTATTTAATGTATGGGTAAATAATATTCCAACAGTAGAACATCCAAATGCTATTTTTTATTTCAAAAAATATTAAATATCCTTATTATTTATTTCATTAACAGATTTACGGTAGATATTTCTATTTAGAACTAAACAATATCTAGTCAATGAAAAGTGGCGAAAAATGTTTAGTAAAAAGTAGATTTAAATAGAAAAATGTAAGGTTTTTTACTCGTTAATGAACACGTCATCCCAATGGCAATAGATTACATTTAAAAAAGAGAGAGAAAGAGAGAGAAAGTCACTGAAAAGTGGAATCAAATGGATTTAATTTTATAAACAAAACATATTTTGCATATTGGATAGAAAAAATTAAATTTATAGAATTAAAAAATTAAATTTTCTATCCTGTTTTTCATTTGACAATAAATAGTGGGGCAAAAAATTTAATTCGTCAAAAACGAATTTTCAATCCTCCCCCCATCCAAAAATTATCATTCAGAAAAATGGTACTTCGACAATTCTATCATTTTTGAGAAATCTATGATAATACGATTCAATGAAATATATTATTGAAAGGAAATATAAGGAAGATATACATAAAAGCCCCTTATATACATTTCAAGAGGATAAGTTATCCTCTCCCTTTATATCAAACTCGAAAATTCGCTCGATACAATAAAATATAACTGAGGCATTTCCCATTTAGATATTTGAATGCAGTTAAAAATTTACACAATCTTTTTTAATAGCAATTAAAATATGAGATTTATTTTCATTTACGAAGACCTAATCTGATACTGGGTTACCATAATTATTTAAAAGACAGGATTTCACCAATATTTATATCAGTAGTATTTATAGAGAGAGAGAGAACGAGTAAAATTTAATTATTCTTATAATAACATATAAATTATTAATCAAAATTAAAGAAATTAGTAGCCACTAACATATAATTTACATTTTTTATATTTCAAGAATACATAATATAAATAATTAACTTTCATTTTATTTGGTAGCAAATATCTGTTTTTCCAGGAAAATTTCATCAAGACATCTTTTATTAAAAATAGATATTAAAATTACTTCAAATCTAAATTCCGAAGGCATCTTTAAATAATTTTAATTAGCCCCCTATAATCCGCTTCAGGAAATGTGACAAAAAATTAGGTTAGTGTAACGAATTTATTTTTTACATTAAGTATTCTTACATTAGCTCAATAAATGACAATGAAGAAAATAATGGGCAGTTAAAATCAAGATCCGAAAGAGCAAATAACAAACTGGCAAGGGACATAACAAAATTATTGTACTAGGTAACACAACAGAAATATTTTCGAGACCAATTTTAAATCATTAAATTGATATTTCATTACTTGCAAATCAAATGTAAACAAGTTTACTTAAATTTTTAAGATTCTTAGTTAAAAATTGAATATCATTCAATGTTTAAATAACGAAAAATTATACAGTACTTTACATTAAAGAAATTTATATTTTATAAAATTAATACGGGAATCAAATTTCTTGTTTTCAAAAAAGTAAAACTTTGTTATTTCTAGTTATGCAGATTTAAATTTTAATACTCTGTGTTTTCGAAGTTTGTTCAAGTCTAGAAATGGCAGACAACGGAATTTTAAAAAGAAGATAATTCCAACATCCGTCGTAGCTAAAGAGAAGTAATAACCTTGGGAAATGAAAAATAAAAGAGTCTGAAGATAAGACTCAGAGTCGTCAAGGGCTTGTTAAAAAATAGTACGCTTTCTTATGCAAAAAACGTATGCGGAAGCATATACTGTGATGCTCTTTTTTTCGCAATGTACTTCTTTACAAGGAAAAAAAAAGTTTTTATCAATCTCCAATTACAGTCAAGTTTTGATAAATTCCTTTCTAGAAAATGGAAGAAAGTATTTTCATTCAAGGGGAGGGGGGAGATTTATTGGAGAGTCGGGAAAAGACAAATTAAGAACATATTATTAAGAATTAATCAAAAATATACTGTTGTCCGTGCGGCGAATCTTGTAACGAAAGAGAATATTTGTAAAGTTTGCTTTTTACGCTTTATATGTTCTTTTCTAACCAATTTAAAATCAAATTTAAAAAGAAAATTTCATATAAAATTTTTTATGGGGAGAGGGGGAGGAAACGTTAAATTTTATAACACACTATGCTCTTGGCTGCTCCAATGTGTTGCATCATTAAAGCACATCATCCTCTCTTGGTTTTCTAACAGAAGAACATCGAGAAAACCTGGGAGAAAATTTTTCCTTAGAAGTGTGATTTGATAACATGAGGGCACACAAAGAACTGACAAAAATCGGGAGGAAAAAACACTATAAATTATAGAATGATGTCTAACTGAATAAAGGATAAGAATAACACTTTTGTTTCAATCCAGAGTGTATTGATTACAGGGGAGAACAATTTTTTATTAAAATAAACAATACTATTAAAGTCAAGTTTAGGGGGTGGGAAAGCAGACAAGGAAATATTAAACGAAAATAAGAGATTATAGTTACTTTTTTAATTCATTTTTCTTACTAATAATTTTGATTCGATGGCTAACTGATAATAATGTCGCTTTTGTAACCGGAGATGAGTTCCTGGCCAAAGTAAAACCGCGTTACTGGATATTATTACATTGTTATTGGAATACGTATTAGACATTATGAGCGTTTTAAATATCCTTCCATTATTGTGATGCGGAAGTATGATCAGGAAATTGAAAATTTAGGTACTAAAATGTCATTCAGTCATGATTCAAAGTTGTGAAACGCGGTTGACTAAGTTCAGTTAATTACCATCTGGAAACATAACGCAAATGAAATAAATTAGAAATAAGGAACAATAAATGTTTAAAATTAATTATTTTTTATTGAAAGGCAAGGAAAATATAATCAAAGCAGTAATACCAATTTTACATAACTTAAAAAAGAAACTCGAATTCATTCTTTGAAAGGAAATGGCATATGCATGCTGATAGGTTTAGATTTTGAGAATGTATGTATAAACAAACATTTAATATATTAAAACTCTGCTATTCTGAAGTAAGCTATATGAAATCAAAACTGGAATAAAAAGTGACACAAAAGTAACTCTCGATATGGAAAGAGAGGGTAGAGAAGAAATAACATATAAACCACATAGGAATCATGTCGGATACTTTATAAAAATAACGTACAGCTCAAAGAAAGGACAATGTATATATTCAAGTTTCACTAGTAAAAAATTAAAATTTGGAAGGAAAAAAGAAGTATTTCAAGCAATTTAGTGATTAAACTTTAGCACAGATTTATATTTTAGTTATATATATATATATATATATATATATATATATATATATATATATATATATATATATATATATATATATATATATATATATATATATACGTAGAATATAACGCAGCACAAAAGATCGAACAAAAGAAAAAACATCCTCTTCAGAAAAAGTAATTTTTAAAATAAACGCTACAATTCTGCCATGGCGATTCCACAAGTTGCTTCCCCAGAGAAGCATCCGAAATTTTCGAAAAGCAAGCAACACGTGATTGAATAAAAAAAAAAAGAGAGAAATAAAAAAGACAGCAGAGTCTCGCCGTCCGTTCGTTCACCTGATCTCAAAAAAGAATGAGCAAGCTGCACTGAATCGTTAGATACGCAACGGCGAGCATCCAAGTACAAGGCATTTCGAAGAGATCCTATGGATAAGGGGGGATCGTGCTCATTGGTATTTTGTAAGGAAATGACATGAAAATCATTCAGCAGCAGAAATTCGGGAAAACATTAACCTGCAGTTACTCGGACGCAAGACTCCACGGAAAGAACGAGTCAATCAGACATACAATTTACAGCATGGCTTCCATTATTATATTAAAATGTAAATGACGCACGTAAGCACTGTATATTATTTTTATAAATACCAGCCCGCCTCATGAAAATTTACCTCTGATATCACAAAATTGTACAATTTTTTCATTTATAAGAAAAAAATACATATATACACAAATATTTTAACTTTATTACTAAAGTTTCGCATGAACTTTAATGACAATTTTAGGAAAATTATAAAAAAAGGCAGCATAAAGCCTATAAAACTATCATTTGCCAACAAAATATGTATTTAAAAAGTGACATTGTTTTCTTCAGCAGGCAATATTTTTGTACCAATATAATAGTACATTCCAGTTATCTGATAATATTAATTTAGGTATTTCAGTAAAGCCAAAAAATATCTCGACAAATGAGGCAAAACTTTGCTTTGAAAATTATTGCATGATAAAAAATTGTGAAGTTTCTTTAATCTATGTGCAGATAAATATATGGAAATAATGTTTACTTTAATTTTAAAATTATCTATAAAATGCCGCATTCTATAAAACAATGTTCAAATTTTAAGAAATTCAAGCAAAATGCACGATTTTGAAGCATAATTTAAAAAATAGTAATTTACTTCAACAAATTAAAATGATTTTTCCCCCTAATTGGTAAAGAAATTACTTTCATACTTGGATGACTTTCATAATTATATTCAAAAATCTTAATGAAAAAGCAATTAAAAATATATACCACTTAATTTGTTTTAATAGAACTTTGAATTTTCCTCTCATTCATTTATTATCTTGTTTAAATTGGCGAAATATTATTTACATTATTACATGACATGTTTTAGGGAAAGGAAATATTTTTTCCAGAATAACTATTTTACTATTATCCTTCATTTTTAATTATAAAATGAAATGTTATTTTTTTCCCCTTCCAGAAATAGGATTTTTATTAGATATTAGTAATATTTATAAACTTAAAAATATAATGATAAAAAAATCTTTAAATGATATTTAGAATAAATATAAAATAATAATTTTGAATGAAGTATTGACTTACTTTATTTTTGCAACTCCAATTTTTAAATCAAAATACATTTTGGGAGTTAGATTTTTGTTTGATCTTATATTATCACCTTTCGCAAAATTGGGACTAAATTGACTGATAATACAGTTTAAAATGAGCTCCCAACTACTATGAACATTTAGGTATCCACTCAATCCACGATTGATGTGGGAGTCGATTCTATAAACTATCATATCAAAAACCAGAGCATCAGTTATTTAACTGATAACTCGGTCAACGATTTTAGAATTGAATTTTAATTGAAATAAAAAAAAACTGTCTCCAGTTTTTAGATTAATTATAATATTTTGGTCACTTATAAAAACTAACATTGCATTAATTTCCACAAACAGACATAAATGTTAAATATTGAAATCAAAAGAATACATGATTCAATTGCATGGTGAAAATAACATATTTTTGGCTTGCCAATCAGGACAGAAATTTTACTAAATTATTTCCAAGTTTTGACTTTAAAATTCTCGCACACAAAGGAATCTGCATGCATATTCTTACTTAATTTATTTATTATTTATACATGGAATCTTAAAAATAATTAAATAATGTGGGAAAACTCTTACACTGGTTTATGAATAAAAAAGAAAATATAATGGGAAAACAACATTGATGCATAAAATGAAAACAAATTAGGCAACTGCACCCTCAAGAGTTCTCTTATTTCTTATTTAAATTATTTTAAAAGGGTTGGGAAATTTAACAAGGAAAAAACTGTTCCTACATAATTAATTACAAAGTGCAATTTTTGAAAAAGGAATTCATAATCTATTTATCCTCTCCCCTACATCCGCTTCCCCTCTTTTAACATCGATTAACTTTTAACCCCACTCATAAACTGAATAAAATTGAATGGGTCTTGAAAGAACGGAGAAAGCGTTTGAGTCATACAGAAACACTTTCGTGTCTCAAGCTGAAGTGAGACAAACCGACCTTTATACGAGAGGCGTTTAAGGGAGACAAACCCACGGAAAAAAACATATCCTTTTATCTTGGAAGGATATTTATTTTATTAACTTTAAACTAAAAATCTTAATTTCTCTATAAATAATCAAACAACTCTTAATTTTTTATGATTATGGTAAGGAATTACAATTAATCATATAATTATATCAAACACCAAAGTAACGCACAAAAAAATACAAGTTACTTTTTTAATTCATCAGAAATTAACAAATTAAAAAAACAATGTCTCGTACAAAGTCATCAATACACGAGTTCTTCAATATTTTTTGACAACAATTAAAATCACTAAGCGCAGAGCAAGCATCCAAATATTCAGAAGTCATAGTCTGACCAGAGTCGTAGAGTAATCAACAACACCAATACGGAAAAGGTGACATCTGAAGCAGTCATGTCCAGTTAAAAGTCTAAAACATGTCATACCCTCCTTCATTGGATATTCAGAAACATCAGAACAATTCATTAATATATACAGTTTTAAATTTTTAGTTATAGGACTTTAAATATTGTACAATATTTTTGCTATTCACTTGATATGTAACTATTTTATTGTTCAGTAATTTATTTAATCATGATTATATTTACAAAACGATTATATAACAAAATGTTCCGCCGAATCAATTTGTCATCAGGATATTTTTTAATCAGTCTTTCACAGTTCATTATAATGGGGTTCCTGTAACAGTAAAAAGTCTTCTTTTCCACATGACGAGAGCTTGTTTATAACTTAACGTTTTTTTCCCGCTAATTCAATGGGATCCTATAGTTTAAAGTGAATTCCGAACCATCACAAGCCTTCCAGACTCCAGCTGGAAATGGAAAGCATGAATTGCAGAAGCGAATTTCAGAAAACTAGTCATTCAGTTGTTATCGCAGCACACCAAGCTTTGAGATTTTCTCAAGAAAACTAATACGCGAAACATACAGATATTTTTTTATTTTCGTGTTTAATTCGGACGTGATATTACGTAAGAATTATCAACATAGCTCATCATGAGAAAGACAGAAAATTAAAAAGATGTGTGCCTGCAAGAAATGGATTTTTAATAAACAGAAGCATATTCTCAGAAAACGTTTAAGAAAACTAATCTCAGTAATGTCTAAAAAATAGAAAAAAAGAAATCACTTAAAATTCACACTACAAAGACAGGATCTGTAACGCAGCAGAAAAACAGCCGATAGTCCAAACAATCTCATTCGAAATAGTAAGGGTGGGGGAGAAAAAAAAAAAGAAGAGCAAGAGCAGCTGCAGAGGAGGGGAGGGGGACGGAAAAAGCACGTGGGATCGAATCGATGGGATGCCATGCGTCATCATCATCGGGACAAATGTCTCTCCCCTCACTGCTGGCGTGACTAAACTAAACGGGACAGAGGCAGGAGATTTAGTATCTCTCAATAGCTCGGGGGTTCCTGATTCATGCATACTGCCCGGACATTTGCCCCGTCTGGTGTGATGGTCTGATCAAGCAGTGAAAGTGGGATGTGCGAATTCGCCTCGAGGGGCGGTGGGAATGTTTTTAGTGCCAGTAAACAAGAGATCAAACCTCATTTCAGATAACGGCTATACTGTCAAGTGATCCGACGTTTATTAGTCTGAATAGCTGGCCTTGAACTCATTTTTTGATTCATAGTCGACACTCATTTGCATAAGAGTTTACCGCTTTAAATACTTCGCCTCACTGTACATTAATCACTGTCTTGCTTTCCTCTTCGCATTAATTGCGCATACATACTCACACTTATTTTTCCATTTATAACTTATTAAAATAGATGAAAAGATTTTTCGATTCTAAAATGTGTTTGCAAGTAATATTCTTCTCTGCTGCATTCTCACATGCGCAAACCGTGAAATTTACTTACATTACACTATTCTGTTCCAATGTATCTAGAATGCACAAAATGGTAACACTGAAATCAATGTGTTTGCTTCAGTTGGGAATATATACTGTAACTCCCAAGTCTACATTTTACTATTCAAGCGGGGGCTAATAGTCGGATGCGAATACTACTTAACAGACGTCCCCTTTTAACATAAAAATTATGCACATTGAGATTCAGTATTCGTTGAACGATTGACAAAACAAAACTTTTAAATTTAGTATTAATATTCTAAAACATAATTAATTTTTTAAATTATTGAATGATTGAATGTAAGATGTTTTGGAGCATGGAGTTAATATAATGCTATACAATATATATATATATATATATATATATATATATATATATATATATATATATATATATTAGTTTTAAGAGAAATATTTTTATCAAGTGTTTCTTAAGATTCTTGGTTTGAAGAGACCGGAAAAGGATGTGGTTAATTTTTAGGGCAATTTTCTTCCTATCCTTCCCGTTAAGTAATTCAGCACTCGTGGGTGTAGACACTAAATGCGAAAAATGCACAAGAATATTACAAGAACTTTTATCTGGTGACGAAAAAAGAAATAAGATTTCCTTATTTTCTTGAGATAAAGAAAATCCTTACTAAGTAAACACCGCAGAAGAAAAAGTGGTATATGACAATTCGCTCCAAGTACCCACATTGATTCATGACTGAAAAATTGTTTTTAGTGTTAAAAATACGAATCAAATACTTACTTTAAAATTCTAATAAGATCTTGCGCGAATCTCAATTCTATCTATGATTCTCAATTCCCTTAAAAGTTATTATGTCAATAAATCACATTGAAAATACAATTTTTATGGGGTGAAATTTACCCATAATCTTTAAGTGTTAAAAATGATATAAATAAGAGAAGAAAGAATTTTTCAAGATTTATATTTTTCAACGGCAGTAAATGTTTAAGATTAAATGAAAAATAACATTTAATAATATCAAAATACAAATTACTTTTAATAGAATGGAAATTATTTTATTGAAACTTACTAATGTATTGTAAACAGTATTGTGCTTCACCACACTAAATATATTTAAAAGTAGCACACATCCAGTATAAAATTTATATATATATATATATATATATATATATATATATATATATATATATATATATATATATATATATATATATATATATATATATATACGCATATGTTTATGTAAATTAATATGCATTAATATAAAACTTTTCAGCTAATAAGTTTTATTAAAAAGTTGTTACAAACAAGTTTTCAATGAAAATCAAGTATAGTTTAAAATAATTTTCTGACTAAATAGCCGACAATAAATCGGACACGCAAATTTTCAAATTAAAATTTTCTCCAAGATATGAAAACTTAAAAAAAATGCACATATCAAATCAGTTATCATAAACAATAAGGGGAAAAGAAAAAAATGCATTGCTACACCTTCATAATTTAGATAAACTTAATATAAAAATCTTAAATAAACGTTAACAAAATGATTGACTGTGAGAATAAATAAAAAAATCATAATGAATATAGTAATCTAAAATAAAAATAAATATTGCTTTTAAAATCACCCTATACCAATAAATTGTAATACATTTTAAAAATAAGTAAAATATATGTGGGTTTTATTTAAAATCATCTCGCCTTTTCTAAATGTAACAGAAAAAGCATTAAACGCTCTATTCCTGACTACGAAAACAAGAAGCTAAAATCCAGTTTAAATGCCCCCGCCGTAAAACAAACACATCTCAGGAGGAAAGGAAAACACAAAACTATTCTTCAATCGGAAAGGAATAGTTCCCTGGATGCCAACCACACATCTTATTCCTCTCCTTCCTCCCAGAACCAAAACAAACCGCAAGGGAAGTGAAACGGGTGATGCAAGGCTCAACAGGTGTGCACAGGTAGAAGGCGCGTACGAGAGCTGAATAGAAAATGGGATTTTTCAATTTGGAAGGGGAATCGAGAAGAGCGATGGCAAGAATTTCTGAGCGTGTGATAGGATATATCCCAAGGTTTCTTCTCTCTCGAGTGGCCTTCTCGCTAGGCCAGCATCGGGAAAGCCTTGCCCACAGCTAAGAAAGTTGTTCTGGATCTCGTCAAATGTTTTGTCACGATCCGGTTCTTGTGATCTCTTGAAATAAAAAAGAAAACATGACAGCAACTAACCGCATATACATATTTCACCCCTCTTTGAGATACTTCGATTCAACAAGGCTGTAGTTTACATTTTTTATTTTCTGTGTAGCAACATATTTTCCAAACAAGCATTGTTAACTCTACTTTTAAAGTAAAAATTTTAATCTATTGAATAAGATTAAGACTAGACAAATACCCTATTTTTTGGTGTGATTTAAAAACTTAAATTATTTAAAATACATATTACGCAATAATATAAAATTTCTGTTTATTTAAAATAACATTTAGCGCATTATCTCTTACAAATGTTTAATCTATTTATTACGAAATCAAATAAGGCATATATATATATATATATATATATATATATATATATATATATATATATATATATATATATATATATATATATATATATATATATATATATATATATATATATTACTACTGAACATCGTTGGTTAGCGAATAAATGATGCATTAAGGGAAGGGAATGATTTATGTAATAAAATTGGATTTTATTCTAAAGTTCAGAGAGAGAAGAGTATAAATTCAAATTTATTTATTCCTAATAAGACTTTCGATGAATTGGATCGCATCGTTTAAATTGCAAAACAATAATTATATAGGTCATCATTAATAGCAACGTTAACTACACGAATTAAACATTTCTTGGTACGTTTCCATCACAAATTCAATACCACTATTAGACATATTTATAAGTATAATATTATCGAGAATGGAGAAAAAAGGAAAATAAATTAGGTTAAGACAGTGACTGTAATTAAAAAAAAATTCTTTAGATACTTGAAGAATGCTTTATTATTAATTTTTTTATTCCATATTGATAACATTGTTTTCATCTTCTTATTCAGATTTTATTTGAGGCACTACAGTCAGTTTTTGTTACTGATGGTGATTTCAATATGATTTACGGTTAAAAATGAAATCCAAATTATTATTATCAATCTTTAAGTAAATTTTTTCCCGAATTATATATATGATCATGTTTTGTACACGAAACATATTTCGACAGAGACCAGAAGTTTAAGGTGGATCCCGTAGCAGTGAACATCCACGCCTGAAGGGGCCATAGAATTTATAACTTATTTAAACAGAATATTCAATTAGATGTGCTTCGGATGATGATAGAATCCATGATCTACTGAATTGGTGAACAGACTGCTGATCATTTGACCACCAACTCTTACTGTAGTAGAACAAGCATCCCACATTGAATGCAAAGCTTTTTGTAAACCTGATTAAGAATACACCACACATCTTGTTTCAAAATTATTATTTCATTTAGATACAAAAATTAGATTTTAAAACAATTATTTCTCAAAGATTTTAAAAATAAAAAATAAAAATTATATTGCATTTGACTATAAAATTATTCAAACATTAAGGGTCATTTTGCTAAAAATTTTCTTCACTTTTAAATCCTTTTTTTTTAAAAAAAAAATCACGAACTAAGCGATACAAAAAATTTCTTCGTTAACTGATAAAAACAATAATTCAAGATTAATACGCTATAACACGTGCAGCAAAAAATTTTCCAACGGTTGTTCATCAATAATGAACGCAGTCCAAGTATGATCGAAATTAAAAGTTCACAAACAACGCGAGCGGGTGTATCGCTTTGGAAGAAGAAGACAAAGGAGGATATGACCTTCCGATACATCTTGTGCAATGGATGCTGCGTTCTGCGAAAAGTGAGATGCTAGCAGCCTATGTCCGATGACTTCACCAGAAACAAAAGATATCCAACACGCCCACTTATCTAATTAGTAGGTCAGGAAAGAAGCCAAATGGAAGAAAAGGAGTGCCCGATGTTTTACATAGGACACGAAAGGCCGGTTTATCCAAAATAAGAGAAAAAAGTAGGGTACATTAAATCCTTTTACTTCCTGATTTCCATTTCAAGAACGTTTCGTCAAATAAGGAAAAGAGGCGGAATAGGAGCGATGAGGAAGGTTCAGATAAACAAAGCTTGCCGTCCTTTATTGATTGATTTAATTCGTCATACTCTGTTTTCTCAACTGAATACGTGCTTCATTGCATGACAAGAACACGTTTGAAGTATTTGGTAGTTTTAAGTTACAATCGTTATTAAAGCATAATGTCATATATATTACATCATGAGATATTCATAATTTGGGATAAATTAAAAGTATTAAATCAAAAAGTTAAAAATAAATAAAAATGACTCTTAACAAATTTAAATGCTATATCAGATAATTCACTTAAATTAAAAAAAATTCTTATCGATTAATTGCAGGTTTTCAACGCTCTCTTTTTTAAAATAGATTGAAACACACAGATCTGAGTATACTTTTATAAGTGATCCATTAGATATTTCTTTTACAAGTACTATTTGATTTTCACTTTTCAGTCAAAAAGATAAAAATTGACAGCAATTCAATACAAGTCTCTTTAATACACAAGGCTTTATAATAATCAGCGTTACCTATTCTAATTCTTTAGTCCAGCTATTAGCCGATTTCGTCATCACAAAAGCTTCGAAGTTTAATCCTAGTACGCATGTAAATTATAATGATTTGGAATTTAAAAGCGCGGTAAAGTTGAAATAATGTGCAAAATGTGACTTTAGAACGACGAATAACACACACTTAGAAAGCCATGATTCAAATTTCAAGCCATGGAAGACAAATTTAACGTTTCTGAGATAAGTGTCTAGACCTTGTTATGTTAAATATACATAAAAATTATTGTGTTTTAATATTTATAATGTTTTTTTCTAACAAACGAACGTATATGAGACAATTTCTAAAACATAATGCCTATCATAAATCATAAAAATTCTTTTTAAAACCCATTGATAAAAGCTACGCGACCATGGCAGCTCCAGCAATTCTCGTCAACGGATGACAGCTTCTTCAGACTTTAATGAATGCAGAAAAACAATGGTGATCAGTATCTAACTACATTAAACTCGTAAGTCGAATGCTCCTTTACTACAAGGTTGGGAAGATACAACTAAAAGGTTTTATATCACTATGATCAAAACTAGAATCTCCGAAGGAGTCTTAAAATGTATTAGGAATCATTACCATATAGATCTCTAGCCAGACGTAAATACACAGATACCAATACAAAATCAAGAAAAGAATAAATAAACCAACGTAAAATGTTAAAGAATAGAATACGTTTTCAGATTAAATCCAATTCAGTAACATAAAAAATTGAGCAGGGTAGTTTTGTAAATTTAAGACAATAGGTGAGTACAAGAGCATCAAAATCAGCTCTCTATGGAAATGCTGGTTTTGACCAGAATATACACCGAAATATAATTTCGAGAAGGCAATCTTACACCAGAAGACATGCGGCGGATCCTATTTTTTGCCACAGTGTTCCAGGTATCGAGAAAGTGAGCGGCTTAAATTAGATACGGCCGGGGCTAGGAAGAGATGCGCCTACATTATTATTAGAGTGCCAACAAATAGAATGCAAAGAGATTCGCTAGGAATAACTTCGAGATCCGTGGGGGGAACATCGTGTTCAGCGCGAAGCTTTTGAAAAGGGGACACATAACAGCATTATTTCCTATTAACCATAACATATGAAATTTTAATAAATCCGAAGAAACAAAATAATAATAACCAGCGCATGATTGGAAAAAAGATGTAATGAAGGAAACATTTTTGATAATGTTGCACTCTATTCTACCAAGAACAATTTCCTTTGTTTTCTTTATTGAAATTTAAATAGCCAAAATGAGATAACCAAGTTGAAGAGTTGAAGATGCAAAGAAAACATATTATAAATATAAAGCATTTTTTGTGAGATGATTATTCCGTACTTCCCAAGCTGAGAAATATTTTAATGGATACACCTCACTTTCTGTTGTTGATAGTTAGTTGACAGTTAATAATTTTGACAGTTATAAAAACTTTTTTTAAAAAAACTCACTGTTCAAGTCAAGTATAGATTCATAAAATGTTTAAAAACAATATTTTATGAATGATTTTTAAGACAGAATCGACTACAAACGTATACTGTCTATAACCACCGTAAAGTAATTGGTAAACTTCTATCAATAGATAAACCAGATTTTCTTCCCATTTTTGAATTAACCAACTTTATTTAAATCATACACGATAATCATATACATTTAATTATAATTATTAAATTAAACCTATTAAAAACGGTTTGCTCGCGAAGAGAAAACTATTTTTCCTATATTTTTAATTTTTAATACATATATAGCTCTTCTTCCATAAATTTACTTTTATGTTACGAAACTTATTTCTAAAATAATTTTTATAATATAATAGAAACAAACTATTTTAACGAATTTCCGTTTAACGTGTCTCATAAGACTATCAAATTATTGGGTATTTTAATAAACAGAGTGAAAAATGCCTAAATTTTTAGCTTTGGTAGTCCCTTTAAAAAATTTAAAACTTAAACCTCGACAACGATAACTGTTTAATTTTAAAAGGAAAAAAACAACAACTAATATTTTTTCTGAAGCCATGAAGTAATTAAGAAATAATAAAAATTACTTTGCATTTCATTTGTAACTCGAAAAGCAGCAAGATCGTTAAATTTAAAAAAGAGGGGTGTTCATTTTAATATAATCCATGCAACAATGACAATGAGATTAAATCAGTTATGCGGTTGAATCTGGTTAGGAGTTACCTGCTGTCTGGTTAAGACTTCAAAGAGAACAAAATAAGAGCGGGAGTGGAGTCATGAGAAAATCCTTGAACACACCTCTCTAATAAAATGTTTTCGATATTAATTACATTAAAGCTATTTAATTGGAAAACATTTGGCATTAAAGGATTGCTACATTCAAATCTTTTTTTTACAACTCATTATTTATATTTCTAATTATATGGATAAATATTTTAATGCAGATGTTATCAAGAGCACATAATAGTCTAATAGTAAAACTACATTTTTTGAAGTAGAAAATTCCTAAGTTCGATTCGTAACTCTACTGGACTGCATGGAAAGTTTTCATTCGGTTAAAACATAGAAAATGCTAAATTATAATAAGAAAAGTTTTGAGATCAAAAATAAATAAAGTGATTCTGATGTTACTCTGGTGGCGGTTTTAATCGTACAAATTCAGTTGTTTTTTTACAATGACATTACAACAATTTTAATAGATACAACTTGTTTCCTATCATCGATAAGGATCTCTCATGATCTGATTTCTTTTCATGAGATGTGTTAAAATTTGTTGAACCTGTATAAAACCCTAATCAGGCCAATTGTTCTGTATGGTAGTGAATGCTGGACCCTCATTAAGTCAGAGGAGGAAAAGCTATTGATCTTTGAAAGAAATATTTTGAGGAAGATTTTTGGATCCATCCAGGTGAATAATGAGTGGAGGATTTTATTCAATCATGAAACCAATAGAAAATATAGTAAATACGGTGGGGCCGATATTGTAAGAACTATAAAGGCATCACGAATAAGGTGGTTGGGCCACCTGTGCAGATGCACCGATGCTTTTCCCACCAAAAAAGTGACATTCTCAAAAATCGAAGGAATTCGTCGTAGAGGACGTCCACCCACGCGGAGGCTGGACGATGTTGAAAAAGACCTGAAAATAATGGGAGTCAACCGATAGAGGGCTGTTGCGGCTAATAGAGTCAGCTGGAAGATGATCAGCGAGTCAGCCTTGGCCTGCAATAGGCTGTTGAGCTTGTGAAGAAGAAGTTAAAATTTGTTATAGTTAAAAATTTCACTATAGAAACTCTACAAAATTGACACCTTTTAAAAACTCTTTTATATCGAATCCCTCAATATCATGAATTTTTAGTTGACTTTTACATTCTGCCTACCGACTATTTTTAAAAGCGCTATTTACAATAAGAATTTTTTTCCCAATCAAATCAAAAATTTGACGATCAACTTAATCTGATTAAGTTGATCGGTATCATCACCTCAAGCTCATAACGCTAAAAAAGACGTAAAAAAATGGAATGTTAAATGGCAGGCAAATCTCAGTGGGCAAGAACGATACGAATGTGATACAGAGCACAGTTAAGTGCGTGGAGCAACATCTCTCCACTTATTGAAAGGAGGCAATTGTTAAAAACGGAGTCTTCTAAAATAGAGGCTGCCTGATAGAGATCGGCCATTTAGCAAAGGAGACAGGCGCATCAAAATAAACGGGAAAGAGCAACGTGTAGACGACGGTGACGTTTCCAGCTGACAGCTGGCACAACAATCCTTGTATCTTGGGTTGGGAACCACAGGTATGATAGGGTGGCGCGCTAACTGGGACGCCAAACACATTCATCTCAGGCTGTGAAATATCGCTCGCATTGTTTGCTCTCGCGGGTCCTGTTACAACAGAGGATGCGCGGGATTCCTCTCGTCCCCATCTTTTGCGATGAGGCATTTACACGAAGTGAGAGAGAACCATGAAGAGGCAATCCATTACAGTTTTATACAACAGCTATCCGGAGCACGACGGATTTTACGAAAAGAAAGAGGAAAACTTTGTTTCACGATAGGATACGAGATATCATTCCAAGAGCACTAACTAGTCAAAAAATGATATAAAAAATATATATTGCACATTCCCTTAATATCTTGCAAATATGTGCATCATTTTGGTAATAACACATTTCCTAAATATTTGTTTCGTGTCTATAATGTTTATTATTTTAATGAAGCATTAAGATTTATTGAGAGCATTACAAAAATTACAACAAAGGATATCACAAATGTTTACTAAAAATTCTCATGAAAAGTTCAGATTTTAAAACGAAATACCATTGTATCACACATTTATTTTGATATCACCTAGAATGTTTAAATATTCTATGATGTTTAATTAGAACTTGTTCAATTAGTTGACTCTTTGGGACGGCGTGGCCCTGATCCACTTTCCCCTAAATCTTTTATTCGCTCCACAGAAATCGGTTTAATCTCAGATGTTGACGTCACACAAACTACATGGACAGGAAACATTAGTTGGAAACAGACCTTCAAATATTTGCTCTGTATATACCTTGATCCATTTGATTTCTTTCGAGGAGTAAAGAACCTTCTTGCTAAATACAAATTCCTCCCCGGCCAGTTATTCGTAAAATCGTAATTTCGAATTTTAAAAAAAATTGACATACATGAATTTTCTGAGGCCAGTCACCAGAAATTGCAATATGAAATTTGTTTAAAAATATATAAAATAAAGGAACAGCGCAACTATGGAAACTATGAGCAATTTTTCAAGATAAAATATGGGTGCGTCCTATTTCATGGGTATAAGTAAGCGTATGTACATCAACGTTGCAATAAAAAATAAGTGAAATTTTAAATGGAGATAATTTCAGATACCATTTGGAAAAGCTAAATATGGATCATCATCAACTACGATTTTCTCCTGAGCTACGAATTCAGATGATAGATATTCATTTATATATATGCTGCGCGTATCGAAACGCCGTCTTGGATCCTGATAAGAAATGTTTTTCTTATCTAATTCTTTCAATGTTATTACTATTAATAGGACTTTTTATATTAAATTTTAGGTTAAATAGATAACTATAAATAAATAAGTTCAATGCTGTTCAGAGCGCAAAACTTCTTTCAATATATCCTTTTCTTTTAATTACTTATTCGTTAATAATTAAGTTTAACTTTAAGAATGTTCATATTCAACAATAATTGCAACCAATTTAGCTAAAACACAAATAAATTTGGTGGAGTCAATAAAAATTCATTCTTTAAATATATTTCATAAGATGAATTCTTATCTACAAAATAGCAATTTTTACATGATAATAAAATAGTAACTATTGCATCTTCATTTAACAAAAGAAAAATTATACAATTAGACAAAATAATTCATAAAATAATATATGTAAAAGAATGAGATTGAAAAAAATTTGAATGACCACAAAAATAAATAATTAAAATTAAAATAAAAACGATGAAAAGAAAGAAAAGCACATAAAAATTGCTCTACCCTCTCAGGTGGAAGAAAACCTTGGTGAAGGAGAAGGTATGAAAGGACCCCAAACCAATGAAGTGAAATTTTTGCATAGACGGTAAAGAGGGACGGGGGGATATAGATGGGGGGAGGAGGTCATTTACTTTCCGTCACGGTTCGCGGCCGAAGAAAATGGCGCGAGTACGTGATATCGGGTCAAGGAACTAGAGGACCAGGAATATAAAAACAGCTCAAATGAGTACTCAGTTAGCCGTCCGAACGTGCATCGGTGGAAACCGGACAAACAACGCATCTCCTAAACAAACAATAAAAAATCGCACATTGGAGGTGCATAGCCTCTATTTGATGAAAAAGTGTGCAATATAAAATCCACAAAAGTAATAAATACATAGCCTTTCCAAAATAATAATTAAGGGATGATTAAAAGTAGGGTGTAGGAACGTTTCCCTGTTCCTATTAAAATATGAGGGAACAAAGCATGTACGTAAGTTATTTATTTTATAAATAAAACATTAAAGACAATTTTAAAACACATGCTTGAAAATTTTGTTAAAAATAAAGGAAAATATGCGATAATATAATTTTTGTAATTAAACGTAATTGATCATTTATGTCATATTATAGAATAAGACAAACGGATATAACTTTCAACTACACATAAATAAAATCATAGGAAATCAACGTCATGTAATTTTGAAATGTATTAAGTAAGTGTCTAAATTAACATTTGATCCCCTTTTCCAAATTTTCAGAACATAACAGCAAAGGAACATACAAGTTTTGATTATTTAACACGCGTAAACTCCTCATCAATAAAAAGAATCATCGAGCTGGTAGCCGAATGATTAGTCTCAAGGCTTTCGGTTTTACAGTTCGCAGGTTCGAATCCCATCTAGAGCTAGGATGCTTGCAGTATTTTAGAATCTACTTTAAGCTGTTGATACCGGTATAATTAACCTTCGTGTGTGAAAAAATAGCCTTTGAGTGTCAAACACAAATCAACAAGAATCATTTACGAAGCCAAATGTAAATAATAACCGTAACCGAATACAGATTAACCAATCTTTCGCCTCCTAAAATAACCAGAAAAATTACGTATGAGAATCAGTTATAAGTTTATTTTACACAGATTTTCTCATCAAACATTAAGAATACATAATTTATTTAATTTAACAAGCAGCAACCTTCACGAGCTATTCATTTTTTTAAGAGCAACGCTTTTCTGTATAATCATCAGATAATCACTCATTTTTAAATAAATATCAAAGGGCACGCCATGGTCTAATAAGAGCATCGGTATTCAGAACGGATGTTCCAGAGTTCGATTCAAGTAAACGCTGAACGATGGATGACAGGTGTTTTGCTTCTTGATACACATCCATTGAACTGGGTGCTTGGGGTTTTCCGGGTTTCCTCTTTTTAACCGTGAGTACAGTTATTGAAATGTCCATGGCCGTTAAGATCTCCACTAAGCGGTATCAAAACAAACATTAAAAAGTGACTCCGAAAGAATATTCAACTAAATAATCAATGCAAAATCTGATGAATCTCTATCTTTCTAATCTCATTCGTTCTATAATAATAATTTCAATCTTAAAATGTGTGAGAATATAAACATAAAAACGCTAATTTTGTAAGCTTTTAACTAACATAAAATCTTTCGTCGACCAAAACCGACTTGAGATTACAAAATTTAATATAATTAATGTTAATAAATTAAAATGTCACATACATGTTACAGGTGGTACAGAAATTTTGAGCATATTATTCATAAGCTAGTTTTATTAAAAAAATTTAACGCGCTAATAAAAATATTCTTTTTAATTTTTTTAGTTTAAATATTGAACTCTTCCTCCAGATTAAAATTCGACGCGAGAGAAATAAATAATATAACACTATTAAAAATAAACTTATATAAGAAAAAATATTTTTCTCAAAAAATTTGACATAAATGTTTCAATTATTATATCTAATTTACAGATGTAATCACTGAAAATTTTTGTGATATAATTTAGATTAATTTTTAAGTCGAAAGTTTGGAGGAACTATTTAATGACGCATTAATGCTATGCTTGAAGTACGTGAATATTATGTTTCAATTCAACCGTGTAAACTTTCCCTTAAAAACTTCCTCAAAAATACTACAGGAATCATCTGAAATTCCCAATTAAAATAAAAACCAATGATAATAAACCATTTTTAAATGCGAAAAAGCAAGGCTGAAACTAATATGGTGACAAGAAAATCGAAGTAAAATTATGTATACGATATTCCCACGGGATTCCAGCGGAGTGGTAAGTGCGGAGTTGCGGCGCAAACATAGATCTCTAATTACAGGCGTTAATGGGAAAGCATTACACAGTAATTGAAGAAATCTAAAGGGAACAATTGGTGATGAAAGAATGAATAACAGAGGATGACAAGGTCAAGTAAGAGCAATGAATTACGAAAATTAGTTGCGTTACATCATCAAAATATTTGATTTCCAACTTTTATGCAATTAAGACTGATATTTTTTTGAACGAGACAAATTAGTCGCCTTGACATTTAATTTAAGAATTTAATTGAAATAAACCAATATTCCGCGAATGCAGACATACTTGTATTCACTATGAGGAAATTTTGTAGCTTTGGTTTTTAAATGGGACACTTCAATTACACATTGTAAAGAAATATTCAGATTGCAAGTTAATTTATATTTACATTAAAATGAGTCTTCAGATACAAGCTTAAAGGATTATATACTTATAAATGTCTTTTTCATTCCTTTTTGCTAGCTTTTTTATTTCTTTTGCTATAACAAAGTGTGCAACTTTTTCTATTCTACTGCCAAAAACATCATTCTTTAGTATCGCAATAAATAATGCGAAAATTGACATTACACTTTTTTTACCTTTAAAGAGTTACAAACATGGGGTAAAACCCAGAAAATGTTCCATATAATATAAATCTGAGAAATAGGACAATAGGACAACGTTGAAAAATAGGACAATGTTTTTCTGTTTTAAACTTAAACTTTCAAAATTTTTCAAATCTCTTTTTATAAAAATATGTAAGCGTTATACTTCATATATGGAAAGAAAAGTTCCTATAAGATTGTTTTATATACCTCGAGACTTATAAATACTGATTTTATCAACATGTGATTGAAACTGTAAATATTGGACTAGATATTAATAAAAAAAATCTCTGCAGTTTACTAATAAAACATGAAAAAACAGCGGTCACGTCATTTAGAATTAAATAATCAAAAACGATGAACGTGTGTAAAACATTATGTCTGATATTATTATTTGTGTCTTAATCTTGATATTATTATTTGTGTCTTAATCTTATCTGTAACACAAGAAAGTGAATAACTACTGAATTCGTATAAAATATTTCAAAAGCATACAGTGTACTGCCTTCCAGAAGTCTTCACAGAGAGCAGGTTTGTGTTGCTATATGGAAACTTCAAATTCTAATATACTCAAACAGATTTATATATGTAAGCAGAGAGAAATAAATATCTAATGCCAATAACACAAGTTTGAATTATTCTTTTTACTTTAAAGAATATGGTTTTAAACCCGTTCTCCAATAAATTTCATTTCCTTCGTTTTGGTCATTTCAAATCTATTGGTATTCTACCATTACAGGTCTACAGTAGACTATCATGACTAATTTCTGCTGGAACATAGGCATGTGAAGCTGAGTATATGAGTGGCAGGATGTTACTAGAATATTTTACATTTCTCACATAGCCACAAGCACAAAACAAAAAAGACATCAATGCTTAAGTGGGAATAATTTCTAAACTACCCATGTTCATATATAGAGAGAGAATAGGATCCAAGTAAAAAAATAACAACCAACCAAATAGCAGGTTCATTTAATTACGCACAAAAAATAGACGAACTGGATTTCATATTTCTTACTCAGATTAGCATATAATTCACACAATATTATTTTGAATTATTTCGACAGCTAACAGAAAAACGTTTAAGTTTTTCAACGTTTTGAAAGGTAATATACATTTACCCCTGGTTCTAGGTGTAAAACATTGAACTGAAATTAAAATATATTGAAGTTAACATATATGAAATATTTCATAAAATTTAAAAAAGTAAACAATGAAAGGCAAATTTTGGAGCAAAAAATATATCAACCCTTTCTTTATAATAAAAACGAAACTAAATTGAGAAAATTTCTGTTAAAACAAAACTTGTTTTAACACGAGGAAAAAAATTCAGTGATTGGTTAAAATTCGACGATGTACACTTAGACTGCATTTTTTATACATCTTTCTGAATGCCTAATGAGATTTATGGAACACTGGCAAAAGCAGGAAACCAAGTAGAAAACATTTTTTCCTAGATTCCGTAATATAATTTTATACTAGTACATAATTTAGAAAAAATTTTATATTTAAAAAAGCCTTTGTATATAATTACATTCAACATGATTACAATTTCAATTTAAAAGTATAATTACCAGTAAATCATATAGCTGTTACATATTTTTTTTTACTTATTAATTAATTTTATCTTATTAAATTTAGGATTTTTACTAGATGATTTTCAAACGAACGACACTTATCTATGGGTAACTGGCTTTATTCTTCAGCACGGCTTAAAGTAATACCAAAAAATTTATCGCAATAAAAATTCATAAGATATTCTATAAACAAAATAGAAACATTATAATGATATATTTATTATGTTTATGATCTTGACGTTTTTAGTTAAAAAGGAAAAAATATATTCCTTAGTGTGTCACATTTTTCTCTTGCCTCTAAATTTATATTCCTAACTGTATATTTTGTCACTCGTAACATATATATTGTTATATGTTACGAGTAACATATATAAGTAAACATTTATATTGTTGCCACAACAGTATACTATTATGTTTCCGAGAATAAAAGATTCAGTAAAACAGATAAATTAACTGATATAAAATTTCCTCGGAGGAGCTATGATTGTGACACCCATTTCAAATCTTATAGTAACACAACGCACTTTCATTTAGAAATAAATATCGCAAAAATAAATTATTACATGTAAGTAGAATAAATATCGTCTACTATGTGTGGTTGTATATGTGAAAGAGTAAGGTAAAAATTTTTTGAATAGTCTTACATATCATAGAAATACATTCTACATCATAAATCTTAATTTGAAAAAGCAACAATGACATTTTAAATTTTTTTCAATCAACCGTTTACGCAATCTCAAAGAAATCATATTATTAAAATAGATAAAATCATATTATTAATTAAAATTATACCCAATCATATTACTAATATTTTTATTTTTACTAATTATATTACTAATTTACTATTATATTACTAATATTTTATTAGACAATATAATTAATTTCATAATTACACAACTGGATTAATTCCTTTACTAATAATCATGCCAAACAGAAGTGATATTGCACTTTTTGCACAGCCCATTTTTCTATTATTGGAATATCGTAAGTTTTTAAAACGTACGATGCAGTACATAAACATTTTTATAACATATTCTGAGGCAGAAAATACGAATAAAATAAAAGCATGTTTTCAGTAGTACAGAGGAAACGTATATTATTTATACGATCCGGAAAATCTAAATCTATTACTAATCTTGCTGTTCCCCATATCAATATGGTTTAGAAGTTCTGAAAAATTCTCTAATTTAGTACAACCAATCAAATAACATCAATCTAATATCAATTTCTAGAGCACATCACAAATCCACTAAAATAATTACAATTTACATACTGACTTTCTGCTTGAAATATTACTCGGTAAGAGGGCAGAAGAACGGCATTAAATCCTAAGAATATATACAACGGAGAGAAATGTGGTACCGATCAGAAGATTCAACTAGGTTTAGCCTAGACCACCCATGTTGGAGGAGAAAAATCAAGATCCTAATCACTTTAGCTTATGGGCAGTCATTACATAAATGAAGCGAACTACAATACGATTCGATGAATACAGTTACTGGTGCTACAAAGCTTAGGTACAAATAAAAATTTATGCATTGTCAGCTTGATTGTAAGACTTCAGTTTATTTTGTTTCTATCTACAGAGTCACTTTCAGCATACGATGGCGATTTCATCTGAGACTTGAAAATTTAAAGTGGACCCTGATCCACTACAAATATCTATGTTTAAGAGTCAAAAGTAATTACTATATGGTATCTATACATAAATAATTCTGATTAATATGTATAGTTTACAGAACATATATATTGTTTTGATTTCACTAAACAAAAATTAAAACTAAATGTAAAGTACAATTATTTACGTCTTAATCGTAAACGTCATTATAGAACAATAAGCTTTAATCAAATAATCATGGCATTTATAACGATAACTTGTGGAATTTTTTTTATATATTTAATCTATTCAGTCATTAAACTTTCAAAACTAAGAAACTTTACAAATACATATTTTATTAGAAAAATCATGTTATTAAAAAATGTTTAAGCAAATTCGTTTAAGCAATAACATATTTAAAGTAAAAAGATTTACAAAACAAAAATTAAAAGTTTATTACGTCAAATAACTAATTTTAATGAATAAATTCATACCATACATGATCTTTAATTAAAATATAAAATATTATTTCATAATAGGGAAACTGCATTTTATTGAATAAATTAATCATTTTCAGACCATAATTCTCACTTCTATTTAAAAAAATATCAAATACGATTAGTATCAATCTACTATGATTTTTATTAGTAATATTTTCAATTCTGAAATACTCTCGAGACCCAGTCACGTAAAAGCATTTCGCTCTTTTCTCATATACATGATAATATAACAAAAGCATCAAATACATTAACTTGTAGATTGTACAGATATTAATATATAAAATCATATAATGACATGAATTCAAATGACTTATTTTCCACAGACTCATGTAAGACATGCGCTTTTTAGAATAAAAAGGTAAATTTGATATTGGTATTTTTGCGTTCAACTTCGTATAGACATACCAAATAAGATAAAAGCACAAAATTTTTTAAAAAAAATTTCCCTTTTGTGATTTATTTAAACATATAACTCTCATCAAATCAAATTGGGTAAAAGGCCCTGTAATGTGGAAAGTAAAAAATAACGCAACAGCCTTATGCTAAACACTAAAAGGAGTTCTAAATATCCCATATTCAATGTGATACACGATTGGAAATTTTTGATAATATTGTGTAATATAAACTGCATTGAGGAACACTATGTTTTTTATTAGTTTCGATAAATTTAATAAAATGATGTATAAAAAAATCGACAATTGAATACAAAACGTGGAGCTTAATTAAAAAACCTCAAATGAATTTTTTATTATGTCAAAATTTCGGAAACGAATTTCCGCATCAAACTTTTGACCTTTTCTCACAATGATTGATATAAATTCGCTCATCTTGCATCATTTGCTACCAACTTCCGGTAACTTGGGGGCATCTCATTTCAGGGTGAGATTCTGGTTTGGTATCCAGATTCACGCAAACAACAGAGGAAAACAAAGCGAGGAAACAGACACCAAAGATCCCAGAGAACGAAGAGCGGAAAGCATCAGGTATAAGTCCCGAGGGTTTCCTGTCATACACACCAGCAGCTCACGTATGCGTACGTACGACTGATCCGGAGGAAGTTACGGTTACGACCAGCACGAGTTCAGGGGAAAAAATACATTCTCGCTTGCAGAGTCAATGCTCTAGGGCGGACCCGATCTGAAATCGTTGAGCCGAGACAGCGAAAAAGCATTGGCTATTTTTTTATTAGTTAATTTGTTTTGAAGCAAAGCTTTTCAAACCAATGCTAAATGGATAATACATCGGAATAGAAGTTTCTATTGGTCACTTGAATACATATCCAACTCTAGTGAATTTTTAATTACTGCTTTAAAAAAAGCAATGAGAAACAATAAGTAAAAAATTTAAATGATTTTTTCTTGGATAATTAAAAACACTATTTTTAAAGTACGTAAGCAACGAAGTCTCTCAAGCAAACCTTCCCCCTTTTCCTTGAATTTTTTGCTGCCAAGTTCAAGACAGAAATGCTTCGAATTCTGGCCTTCAATTCGATAGTTAGTGGGTTCGAAAGCCACCTCAGTCATAAATATTTGTAGCGGGGTTCGGACTTTAATTGCAAAGCCTTGGTCAAACTATTCTTTGGTGCAAAAAAAGAGCAGGAGAGTTGGCCGATTTTTTTATGACTTAATGGTTATTATTTGTACATGAGGGTAATTAGACGTGTAATTACAGTTTAAGTGAATTCAGAACTACTGCGAACATCCAAGCTCAAGGTGGGATTCAAGCCTACTAACCAAATTATAGTTTAATTATTTCCAATTTTCTTTATAAATTTGCTGAATTTAGAAATGAATTACGTAAAGCGATACTACCCCTTTAACTATGCCGAAAAATATTTCATAAATTAAAATATAGAAAAATATTTATACATACAGAACACATAAAAACCATGTTTATATTATCAATAAATTTACACATTAACAGCTATCCAAAAATAAAAATTTCATTTGGTTTTTCCTCTCAATGTTATGAACAATTTTTAAAGGAAATAAAATAAAATGGTTGTTTAACATATTTGTATTTAGTATTAAAATTAAAATCGGTAAAATTTTGTTTTAAGTAAATTTTAAAACCATAGCTATTATTTAAAAAGTAATCTATGCTCTCAAGAAAAATTTTGCGGAACAAATATGTAAGAGTAGAAACTGATATTTAATATCAAGGCTTAAAAATATATTGTTTTTATAAATTGTTAATTAATCTTCAATTTTTAAATAAATAAACTGTACACATTATACAGAGGTTCGCTTTCACTTTTGACGGTTACATCATGTAGCTAAAGGTAACAACATAGGTATAAAATTAAACGAGGTAAGGGACAGCTATATTAAAAATTGTTTTCCTCAGAAATTTATTTTTAATTGTGGATGTTTTCCCTCAGATAGTTCCAATTTATTGAGATTCAATATTTACAACAATTTTTTCTATTTTGTAGAAAATGATATGACAATCATGTCTTAACAAAGTAAGTAGGAACTAATCGAGAATTTTGAGATTTTCTGAAATAATTGAAAACGTTTAATTCTAAAATAATTAAAATCGGATAACCGAAAAAAGATCCTGAAAGAACGACCCAAAATAAGTACATAAAATTTTATTTGAAAATTTTAAGAAAAATTATCAATTTAATCAACATACATAAGTATTATTTAGCCATTAAAAATATAGAAACCTGTTGTATCTTAAACCAATTTTAATATCTTCTTTCCTATTCATGCAAGACAAAGGCAGTACCTTTTTTAAAAAAATAATAATATAAAGAAGAAATACAAAACATTAAAAACGAATTCACTCAGTAAGCACTGTTTTTGACAAACTGAAAAATTGAAACAGACGCGATTGTTTTTCGAAAGAAATACAAATGAAGCGAAAACTAATGTTTAGCAAGAATGGGTTTTTATTTGCTCTTAAAAAAGTGCCATTGTTTACCCTGAGCTGCAAATACTAGTTATCAATGAATGCCATTCCATTCACTGCCTGCCATTCATCGTTGAATAAGTAACGACATATTGATTTTAAAAATCTAAATTCTGTTATCAATAGAGTAACGTGTTCATTGCCTAACTCATAAAAAATTCCAATGTTGTTCAATTGATATTATTTTACATACATAATAATATCGAGACATTTTAAGAATAATTATCAGTGAAAGTAATAGTTCTTTTGCCTTAGTCATTGCAACAGCAATTAAGTTTTCATATATGATATAAAAACTGCATTCAATACAAAAATAACGAAATTTTGATATACTTTCAAACTAAATAAATGCCAGTGAATTTACAAATTCAATATCAGATATTCATGCAAGATTTACATTATTATCACTCATTATTTGAATATATAACTGTATTTAATTAAAACACACTTTATATTTTACTCTACATGTGTAAAATAATGCAAAACTATTTTTGTTGAAATTATATACATATATATTTCCACATAAGGAAAATAAAATCATAAAATATAGTAACTAAATTTCATACTTAAGCACTTACTACCAGCAGGTCTGTTCAAAAACTACCTGTTAGTATCGGATGTTACTTCCTGCAATTATCGAGAAAAAACTCAAGAATTCAATGGATAATAAAAGTTTCGCATCCTTTCTGAATATTTCAGCAAAAATTCCCTCATGCTTATTGTCTTATATAGTTAACGAATTATTAAATTTTTAAGTTTTGCGAATTTAGAATGTGCTTAGTTAATAATGAACCATATTTATATGCTACAATAGAGAAGAAACATAGGTTATATATATATATATAAATATAAAATATAAAAAATTTAGAAATTTGTTATATAAATAAATTTCTAAATTTTTATTAAGATCTTACTCCGAGTAGTAGTTAAATCTACGAATAATTAAAGTAGACACTAGTGCGAGAAGCATTTGGCACTAATTTACTGGGATAAAAGTGTTCTTTACCTCGAAAATTAAATAAATTGTTTAGGTATGAAAAATAAAACAAAATATAATTTCTACAGACCACTGCAATTACACATATTTATAAATTTAGATTTACTTTCTCAGGTATTTAATAATAATAAAATATGTTTAGCTAACAAAATTAATTTTCAAATAATTTAATACGAAGACAAATCATCAAAATGTGGAATTTGGGAAATTTTATAACGAAATAGTATAATAAAATGATTTTAATATAATAATTTTATAGTAAAATAATTTTCCCAATTATACTGGAGTAATAAATAAAATCGGATTTTGTGATATCCACGAAGAAATTTTATGGTTTTAGGACTGACTCCACTTAATTTTTAAACAATCTAATTATATAGGGTTCAAAAAAAAATAACACCAAATAACAAGCATATTTTTATTTCTAGGATAAAAACCAAGAACGCCAAATTAAAATAAACAAGCATAAAATTATAAAAAACTACTAAAGGAAAACTATGAAAGTACGAAGGGAAAAAGCTGCACCACATTTTAAATCACTCCCTTTATACAATATAAACACTTACAAAATCTTTCAATTAAACAATAACGCGCGCTCAGTCCAGAAATAAATTTTCGAATACACCATTTACCTAGTATTTTTTATTGTTACATCATACATTTTTCATTTCATTGCGGTGATCTTACGAAATAAGTACTTCCAAATCTTAAATAAGCACCTCGCTGAAAGGCAAGGCGCGAAGATAAATATTGAAGGTTTAAAAATGAAACTGTTCAAAATAACATGTATTTTGTTACGTTAGATAACAAGTTATCTCAAGTGGCATTCGAAACCCTATGTTCGGTGTGTGTGTGACGCTCCGAAAAATAAACATCTTCCCAAGCGTAATAAAAATTGACATTTTCATAATCCTCAGACATGGCTCTAATTCCAAGGTGGAATGAGTAAATTAGAGTTATTTGGGTAAAACTAAAAGAGATGAATTTTTATTCAAACTAGCGAACAGGTTATTATTTTATAAACTAGATCTTTGCATAATACCAAGTTTAAGAAATTTGTCCCTATTTTTCTCGCTAAGAAGCGGCCTTATTTCGAAAGAGCGATGCCCTCATTTTCGTTGAGAATACAAAACAAAGCAATGAAAAAGTTACCCACCAGTTTAATATAACATGCTTAACACTGCATTTGTGAAGATATCAATATATATATGTTAACTTTTAATTAATGCTATATATAAGCATATTTACATGTAATCTCGGAAAAGAAATATATCTCGCGAAAAAATAAAATGTATGGAAAAGATTAAGATTTCGAAACTTCTTAAAATAGAATTTTAAGTTTGAATAATATCACATATCAGCACTCGACTTAGCCTAATGGGGGCTGGGCAAAAAAACTTATTTGTGGGCCCTTCTGTTTCACAACAGACTTTCTATTCGATTTGGCAATTCGATTGATAATGCAAAAAAAGAAAAAAAATGTGTTCGATCTTAGGTCTTGTCTGATGTGGGAGGCCTAGGGCAATTGCCCTGTATGCCTCTGCCTCAGTCAGGGTCTGCATATACACCAATCCCAGTTGTAAGAAAAGTTGTATAAATGCACAGCATGTAATATGTTCATTTTTTAGAAATGTAACGAAGTAATAAAATTAAATAAGTTAATATGGACATTTTTCATTACAAAAACTTCTTTGCAATAATGATGTTTGCAAATATACTATCATTTACGATGCTTTCTGTGATTCAAATTAGAGGGAAAAAAATGTGATAATAAAAAAATACTTTCTTTAAAGAATGTTACTTATTAAAATGATTATATATTTTACTTTCCTCACACATTAAATGGCATCTTTTACTCGCATAAATATATATATATATATATATATATATATATATATATATATATATATATATATATATATATATATATATATATATATATATATATATATATATATATATATATATATATACATATATATATATATATATATATATATATATATATATATATATATATATATATAATATATATATATATATATATATATATATATATATATATATATATATATATATATATATTCTCTTAAATATAAAATATCTCCGAAAAAACAAATATTTTGTTTATAACACTTATAAATTAGTTTCTATCAGTTCAAATAAGTGTTTAATCAAACTATTTTTTAGGAGAGAGAATCCTAGGCAACACCCAATACTTTGCAGAAAAATATTTAATGTTGAAGAAATGAATTTCAGTGGTCATAACGCGTGGGCGAATTAATTCTAAAAACCACGCAAAAGAAAAATGAGAAAGGAACATCGTATATATCACTTGATATGGGCAGTTTTTACGCTCAACGTATGAAGAGGATCGCGATACCAACCGGTGCTGACTAATATGCCCTACATAAGGACTACTTTATTTTCCATATCTGATACTTTGACCCAACATAGTGGTAGCTAAAATTTAAAATTTGTCCATTGTCCACTGACTTTCTTCGACAGTTTTTTCATGATTCCTTTTCACGGGTCGCAAAGCATTTCAGGAAAAACTCACGTAGTAAGAAGCATTTATCATGATCAGAGGTAATACCGACTCCTGATTTACAACAATAACTAACTTGGAAAATTTTCCAAATTGACCACCGCAATTTTACCCCACTGGGAAAAATGGGATAGTGGATAAACTATATCACTATTATTAGCCCTTTTGACTATGGACGATGGGGATTCAGGAACACCAAAACAGACCATGACTAATAACTATCACTTTTAACACAATAAAAGATGTCATCCACCAACATGCATGCAATATCACAAAAGATATTGAAGGATGCTAAGAACGATTTTGGCTTCGTTTTCACATTTCCACTAATACTTTGAGCATTTATAAGCTGATGTGTAACTCAAAAGCAATTTTTAATGAAATCTACTATTCCATCTAGTCAAATAAATAGTATAGCGGCATCTGTCAGGTGCCAACAAAATTATTGTTTTACGTCTGTTATACAAAAATTAGTTTCTTTTACGTAATATAATAGTACTTTAATGACGTCTTTTAACCATATACTTTTCGAATTTCGGTTTTATTTCAGTTTTTAATTATATTTAAATCTTTCTGTAAATAAAAAAAATAAACATGAGATTTAAATTTACACAAACCACCAATAACATTTTAAAAATATTATTTCCAATATATACAAGAATACCGTATCAATTTCAGAACTTACCATCTTTTAGTCTCATATTAGGGATAGATAATAAATAGGTCAATTTACTTACAATTTACTGTCGGTCATGTGTAAATCAGTTTTAATTGAGTTTATTTCAACCAAATTTCATATATTTAAAATAGCACCATTGTATTTTTCAAATCATAGTAATCCTATCTAATACTATTAATTAATAAAGAAAATATAGACATATCAGATTTTGATAAGGAAAATTTAATTATAAAACACACACGCGTCACGTTATAAAATCTGATAATCAACACATGCGTCAAAACGCACTTCAATTTTATTAATGTACGCACCTTAATTTCGTTAATGGATTGACTTATCTACAGCAATTCGTAATAAACTTCCTTATCTTATTGATTTTAAATTTGCTTTATTTGTCACTCTGTGTAACTTTTAATTAAACAAAAGCAAATTCGGTTGGGATGGGCAATTTAAAGAAGATTCCAAACGCCCATGCTAGAGATAAAAATTGAAAACAAGTTTATTATATTGAAGATCAAGGCTCCAATCATTCAAATACTACCTCGGTCACTGATTCTTTGGTACCGATGTACCGCTCATTAGATTGCATTTCATTGCAAAATACAACAAACCTTTTGTAAAATTCCAAATTTTTCGTTAACACAAATCAAAATTTTTTATCACAAATAAATTTCGATATGATAAATAAAAACATGCCATAATATTTGTTTTAGCTGTACAGGTACCTAACTTGTGATATATGTGTACTTTGGAGACATTGTGATTAACTAGTTAGAAACGTCTAAAAATATAAATACTATAATCAAACAATGACGTTACTTATAACAAAAATTTTTTCATGAAAGCTTAAATAAGTCCAATGGATCATTTGCAGCATGATATAAAATTAAAAATGTATTAAATAACTTGTTATTTTGTTTATATATAACACCAATAAATATTTAAACAAAGGTGATAAAAGAGATAAGTACAATTTATTCATATTTAACATTTAGTAGAACCTTAACGTGAAGCAATTACAGCCTTAACTCTCCGGACATGCTTTCCACAAGTATTTGGATTATGGGCAGTGGCTATTTCTTTCAATCGGCTTGGAGAAGACATGTAAGATGTGTTTTATGGGATTCAAGTCTGGACTCTGGGCAGGCTAGTCCAACTGGTTTGCCCCAATGGCCTGATATCAATCCATGACGGACGTCGTAATAAGAAAGGCGTGGCAATCCTGGAATTAACAATGATTCAACTCGTAAAATTGCCACAGTTGTCGTCTAAAATAGTAGAATAGGAGTCGACGCTGAGCCTGCTATGAATTGGGATCAAAAGTCCCAGACCACAATTCCAATTACACCAAATTTTACTATAAGGCACAATGCATTCTCCAGGCATATACCAAACTCAGACTCTGCATTAAGATTAGTAGAATTTGAACTGGATTCATCACTTAAAAGACATCTTTCCACTCAGCTGAGGTCCAATTTCGACATGCCTTGTGCACCACCTCAACCGAGGTTTGATTTTGTAATCAAAGGCTTATGACCATGGAAACCAGGCAAATGTGCTTACTTACGATTGATATTTATCAAAACATTAGTCTCAGATGCTTGTTGAAACTTTCAGAATATGTGAGCCATAGGTTTGCTGCGGTTTTCCGAGTTTCTTTTTGACAACGCTCGTTGGTCTTCCTCTCAGCATCGTGAGCCTGCCAAGTCGAGAAATACCGACAATCACCACAAGCCATTCACTTTTTAATCATAAAAGCTAATAGATTTTGAAATGTTTAGTTCACTATATATGTCTCTTAGGTTAAACTATTTCTGATATTCCACATTTACAGTTTTCTTGTAATGAGCTTTAAACAGCTTAGTCGGATAATAATTATGTGTATGCAAATGTTAAAGCCTTTCATGTAGCTTTAAATTTCATGGCATGATGCATACGATTAATATCAATGTTGCTTCATACACATTTAAGTACATAAAACATGGCATAGATCAGAATCGCAGATATCCTAAGCATAGATGACTAAATATTTATAGACACATAATGTGTAATAATAAACATATTTTGTCAAAATTGTTGAAATATGTGCCATTTCTTCAAGAGAGCACTTAAACATAAACTTTAATAAAAGAATAATTTGTTTTAATTGAAATAATGGTATCAATCTAAATAAAATTTAACTTAGATTGATACCATTATTTTTATTCGTATCAATTTTGGTATCATATACCATACATATGAAATAATATTTTTTCTTTTAATTACAGGGAAAGAAATTGAACATTTATCTTAAAATCCAGGAATATACAACGAGAATAAACATATCAAGAGTCATGTTATCTCACAAAACGTCCAATTTTAATAAGCTGCATTTATGTTGAAGAGAAAACAAAAAAAAACATACTTAGAAATAAAATACTTTTTCACAGAAAAACGACTTAATCTCAACCTGTTCATCAAACACAAACATTAGCGCCAAAGTCACTACTTTTCTTTTTGAAATATGGTCCCCAAGCAAAACTTAAAAACAAATAAACAAGTAATACGAGGGATCGGCAACAAATTTTGTTTGGTAACACGAGGGAAACGCAACACAACTGCTTGAAGTACTCACACCACACTCGGGCGCCTGTCCTCGATTCAGCTAAACATCGACTGCTCACTCCTGGTGGTAACTTTTCTTCCCCCACCTCCATTCACCACTACCACCCGTCACCATGGTGAAGAGATAGCGTAAGGGGAAAGATGTGCATGGGGAAAAGATGAACCACGTGACTTGCGTCATATCCGCGAAAAAGTTGGACGATTGCCCGCCTTTCCGATTGGACGGAACAGCTCCCTCATGTTCCTTCCCTCCCTACACCGTATTTCCCCAAATTTATCAAGGTTTGCATGTATGAATGTATGTGCGATACTGTGCGGGCAACAAAATCTGAGGGGTTATCTTACAGCGCACCGTCTACAGAAGTTTCACACCTGGTCGAACTTGAATTGCACTTGATTTTAGTTTTTGAGAATTGCTTTCAAAAATTCAGTTTTCACTATTATCATACTTTTATATAATAAACTATTTATTTATAACACTAAAAATTTTTCTAAACATGTTTCGCTCAAGTAAAAAGATTTAAGCATAAATAAATTTATTTAAAATAAAAAATCTATAAAATGAGATAATAATCAGGTAACATAAAACCGCATTCCGCAAGAATTTCCTACTCAAAAATATTTACTCGGTTAGTTACAGAAATTAAAACAGTTACAGAAAAACTAGATATTAATTCATTACAGTGTAGTTATACCTAATTTTGTTAACAAATCTTACACTAAGTTCACACAGACTCCAAAATCTAAAATATTACGTCATAAAAAATTCAAAATTAAGAAGCAAACTAAATACAATAATAAATATAAATATATTCGGTATTAAACCGCATTGGATAATACTTTCTGAATTTGAAGATACATATGGGTTTGTATATATTCTATTAAACGTCAAAAATAGTTTTTACTGTAATAATTTCCTTAAAAAATTGTTTCTCAAATAAATAAATATTTTAAATTGTTGTTTTTAAAATTTATTTGCTCCCTAAGTTTTATTTGTAATTTACTAAATACGATTAAATATGAAGTACAGTATAATATTATTCCTACACTAGTGAACGCATTTTGATAAATAATTCTAATAACACAACAAAACATAATTTCAGATTCTAATCTATACCGCCTAAATATTTTTATTTGATGGTTAGTTCGGAACATGAAAGATTTAACACTCTTTTTATTTCAAGAGTCAAAGGATGACTAAAAAATTTTACATGCATATCTTTTCTTTCTCAATTCATATATACCAATATATATACATAAATACAAAAAATTTTAAATACATGCCACACAACATAATTTTAATACAAATCTGTTTACTTCAAAGGAATGAATCCAATTTTTTCGAATAAGAAAAATATTTTTATGTTTTACAATTAATTTGGGAAGCGCCACGGTGGCCTGACGGATTAGAGCGTCGTTCTTATTATTGGAAGGTAATGAGTTGGAATCCCAGCTTTCCGAAGATCCGTCGTATTTATTAACAGCGGCTAGGGCGCATAAATAGGCCGTGGTTGTAATGCCCTTCAAGTAACAGATACCTCGTGATGACTGCCCAAGTATTTTGGAATCTTCTACCTGGTCCTGCTTCTAAATTACGAAGACACTCACCCGGCTGTTTGATCTTATTGGTAGAGACCAACTCAAGGTTAAATACAGCAAGTTGGTGTAACAATTACCTAAGATAGAGCACGATTGAACAATATGAAAAACGCTAGCAGAATTAACAGAGTATACTGTAATAACAAATTTCGAGAGATGTTTAATGAATGATTTTAAATTAAATTTTTTTTTCCAAATTTTATACATATTTTTTCACTGATGTACCAAACAATGACATAAAGAATATTTTGAAGTACTATTACCTCACATAGTCATTTTCAATAAATAATACTTTTAATATTTTTAATAAAAATTTTTTTAAATGCTTGATGAAGTATTAAATTCCTATTAACAGTTTAAATCTTTAATGTAAAAGACAAAATTAAAATTTTTATCGTATTAATTTAAATTTATTTTAAACAGTATTTTAAATTATAAACATTTGATTATAATAATTTAATGAAATAATTTTACATATAATACTAGCCTTATCATTCCTTTATTATTTTTTTACTTAATGAAGCTTACTATTATGCTTCTATTGAATTTTATATTGTTTAAAGAACAAACATTACAATATTTTTTTAACCATTAAATGGAAATTTTTTTTATGCAGGCACTAACGTCTAATGTAGCAAAGCGTCAGTGACAAAATAAATAAAAATATAGAGCATTCGCTTCATTAAAAAGTGTAACTATCCATATTATAAAAATTTTCATACTTAAAGCTTATTTTGATACATATTTAAATCCAATAATTTGTAAGACTTTAAACAATTTTCCAAATACTCTAATTTTTAACAAGAAAAAAGTAAAATTTATGGAAACTAGATTTTTATTCTAAAAACAGGAATGTTTATCATTAAAACGAATAAATGTTAATTGTCCAACGCAGTATAAACCTAACATTAACTTTCGACCAATATTTTCGAAGTAACATTACATTATAAAAAATACAACTTTGAATACCGTCAATAGCATTTAAAATTATTTTTATCATGTAATTCGTTAAAAACTTAAAACATTTCTTATATATAATACACTACAAAATAAAATTAAAATTCTTACTAAATTTTTTATTTAAATCAGTTATAAGCTTTTGAGAGTAGAAATTTGATTTTGCTTTATAATTAGTTATATTCTATTAATCCGTGGAAGTTAAGTAATTCCACGAATGATTTATTAATTTGTTTATTGAGTGTAATTCCATCAAAAATTATGACTATCTTTTAAGAGTTACTGTGCTGTTACTCTTATAAAAACAATCCATCTTATACTTGTGTGATTGCAGTTCACGGAAACAAAGCTTGACTCCTGTGACATGCAGTGACTGAATATTTCAACCGCAGAACAGAAGAAATAACGAACACCCACTCTCTCGGCAATCGCACCATTCAAGCGCCAACGTACGATAAAAGAATCGCAGGTAGAGAACGCGATGAAACAAAGGAAAGATTCCAGTCCACAGAAGCCGAAGGGAGCATTTACACTGAACAGACCGAAACTTGAATGACAGGTATGGGGCAGAGAGAGAAGCTGTAGTATGCGAGCCAGTGAATGAAGGGCAGGGCGACCGGTTCAAGGTCGTTGGGTCGCGGTTTTCCTCGATTACCCCCAGGGTTTGTGGAAATTCTCCGTTAGCGTTTGGGGATATGCATTCCTAACCGCCCCCTCTCTGGTACCGCCCGAATTCAAATGTGGATAAACCCTGGGTCACATGGCATTGACTTCATACAACGGCATAATATCTTCATTTTTGAGCGAAGCGTTCGTTTTATATCGCAAAGTATTTCATTATGGTGCAATATAAAATGTAAATAGAAATTATACCTTTGCTTCAAAACATATAGGCAATTATTAAAATAATAAAATATTTAAATAAAAAAGAATATTTATTATAAATAATAGTTTCTGTGTGATTCTTGTATGGATATGAAATATTAATAGCCGAAAAAGTTATACTTAAGCTTAAAATAATTTTTCTATCATTTTTGTCACGAAAGAGCGAGCAACTTGTAACCAAAAAATATACTTTACTTTATACAATAAATAGGTTTGAAAATGCTATTTCTAACATAAAAAATAGTAAATTCGAATTAGAGGAAATAATTAAAGCAATAATGAATATTTCTACCCTAAGTTATAAAGAAACACAGGTTTACTCATTAAAATACTTATCAAAATAAAATTTTAAAACCCAGTTATTGTTTGAATAGCAGAATTGAATTTGAAGTAATATTATTTAATAGTAATTTTAATATTAATATTGAATTTAAAATAACTGAATAAATATATAATTCTTATAATTAATATAAATAAATATATATTAAATTTACAATTCTATAAAAAAAACCACTTTGAACTCTTAAGTTGCAAATCATAAAAAAATATAAAAGACGAAATTTCTCATCAATATTCGGGTTTAAAATGTTTCTTACAAAAAAATCAAATTTAATGACTACTGCCTTCAAGCCATCACAATGTTTGGGAAAAGCTAGCAAAAAATAGTTTCCCTATTCCACCATTATAACATTAAATTAAAATTTATTCGACGACTAACTGAACAATTTTACACTCAGTTATTAGAAACGACAAGGAAAATATATAACAAGTAAACTTTTCAATTATGGAAAAGATAGAAGCCTTACAAAATTTTGCCATTAATTACGTATGCATAATTAACTGCAAAAGTTTGCAGTTAATATATGTAAATATGTTGTTATAAAGTTTGACAAAATAAATTTGATTTTTTGAAATTCTTTAAATGAGAGTGAAATATTATTTCAGGAGTGAAAAAAATAAAAAATATTTTGAATAAGTGAATTTAAATTTAGTGAATTTTAATATAAGTGAATTTAAATTATTATCAATACAGAAAAAAATTATTATTAACAGACAACAATAAAAAAATTTTAAACTATGCAAATAAATTTGATTTTAAAATCAAATTTTTTTCAAAAATAAAATGTTTAAAAAAATTATTAGAAAATGAAAAAACCTATTAAGGGAAATTATAAATATTTTTCACAATTGTTACTTTTAAGACTGATTTAATAATTATTCTTCCTTTATTTTTTTTCTCTCTGATTCTACAAGTCTTAGAAAAGTGGAATTTAAAAGATGACAAATATTTCAAATAAGACATTTTTTTAAACATATTATTCTATAAAATCACTGATTCAAATTATATTAAACTTCATTGCTGTAAAAGAACAGAAAATGTAATATAAAGTTATTCACACATTATCCGTTTATTTTTCTTTTTGAAATTACATTACAAAATTGAAATTACAATTTTGTTAACAAAATAAAACAATTCCACAGGAAAAAAAAAACTCGTGTTCGATGTGGAGGGGGGGAATTCCAAATTGCTTTGACGCGAGAAGTAAAATAAAAGGCAATATAAAACAGATGATAAAAAATAGACAGCATTGAAAATCAGCTGTAACTAGATGATGTGTAACCAAACAGCTGATATTTTTCACCTGCAAGGCGCGCAGTTCAGAGTTCACAGCCAAGCCTTCTTCCCTTTGCATTACGAACGTCTTTGTAAGTGCTGACCCATAAAACGTGATTAGGGTTCTAGAGAAACGCCGTTGCGAATCTTTGTACAAGCGCGAAGAGGAGATAGGAAAAGAACCACTTGACACGTGTTTGGCCTGGTTAACATTTGATCTCGGGCACACACCGTAGGTATATATATCTAGAGAGAAAATTTCGGGGATTCATTTGGTAAATAAGGAGACATGTCAGAGTCTATGTTGACGGCAGCAACTAGTTGAGTGGATGGTGCGAAGAGACTTCAGAGGGTGGGGGCACCGAATGCGGTCTTTTATCGATTTATACGAGGAAGTCGTGGATGCCTCGAAATATTGATCCTGAAGAGGTATATCTGTGGTCCTATGTATTGTTATAGATTTCTAGGACATATTTTTAATGTTAATATTATACACCTAGCTATAGGATGTATCCCATTTTCATATATATTTAACATTATCAACCTGAAACCCAAATTTCGAATATCTCCCACCTCAAGCGTTGGTTTCAATAGTCGGTTAGAAAGTTTTAAAATTTGCGAAAAATTAACATAACCATCATATTTTATATCTTAATAAAAAAAAACTTTGAAACAAACTGAGTAGCAAACGCTGGGTGAGTTTGCAAAAAGTTTTGATCCAAACAATCAGTACGCCCTCTATCCACAATGTTTTAAAGTGATTAATATCATAATTGCTTTCGAATTTTTTTAAACTGTAAATCAACATAGTTTTTAAACAATGAATTTTATGCGTCAGAAATAATTAATCACATCCTCATGAATTAAAAATTTATGGTGAGAAATTTACCAACATCTATTTTGAAATCATTGATATACGAAGAAAAATAAAATGTTGTTGACAAAAATATAAGTTTATTTGAGGAATACTAAATTGCGATGGATATTTGGGAATAGGAAAACTATGCGATTCTGATGATACTGTCTCTTGACAGGTAAATACTAGCAGAGAACCACTGAAATAAACTTACGGCACCCTTCATTCTTTATCGATACATTTACAAGCGATTTACAGCAGCATAGAGATTGCAATAGGAACATAAAATGAATCCTAAAACGTTTCACTCTAGTCATCAGCACTTTATGAATACAAAGTTTTAGAATTCATTTCCAAAATATAAGTAATTTAAAATCTAATTCCAAAATATAAGTAATTTTATATTTTATGAACCATTGTATATTCCAATTATAATCGAGTATTTTTTAAAGTACACAATGGATGAGCATGAAATATCATTCACCATATAAAATGACTTACAATTAAAAATATGAATTTAGAGTACGGTGAATTTAATTTCTCTTTACAATATAAAAAGCATAGTGTTGAGTTAACAAATTTTTTAACTTTTACATCGAAAAAAAAAAATAATTAAACGATATAGGGTATCTGAACTGTGCTCCAAAAGATCGAGTAATATATTTTTACACTGCTAACTTTTATGCAAGAAAAGAATAGCCTTTTTCAATAATTAAAAGGTAGCAAAATTCACATTTAGTCTTAATATTTAAGAATGTTGCGAGTCTAGTGGTCAGCGTGGATGACTAAGGAAAAATGGTCCTGGGTTCGAATCCCGGTTCGGGCATGGATGTACTTTCTCTCTCTATCTATCCTGTCTTTGTCCTTTCCTTGTATGAATGAGGTGTGAATGGTTGCCTACCCTATAAACGGGTTCCTATGGCATGTGTGTAGAGCAAAGTCGTACTTTCACCTACATGGTGCTCTAATTAAAACGAAAGACGCTCCCCTTCGACTTAAATTCGCATAGTCAAAGGCATATCGAGCTTGGCTTGTCCAAGTGTCATTAGAAACAACAACAAGAATGCTGCGCGATGAAATATTTTTTTATGGAAAATTGCCTATGATAATAACTTGTAACAGATTTTATCCTGTTTCATTAGCACTTAAAAAAGGTTATTTCGTCAGTACAAAATTAAAGTGGAGAATATTTATTTTTAGGTTTTTACATTTTAATGACTTCTTACTCAATTTTCGGTAATCTTTTATTAAATTACTAAAAATAATCAAGGAAAAACTATATCGTTAAATTGGCGATTAAATTATATCCTTGAAAGATTACAAGTATTAGTAAGAATCGAAAGCGAAAATACTAAAATAAATGTATCATTACAATAGGGAACCTACGATTTGATACTTTCAATGCGGAAATATGCAGATTATTCGATTTTATTTTACTAGAACAATATGGACAAAAGACGGTGCCATAATTTTCCATGCTGCTTACTTACTTCACTCAATATTTATAGTTTAAACCAGAACAGTATTCAAAGAGAAGAGCATTAATTATATGATCAAATAGTTATAATTTATGCTATTATATAAACATTTATTAATTTAATTCACAAAATTTAAAACATACCACAGTTTAAAAAATGCTATTTTTACAATCATTTTGCATAACACGCAATACAAATAGTTTATTTATATAATTAAACTCTAAAATATCTCTTCGTGGCTTTTCGGGAAACAATTTCATTAATAATAATACTCCTGATAGTTATTACTAGCGCAAAAGAAAAAAAGTTGTTTGTCGCGGCGATATGTTCGGCACACAAAAAGGGACAAACAAACACGAGTAAAGAAATGGACATCTTTCTCGGGTGAGTGCTGCTGAGGTGAAAAGAGGGACGGGCTAGGATCGCGATCAGACGGTCGCGTGTCCCGTTAAATGCTTCCTGCACGCCATATCCCTTTCCTGGATTCTGGAGCGGTAGGATTGGTTTCGGTTCACGGAATGCGGGTCTCTCCACTTCGTCGTCAATGGCGTGAAAGCGGAATACCTCAAGTTGGGAAGCCGCGAGAGAAATACTACTACTCCAAGAATCAATTGTCTTATTAAATTCCGCTCGTAAATTCAAGGCAGAGTTACGAAAAACTGAGGATATACCTACGTTTTATTATTGTATTCCTTCAAAATAACGAATAGTTTACTAACCCACTATTCATGTAATTTAAAAAAATTTTCAGCTGACAAAAATTTGAGAAAAAGCGCAGTTTTAAGAAATGAACTTTCCTTAAAGTTCATTTCTTAAAACTGCGCTATATCACAATCAAAGAACATTAAATAATTAAGGAATTGTTATTAAAGCAGAATGTTTTTCATATTAAAATGTTCAAGCTATTTAGTAAAATTTATTAATCGCTCTAGTTTATATTATCAATTCTTAAATCCCGATTCAGTTTATCCGCAATTTCTGAATAAGTGAACAAATCTTAAATCAATTAGTAATTATATCACGAATTTTAAAGAATTATTTTTAAAATGTTAATTCTTTGTTCTTACTCTTCAATTTTTTGAGCTCTAATTTTTTGAGTCATTAGGAAGCATTTCTAACTGCCAACTGATTCATTCCAGAAGTTCATTGAGTGACTTTTAAATATGTGTAGGTAGACAAGCAAAACAAAAACATGCTAAATTTATTAAACATATATCATTTGACGAAGTCATCCGAAGCGGTCACTCCCAAAGGATCAACACCAATGAACACAAAATTGATTTTTTTAAATATGCGTCTGATTTCATTCATTAATTAAATAATATATTTAAAAGTTTACATATCAGTGTTTCAGAACAGAATCTTCTCTTGTTAACTTATTAACATCAATAGTAAATAAATAAAGTTGTTTCATTATGGTAAACTGAAATATAATGGCAAACTTTAAATATAAAATTGTGATGCTTTCTCAAAAATTTTCCAATATATATTAGTAATATCTTTTAAGCCCATTAATTCTGTCATGAATGTGATTTGTTAAATTTTTTAGGCGAGTCTAAATAGTAACTTTGGTAGCCGTTTCTTTTTAATGTCATTTCTAGATCCCGTTCTTTTAACCATGTGATACAGTAAGAAATAAGGCAGCACAGCAAAATTTGCTCTCAAACTGAAATTAGAACATTTATTAAAAATGAATCCAGTTTTCATGCTTACTGTAGTTAAAATAGTAGATCTTGACATACCAGTAGAAATTAAGCTATAACGAATAAAGTTATTTTTATAATTTTGTATCTAAAGCAAGTTTAACGAGGAAGGAATGTTCAAACATTACTCAAGCAATTATGTATTTTGCTCTTTATAATCATTCCATTGTAAAGAAAAGAAAGCAACACAGCGTAAGAACTTCCTTTTTTTATAATCTAAAATTTTATCTTTTTATTACTTTACACGACTTTTATTAATTTTTAATCTCAAGTTAGAAATGATAGGACTTCTATTCTTGTCAGAAAAAGTAAGGAAATTATAATTTCACTTCTCAGATAGCTACGTAATCCCCGGATTTCTACTTTAATTTAAAAGAGCCGTCATGTAAATTTACATTATATTTTGATTTAGCGCTTGAAAAATGTGTATCATGTTTCATTTACAACGAAGGTGAATGAAATGAATGATAAGAATTTCCCAAGTCATGAATAAATATCGAAATTTTAGATCCTAGTTTGGATCCTTCCATTCTCGCATCTTTTCCCAGATAGCCGACTGATGGCTGAGTGGTTATCGTTCCTGACTCCTACGGTTCCGGGTTCGAGAATCCCGGTTCAGAAATGGTTGTTTTTTTTTTTCTCTCTCTCCTTTCTTCTGAGATGATGCGTGAATGTGGCCCACCCTATAAACGGATTTGTGGTGATATGGCGTAAGTAATGCTACTCGCCTCCGTGATTTGGTTCACAGATGCCCACCGGGTTCAACGATGAATGAGTAGCAATTTCCGGCCTTGTGTGTTGTGGCGAAGTGCCCGTCGTTATTTAAAAATATTTTTTCCCAGATAAAATACATTAAAATGTTTTAATCAAAATTTAGTAACATATTTAGTAAAAATTTAGTAACATTTAGTAACAAATTTAGTAACATTCATTTTTGCAAGTATCCTCGGGAAAAACCGTTTGTATTGAATAAATGTGTAATGTTTACTTAATAAATTAACATTTTAATTTATACAGAAAAATTAACGTTTATTCAATCAATCTTATCTGAATCGGAGCACGAAGGCTCTGCATAAAATAATGTTTGTACTTACATACCTATGACCTATGAAAAATCATTAAAACCATACACCTTTCTTAAAACTTCTCGGAGTTAACATCTTCATTCATATTGCTATATTGGTATTAGCAAACGGAAATAATTTTAAATTTAATGGCAATAAATTATTTTATTGTTTAAATACGATTCTATTTTCATATAATGTTTTCAAAAATAAAATGATAATATTATTTGTTTTCATGAAGACTCCTTTTCTTAACTATGAATCGTATTTTACATGAGTGCGATTAAGTGAAAAAAATGGAAAAAGATGCATAGGAATCGTGAGAATCCGGGATTCGTCCAACTTTTTATTATTTAAAGCATTCGCGAACGTCCTTGAGAAGTGGTTTTTGTCTTCTGAGCCTGACAATAGGCGCGATGAGCAATTAAGGATCCATTGCAAGAGTGTGTGGATATAAAGATAACGCACTTTCTGTGTGACAATAACAAAAGGAAATCAAATTTCTCTCTTTACCCAGGCATTGCACAACCACGGGTTTTCGGCAGAAAAATGTACGCACACGAATCGCTTATTAAGACACTTGGCAACGGATGATTCAGCGATTTCACCCTGAAATGTTCCGGATGTCGTCAGGCGAGGATGTCGAAACACAAAATACTGGGGTGACACCAACAGCAAAGGTGAGGACAAAGGTAAGGATTTTAAGTCACGTAAATGGAAAAGTTTGAAGGGGGGGGGAACTAAGATTTTTTTAATATTGACGCGGTAGAAGATGGTTCTGAATATAATAATAAACAGCTTTCAGATATTTAAATAATTTATTTTTCAAAATTAAATAAAACGTACTGTGCAAAGATAGAAAACATTTTTTATCACTTCTTTGAAACTATTTGTGACAAATTTTGTGATAGCGTACTAACAAACTAAAAATTAAATGTTTCCTAATTTTATTTAATAAAAATCTGCAGTCATATTTTTGAAGATTTACTTTATAAATTACGCCTAACAAAACTATAAATCACAAATATATTACCATGCATATTTATTAAAAAAAAATTATACCCATTTCACTTTACACTCTAAATCGTTGTTTGAAATGATGCTGCAAGTGTGAGAATATTTAAAACAGATATAAATTGTAATCATCAGACGCTGAATTGTAATAATTTATTTCGGAACACTCAAATTTTTTTTTAAAAAATCACATACATAAAATGCGGTTTTAGAATAACAAAAATACTAAAAGGAATTTTTTAAATTACCACTATGATTAAAATTAAATTCACTATCTAACAACAAAATTATTTTTCACATTAGTTTTTAACCCTTACAACAAAACGCTTCAAAACTTCCTCACACCGATCATTTAATTCCATTTCAAACACTCTTGAAGCAAAATCACATGATATGTAATGGGGGTTTGTTTTGCCGCTCAACGGTCATTTTTTGCACACGAGGGCAAATTAGACCGGGACCTACGGTTTAAAGTGGATTCCGAACCACTACAAACATCCATGCCCAAGGTGGGATTCGAACCCACGAACTGTTGAACCGAAGGCAAGAGTGCTAACTATTCGGCTGCCAGCTCTGCAATGTAATGAAGGGAAGAGACCATTAAGCTTTAAAAAATAATTTCGTATTATAGATAATGTAATGATTTCATGTGATCTTCATTTTCTGATTTGTATTACCAAAAATTGCTTTTTCAAAGAGTAAAGCTCAATACTTTAGATAGTTGTTATGAAGGATAGTTTTCATGAAACTGAATGGAAATAATCGCACTTTTGAAGAGAAACTGAAAAGATAACATTTTATGAATACCTTTTTAAGTGTTTGCAAATTTTTCTCGTACATGCCATCCATTCACCATCACTTACACATCATCTTAAACATGCTCTATAAAAAAATTAAATTTTAAATTTGTTCTCAAATTAAACTATTGGCAACCTGGAAATTGAAGTACTGACTATTTCCATATTCATTCTCCATTCCTTCATTCTCCTTTTGAATTCCTCCAAATTGAAATTTCAATTTTCCCCAATTTCCAAACATTATTAAAAGTATATACTATTACGCTTTTCCATAAAAAAATTATTTCATAAATTAAATGAATTCGCGATATGTTTAAAAATAATCATTGGTTTCAGCAAAAGAAATTTTCACACGTTAGAATCCATAGCACCACATTAAAAAATTAAGATAATTACAAATTGCATCGCATTTTGTGTATTCATGCAAGATATCTAACCATTAACAAATAAAAATACGCATTTTAGTAGTGGCTTTATAGTTGCTTTTGCACTTGACGACTTGAATTACAATTAAAAGTAGATTCCTTATCATCATTATAAGCAACCACGTCTGAGGTAAGAATCGAATCCAAAAACACTTGAACTAAAGGGCAAAATGATAATCACACAGTTACTAGCTAAGATAGTGGTCTTTTGTGAGCTTAGTTGACGCTTTATGATCACTTTTTGAAATAGAGTGTTAACTGTCCTGAAACTTACCGTTTATAGTAAATTCCAAAATATTTCGAACGTCTACGGTCGAAGAAAGAATCGAATCCACGAACTGTTGAACCAAATGCAAGAGGGAGCTTGGTGAAAGCAAACACTGGATCGCTACTGACAACTAACAGTAATCGTATGATGCATGTATAATTATCAACAAAATAATTTTGTTAAAAATAATTGAATCATCTTTTAATTTGAAATTTTCTATTTTATATAAATGAGAGATTTTTTTATTTAATTACCCTCTATTTTATATTCATAACTGCATTATTAATTTCAGAAAATTTCAGGTAATCTTAAAAAAAATTAAAAAATAGATTCAGATTATAGAAAATGTAATAATGTTCCACTTTCATTAACTACATCTTAATCTATTTCCGTTTTATGATAAAATTAGATGTTATTTTTCACGAGTTACTCTGAGCAGTCAAAGGTTTTTTTCTAAGTACTTTTTTACACTTTAAAGCACAGGTTTCTTCTGAAGCACTAATATTAATCTTATTTATAAAAAACAGAGCGTTTGCTAAAAAAAAATATTACACACATTGTAACTTGAAATGAAGAAATAAAATCAAACTCACATAGTCATGAAATGCTTTAGCTTCACTAGAATGTTCACATGTGTCTCTTCTTTCAGGGGCCGCACAATACAAATCCCAAAATACACTGAAAAAGAAAGAGAAAAAAAATTACAGTTCTACCATAGTAATAAATGAAGTTATGTTGAAAGTGTGTCAAGTTCATCCAAATACAAGTATTAAATGCAGTATATATATTTCGGAATGTGGTAGACACAGGATAAATGTTTAATTTTTAGTGTACGTTATAGAATATTCATTAATTATTATGATACTGCAAAACAAATTAAGGATATATGGATTTATAAAGTTAGTTCTGATACTTAAAAGTGACTTTTATTTGAATGAGACGTGTAATCTATTTGCTCGTTTTCCATTCATTTGAAGGTGTTGACATTCAACTCTAAAATGACTGAAGTTTAGATTGCACTAAAAGTCGTGACCAAAGCCAAAATAATTTCTGATAGAAATCTTTTTAGTTTACGAAATTTAGTAAAACATATCCTTTTAAAAAATTTTTTTATTTATCATATTTCAGTTTTAAAATAATTTCCTCTTCTTTAACATTCCAATGTGATTTTAATAGTTTTATTACTTAAAATTTTGTCCCAAGAGGAATACAGAACATGACTTTTTAATCCGTCCCATGAATCGTTTGACGGATTTGCGATCACTGTTAAAAAAGAAAATCGGGAATTATTTACTTTTTAGAATATAAAGCTTTTAAGTCGGTTCTACCTAGGCGAAGTTGAATGGACGTCTAGCTTTCCATATAGTTAAATATATAAACTTGAGTCGTTGTCGAAATCATGAGTTTGATACCACGTAGAGAACAGACGATGAGTGTAAAAGTTTTTCGATATCAAATATCATTATTTCGCGTAGTGTTTTTTCATAAATAAAAACGTATTTCGCAAAAAAAAAAAAATTTTTTTTTTGAAAAACATTTAAGCATCTACCCTGATAATATAAAGAGAAAACAGAAATGCAAAATCCATCTCGGTTTGTAAAACAATGGCTGGGATCGAACTTGAGTCCTTCCCCTGGTAAATTTGTAATTCTGATAGTAGGCAATTGATAAGCTTAGAAAACATAGGTGTGCACTCTTTTCCATAGGCAATGGGTCTGAAAATAGCTTTTTAGTGTTTTCCAAAGCTTTCAACAACTACTCGTTAACCGACGTGTAATTATTAAAATTGCTACTATATAAATTAAATTATACTTGAACTAAAGATATTATAGTTATAGTAAAAAATAATCTCAATACAATAAACTAACGGAATAATAAATAAAATAAAAATTTCGTTTAATGTTTTAAACAGTTACAAAAAATATCGACTATTGTTTTTCATTAAATACAATACAAATTTCAACAAAAGTCGATTTGGTTTTTGACATAAGGCTAGTATAGAAAATAAAAAAAATGTGTGTTGTTTATATGAAACTTAACCTGTTTATATGAAAAAACAATATTTAAAGATAATCGCACAAAGGAAAAGACGTTCTAAACATTACGACTTTGATCGCGAGATACTTTTTGAAAAATAGGATGGAATTACTTTAAATGCACCCGAAAATATATTTTTTAGGAATGAAAAAAATGTTTTCCATTTATCTCTTGTCAAAACAAATCAAACTATTATATAAAAATATATATAACCCACTGAGAGACAATCAATAGACTGATCACCCAGTAAATTGGAAACATTTAAAAAATAAATCGAATATTAAAATCATAATTGTATAGTTATTAAAAAAAGTTTGCCGTTTAACACTAATCATACCATAACGGGTCAAATGACCCATTTTGAACTTTTGCATTGATAATCCACGTATTATCTTATTACTTCTCCAAATTTAACTTACTGACTTTTTCTGACTAATTAAGTCTACTGTTCTTATACTATTTTTATAATTTTTTGTTTTGTTTATTTTGAGTAATAACTGTCGTATACCGTTGTCTACCACATCGGGTCATTTGACCCGGAGAACATTTTTTTTGTTTTATAAGCTTATCAATACATATTCCTTATCTTATTGTATTCAGTAAACTGCAAATGTATGCAAAGACTGTTACGTAAAGTAGTTCAATCAAAATAGCAGAGAATAATTCAAGAAAATATAAAAATTTTAGATTGAAACTAGATTTTTGTGTAAAAAAGGTAGCAAAAAAAGAAAAGTTTAGTACATAGTTTTTATTTTATTTTGATAGCTTTATTAGTGATACAGGTAACTATTTACCCATAAAATGTCGAAACGAACGAGACAGTCCAAATTCTTAGAAGATATAAATGATATTGGAGAAGAGTTTTCGGAAATCGGTGAAGATGTATAGAAAATAATGATAAGCGTTTACCTGAAACTGTTTCATATTACAATAAAACCAAATTTGGTATAGACATGACCGATCAAATGGCGAGGAAATTTACTACAAAATTTAAGTCTTGCAGATGGCCACTCCAAGTTTTTTTTCAATATCCTTGATTTAGCTGGTATAAATGGCTGGATTTTATACAAGCAAACGACAGGAGATAATATCTCGAGACAAGATTTTTTACTCAAGCTAGCAGTAGAACTTGCCGACGATTTTCGAGTTGCCCGTGAATAACCAAAAGAAAAAGCAAATACTAAACGATCGTTGCCTAAGCCTGTTACAGATTCTAATAAACGTAAGAGGTGTCAAATAGGATACTGCAAAGAGAATAAAACTAATAAAATTTGCTCCAATTGTAAAAAATTTGTTTGCGGGAAATGTGCGACGGAAACACTTATGTGTAAAAAATGTGATGTATAAAAACAACTCTTATTTTTTGCGTTTGAAATAGAAATTGTAAAAATACTATTTCATATAATTATAATACATATTTTATTATCATTATATTTTTATTTCCTTTCCAACATCCATATTTCATACATAAAAGTAGGAAACGTAAATTTCGGGTCATTTGACCCGCTATGGTAAACTAGGTATCTAATAAGTGTTAGTATGATTAGTGTTAACAATCTGATTAACATATAAAACAAAATTTGAAATAAAATTTTTATACAAAGAGATTCAAATTTTTTTAATAAAAACATACTAACAGCGGTAGAGAAAAACCATTTAAAAATGACACGCTTCCGATCATTTTGAACTCGCCTCATTTAAAACAAGTCATATTTCTATTCAGTGGATATAAACAACGAATTAGCATAAAAGAAGTTCGATGAAAGGCGCATATTTCTGTTGTTTTTGCACCCAGTTTCTTGGATGACTGACAATTACGCGGGTGAATTCTCAGACGCGCGGATCAAAGAACCCATGGACGAAGGAATCGGAGCCAAATGCGAATACCAGACACCACATACACACCTTCGAAAACAAACACTAAGATTATTCAAGATGCAGACACGGTATCCAAGAAATATGAAATAAAAGTACTTGAATATGAAGTATTTTCAATATTTGTTGCAATTCTTTATAATAGATGATTTATTAAAAAATTATATTTTCTTATCGTTAGATGGAATTATAATACATACTTACAATATTTTTCAATGGATAGAGAGGAAAATTAATGATCTATTACTTATGTCAACCATTTTTGCCTTACGCATGCGTCTATATGTTAGACTAAATGCATGCAAAATTTAGAAGATAAAACACAATGGTAAACCTATAAAGCTACAAAAATTTTATTTTGCACTTACAAGAACTGGAAAAAAAATGGCAGAATTAAAAAATGATCGTTAATTTAACAAATAATATATACTCATATCCATGCATTTTACATTTAACTTTTATCATCTTTTTCCTTTTTATTTATTTATTTTATAGTTGGAGAATTTAGATCGAGGCATTTTTATTGGAGAATCGTAAATCCTTAGTTTATGGTTAACTAACTGCAATGCTGATGATAAAATCCTGGATTTTTTTAAGCAATTCGCGCGGGATTTTTATTGCATGATCTAACAGCCCATGCATTACACTTTAATGACTAGCTTCAAGTGTAAATACCATGCCGACCGATAGCGGAGTGGTTAGCGTTTTAACTTCGAAGCAGGTTTGAGCATGAATGTTCCTTTCTTTCTCTGTGTGCATCTCCTTTCAATTTTCAGGGCAAAGATGATATACACCCACTGGATGCCCTATTGTATAAGTTACCAGGGTCCCAGTGGTTCAATAGCTTCACGCCGTTTCTCGTTAAGGTCAGCTAAGTGAAGCATCATTTGCCGAAGGCTGTGGTTGGGAGAGTGACCACGTACCCCCCCCCTCACTGGTTGCTGGAGCTCCGTGGGCTGGGGACGTGTTCATAATAATCTGTGACATCCAAAGTTCTTCCGCTGGTGTGGCGTGTATGTGGAGTAGAAGGAGCAAACTCAGGTGTGACTTCACTTGACCGTGGTTCAAAATAACGATGCGCTTGTTGATGGGTGACTATTCCAAACCTATTAACCCAAAGGTACAGTCCGGGGCTCGCTTGCATCGATATGTATGTATGTATGTATAAGTTATCATTATCTTCGCCCCTTAAAGCGCTGAACAGAATCAAAGGAAAGTCAGGTAATGAAAAGAAATATTTTTACTATCATTAAATATTTTTAAGGCACCATTAAGTGATCATGGCTTGGAATTACTTAATGAAACTGACACAGAGCCAATGCACATGTCAATCTATGCTTGGTATGATGTGGCAGAAAAAATGAAGTCTATGTAATTTTGTTATGCAGGCTTTATTAAAGAAACTACTATAATTGAAGAACGCCAGGAAAGACTGTGGTGAAGAATGAGCTCGAAAAGAAACCCACTACTGCCCGAATTTTCATTTTGGAACTTTTAGAATGTGAACTCGTTAAGAATTTTTCAATTTTATGAAATTTCAAATTTAAGAATTATTTAACCGATGTCTGCGAGTTCGTGAAAACAAGCGCTACTGTAGAATGTACGAGTAAACTAAACATACTACGAGTTGAAAAAGAAGATTAAAACTCCCTAAAACTTAAATATAAAACAATCCTTTTTATGAAATGTCAAACATAATAATTTGAATGAAACAATATAGTGAAATTACAGTATGACAGTAAAGTTTGCAACAAAAACACTCTTTAATACGAGTCACTAAAAAGTGGAACATCAAATTGCGTATGTTCCAAGATTAACTTCTCATCCCAATATTTCTTTTAAACATACTCTTAAAATTATTTCCTATTCTAAAAAAGCTTATATATTTTAATATTTTTTGCATGAATGTAAAAAAATCCAAAAAACTCAATACCTTGATATTAAGATGGCTAGAAACTTTGTAATTAAATAATATGCAAAGCAATTATGAAAAAAAAACTGTAGATAATGAGATGAAAAATATTGAAAATTATTTCGAAACATGTGATAATAATGAATTAAATAAGATTAATTTTTTTATAAATTATATCAAATGCTTCACTTTTCAAATTGATTTTCTTCAGAATGTTATATAATCACAATGAAATACTTAATTCGCATTAAAAACAATCGCTACTAACTCGTACATAAGAAAATCTAGAATAAAAGTATTGAGTGCATTTAAAAATGAGAATGTTTCTTCCATCCATCACTTAAACTGAATACAATATTATAATAATTTGAACATGCTTCATTAAACCAAATGTAAATTAATAACAATTAATAACTGTTTTCTATTGATTTAGAGTTTTCCTCTTCAGAAGAATAAAATTTTGAAGGTATATAATAATTTCCAACTATTCTCTTGTGTAATGACACCTTATTAATAATAAATAATAAGAAACACGTATAGATTATTAATGGAAACAAAGCAAATTTAAAATTATTTTTTACTAATTTACATTAAAATTAATACTGTTACGAATAATATTCGGTTTTAAAATTAATTGAATAGGTAATATTTTTTTATTTAAATCATTACTCTCTAGTATTATGTTTCTTTTCAGATGAATATTAAAAAAATATGCCTCATTAAAATTCAAAAATATGTCTTATGAAAAAGAAAGCAAAACACCATCGGGGTCTCTAAAACAGTATAATCCAAATATTTCTGACAAATAAAAGTGACGAAGGTAAAAAATGTAGAAGTGAAAACGGGAGCAGAGAGAGGGGTAAAAATAACGGTAAGGCAACAAACAAGCAGGGGTCTGTTAAAAGGGAGTTGAAGAGCACGCCAGAAAGGGTCATAGGGACCGGTAAACAAGGTACAAAGGGAGAAGAGAAAACGGTCACAGCACGAGGTCGCAAACACGACACGGCAGCTGTCGACGATTCGTAGTTTACAACGCCAACAGCGCCAAATCCATACAGCAGCTGAGAGGAGTCGAAAAGGTAAATGGAAGTTGATACATTCCAGAAGACAGCGCGGCATTTTTGAAATCGCTCCGATCTTTCGCTGCACCACGCGGGCAGCTTATTGCGAGGGAACTTACTTCCTTCAAACTGCGGGCAAACAGATTTTATTTCGGAAGCGATTTAACCGTTGATATGCATCGATTGCTGGCGAGATTATAAATCAATCCATGTGAGAGAAACTAGATTTGCATTAAAAATATGATAACAGAGAATAAAAAGGAATTTAAATAAAACATTTATCATTCAAAATTCAAACCTCTTTCCACCTAAGTGATTTAATTCATCAGTGATTAAGAATAGTCAATGTTAAGTTAATGTGGTCAAAAAATTATTTTTTCTCCAACACAAAATCAACTGTAAAACAAACTTTTGGAAATAAAAGAATAAACAAGTATAATAAAATCAAATTCAGTTGCAAGGAAATAAACATGCTAATACAATTTCTTCATTAAAAAGCATGTCATGAAATTGATTTGAAGCTATCGGGAATTAAAAGTTAGCTATAATTTTAAAACCCAATGTATATTAAATAAAAAATAAATTAGCAAGAACTAATTTCTGAACTGCATATATATATATATATATATTATATTAAGTAACAATATCAAATTTTTAACGATCAAACAATTCTGCAATTTTTTTTTGTTTTTCTTTTATATATTTTTTGATAGTTAAATTATCACGAACAACTTTATAAATTCTTTTAACTTGAAATACAAAATTAGACAAAGATAAAAATGATCTTGTTCGACATTTTCTGGTGTAACAAGGATAAATCTAAAGGAATTACAATCGGACGTTACAGCAACGAAACATTTCAGTAGGGAACAGAATTAAGTTTCTTTGATAACAACGCCAAAAACCACTGATCACGAAAAATTCATTAAAAAATCGATTAAAAACAGAACATTTAGTATGTCATAACTGAGGACCGCCAGATTTTATCTATTTAAAAATTTGGGTTATAACAGCGATCGAATTTTATATCTAAGATTTAATAAGTAAAAAATCCTGAAAATATTTTTCTTAATTGCATTTAACAACCAGAAAAAATGACAAATGCTCTAAAAGCAGTTGAGATAAATCAAAATTTCACGATTTAAAAGATCCGAATCTACAGTTACTTAAAAAGGCAGCTTACTGTTTCATAAATAGCAACAGATCTTTTCAAGGAATGCAAGGAAAAGTTAAAGACGCGTCATGGAACAAAAACAGAAAAGTCTGTGGACAATACACGGAAGCAGAGAACACACCTGTCGTTTTTGCGGAAAAATCTGGATATTTGAAAAATCAAAGCTACGCATGCATAAGCTTTTGCCTCTACTGCTTTACTGGATGCGTATGTGCGGGGATGACACTCTTTAATGTTTGTTGATTCAGCCGATTCTCGTCGTTGTACTGTTAAGTGCAGCTCCAAAACTTGACAACGTGGTGATTATTTTATATTTATTTCCATATTAGGCGATCCGTTGAAAATCGAACGCAGCAATAACTATTTATTCCAGATAAAATCTTTTTTATTTCAGCGAACACTAAAATTATGATGCAGTAGCTAAAAACTCATACTATTTTAAATCACTTTTATGCAAATAAATCATAGTCACAATATGCTAAAATGCATTTAAAAATTACAAATTTTTACGAGAACTTTTCTTAGTATTATATATTATTTTAAAGCAAAAATTTTAAGAAAACAATTATTAAAAAGGAATACTTTCAAGACTTAAGAATATTATAATTAGGTCATATAATGTTATATATATATATATATATATATATATATATATAATTTGTAACCTGTTATAATAAAAGTTACAACATCAGATTTTACAAAATTAAAAATTATTTTAAGAAAGAATTTGTAACTTTTTCTATTAACAATTGTATTTTTTAGTATTACATTCCATATTTTTTTCAGATAAAATCATAATAAAATTTAATATTCCATATTTTTAAATCTACAATTATTGTGCGCCTTTGGCCAAACATAGTTTTAAAAGTAATTATACTTTATTTACTTACGATAAATTCTCTGTGATATTCGTTCTTAAGCCCTAACAAAAATCAAATTTCTATAGAAACGCTTTACTAAATCATAATTTCATATTCATAGACTCGGTAATTTTTTTAAAAAATAGTTTCCAATAGTTTAAAAAAATATATGAATATTTCAAACAAATTCGGCAATTCTTGTTTATTTAAATTATTAACATTATCATAAAGCTATAAAATCAAACCTGTAATATTGATTTTTATTATCTTTAGCCATACGTACAGTAAATGGGAAATTTAAAAGTAAACGAAAAATTATGGGGCAATTATTTACACAAGAGAGTAATATAAAATTTAAAATGTTACCAATTGTGGATATTATTTTACTTATTATAATTTTAGCTGATCTGCTTCGAAAAATCTATTGAAAGGTGTACTTTCAAAACTCAACTTGAATTAACATTCGGATCCTAATGGAGAAGCAAAACGGTTCACAAATAGATAAACATTGCTCACAGTACACAACGTATAGTTTATATCAATTATTTTTTATTATCTAATTTATTAATTTTGTTATTCTTTATTAAATACAACTATACTGAAATGTATATTTAGTTATTCATTATTGATTTATATTTACACTAAACTTTTGAATATGACAAAAAAAAAATAATAATAACGTCGAAAAATTTCAAAGAAAAAACACAAAACTTAAAAAAAACTTGATTTTTTATCCATAAAAGTTATAGTGCACTGTTTACCAAAAACTATAGTAAAAGAATGGAATAAAGAATAAATAATTCTCTCCAACCAAGATTCACGTATGAACAAAATGTTGAGATGACCCCTTCTCAAATAAGTAGTATACGATATAACTGCGTGTCGGAGTTGCTATGACAACGGTAACCAAGGTAACGATCGAGACGATGAATGAAGTAACTAGTTTAGGGTCTAATAGAGGGGAGCGGTTTCGGAGGAAACCCAGAGGACAGAACACAAGGGGGCCTTGCGGGGTTTTATAAGGAGAAACTGTTTATTGGCGGATATCAATGAAGTCTTTGGTATTCATCGCCTTTTGAGAGGATCGTTTAATCGCCGTCCTTCTCCACAAATAGGCTTACAGATTTCAAGGTAAGCGCGAAGATTGAAAGGAGACTAGTTCGGGTCGAAAAAAGGAGCAACTAGCCAAGTGTTTGCTTTTTAAAGGTTCTGTATATCAATAAATCATCTAAAATCGCATATTCCCTGTACATATAAAATATATATAATTTTATTATTAAAAAAATAATTTAATTTGAACATAAAATAACTTATGTGATGTATTATACAGAAATTCTTTTAATAATCTGCTTAATTTATTTAAAATTGACAGATCAAATTAATTGGAATTTTATTAGACGAATATTTATGATTCCCCTCAAATGGACATGCAGTAAATATCATTAAACTATTCTATTGCAGTAAAAACTATTTACTGTAATAGAACTTACTTTTCATGCTTTTAAAAATTAAATGATTGAAAATTTCGTAGAACATTAACTCTTAATGCATTAATTTTAAAATTCTATCTGCTACTTACAGTTACACACATCAAATTACATATATTTCTTCATTGCATTTAATTTCTTTTAATGGGAAAAACATGAATTATAAAATCATTATTATGGGTATGCATAAAATGTGCTTTTTCTCCAAAACAAAAAAATACATTTTATATATAACTTTACTTTTCTACAGAAGTAAGATTAGTATTTTTTGAAAGAAAAAGAAGGTATATGTTCATAACTTTTAATTACTTTAATGCTTAAAAAAATTGACAAAAGTCATGAATTAAAAAAAATTAATTAAATTGTCACTAGACTATGCCCTAATTTAAAATAAATTAGTACTAATTATTATCAATATATATTTAAGAATTTTGATAAAATTTTACTCCAAATAATAATAATGCCTTGCAGAATATCATCCAATTTGCTCACTTTTGCAAGGTTATTTTTATTAATTCTTTTCAATTAATGAGGAGCACATTTCCAGTATTGGTTTTTGAATTCAATACAAATAAAACAAATAATTAAATTATTTCATCATTTATATAAAACATGTAAGAAATAAATTAAAATGTTTAAACTAAGCTTAATTTAAAAACTAAATGTGCATTGGTTGTTTTATTATTCATAAATAATACTTTGCACATGAGTGTTAATTGGATAGGGTTTGATCATTTTTAAAATGGATAATGAACCTGTAATAAAAACTTATTTCTCAACAGCTAGTTCAGTGAGAATGTTTTAATATGGTAATTATATAATGATTATGATATGGGAATTACATGTTGTTGTTGCGCATATTTCTGGTATTTAGCAATGCTAAAAATCAGGTTTACAAAATTTATCATTCTAAGAAAATCTAACACTAAAATTTTCTTTGTGAAACCAATTATAAAAAAATATGATTATATAAATAATGATAATAATAATAATTATTATTATTATTATTATTTTTTTTGCAATTGAATTGGAGCTTTCCGGCCCGATTATTGAGCTTCTATAGCAAAATTGCAATTTTTTAACATGGATAATTGATAATGATGTTAATTGAAACCTTAAAAGCAATTGGTTTCCATTTATGTTGAAAATAATCTTGCATGCTTTCCTAGTATGTTCAACCATAATTACCAGTCTTATTGAAATTCATTTAAGCACAATAATCAAATTATTGACTTTTTTGACACAAGCTTATGTAGAAAGCAGCATTTTGTAAAAAAATGTGCACTACAATATGACAGTTTAAATTAGTAATGCTATGTTAACAAAAGCACTCAAGAGCAGCAAAGCATTTTATAAAACAGAATTAAATATTGTACCTTTTAGACAGGCCTATAGCTTCAAGGTATTATATTGTCAACTTAACCAATGACAAAAACTTCTAGTTATCAAAAGTGCACACTGAACTGCTGGTTATCTAGCAGTTTCATTACATTTTTCACCATATTTTTTAAATCATATTTTTCCTTGCATTTTCACATATGTAAAATAATAGCAGTTTATAAATAGTTGTCAAAAAATCTGTCTTTTTAGAGTTACCCGTTTCCAGTCATTATACAATCATCTCACTCAACTCAAATCAATTTCAATCAGTTACTTTTTAAATTGAATTGACTGATGGCTGAGTGGTTAGCATTCCTGTGGGTCCCAAGTTCGAATTCCAGTTCAAACATGGATGTTTCTTTCTCCCAGCATTTCTCTGTCCTTTCTTTTGTGATGATGGTATGAATGAGGCCCACCCTATAAATGGGTTTGTGGTGGTATGGCATGGGTAATGCTACTCGCCTCAATGACTTAGTTCACAGGTGCCCACTGAGTAATGATGAGTGAGTATCAGTTTCCAGCCTTGTTATACCGAAGAGTTAGTCATCCAAATGCCGACCATTATTTAAAAAAAACTTTTCCCATTAAATGGGTTTGGCAATAACAAAATGCTTTATTTAAAACATTCTATTAATTCCTAGATTGCTATACAGTAATGTTACATTCTGATATATAAAATCTGTGTGAGGGATTAAATATGTTTTTGCCATTCAATAACATTTAGATACTATTTTTTAAATATTTTTTTAGATTAATAATGCAAAGTAATTATAGCTTACCACCACCATGAATGAAGAAACCCAGGAGGCTCTCCTAATGTAATATTTTTTTCCCACCGGATCTAAAATAAAAAATTATATTTTAAGTAACACTTCAGTCACTCTTTTCATATTTATATACGTAAATACACAAATATAAACTCATGTACAATTTTTTAACAACACATTACAAAGCATTACTTCATTTCAAAAAATTTAACATATACATACGAGCTCAAAGAAAATTATTTATATATCAGAGAAAAATAAAGAATAATCATCATTTCATTATGAATGGAAACAATTAGTGTTGATACACTCTCAATTTTCAAGTCTTTTTGAACTAGCTTATATAGTAAAGTTTTGATCTAGCTGAATATTTTACTTTTTTAAACAAAACATTATATTAATTAAATTTTTATTTACATAAGTCCAACAGCTACATAAATGAATAAATTAATGTGTTTATTGAAATTTCATTCCTTTAAAGTTTCACAGGAATTTCCTAACATAGCACTAATAAAATTTTTTAATAACAACTGAATAGGCGTTTACAGTTATTAAGCAAAAAAAAATTCTTTATTCATTTGATGAACACATGTGTATAAAATTAGTATGATGATAAAAATTATAAGAATTTAATACTTAATTCCAAAATTCCAATTATTTTATCTTAAAATATAAAAAGAATAATGCTGTAGAAAGTTAATATATATGTTCTTTAAAAAAATAAAGATAAATTTATTAATAAGAGGAACTTAAAATTGATGTTTAAATACAATTTTCAGTAACATTAACTATTGCGTGGAAATATAGCATCACTGGATAGATAGTTTGCTAGTGTAAGTGTATGTTAGCTATTCAAGAGTTTGTTTTTAAAACTAACCATAAAACCAACTATTAAACTATTTAAGATTTATAAAATATATAAGGAAAGTAAATGAAATTATGTTTAAAAAATAGAAGATATTTTTTTCAGCTTAAAATGTTAGCTAAATTTGTGATCTAAATTATTCATTATTTGGGATATCATAACATAGTTATAGTTCTATCAAAGCCTTATGCTAGTTTTTAAAGGTTTTTTCATTACTGTTAATGCTTGTAAATGTTATTCTATGACACTCTCAAGATAAGTTGAAGTTAATAATCAGATTTTTTTAACAAAAGGGAAATAAAAACTAAATGAATAACAATAATATCCATAAGATATATTTTTTGCTTTAAATTAGAGTAATTGTTAAGAACATTGAAAATACATTTTTTTCTGATATATAAGTAGAAAGATTGGCCTGTTAAATCCTTTATTGCTTCAAATAATAATGAAAACTTATCCTTAATCATAGGTAACAGTACAAGGAATTCTGAATTAATTTCTAATACTACTCTCTTTGAATAACAACTCATCATTTACTGTTAAATTATTTCAAACTAGACTAATTATAGGAACACCAATAGTTTTTTTAAATATTATTAAAAATGAATGCTATATATTGATTATACATATATGTATCTTAGATAGTAATGAATACATATTAACTTATGTATTGTTAAAAAGGATTATTTAAGAGAATTGCGATGTTATTAAGGTCTAAGTATGGTTTTATGTATAAAAATATTAACTGTCAAGAATATGCAATAAGTTATGCTCCTTAGTGTTTTGCTTAAATTTCTTAGTTTTGTTGTTGTATCTAGTTTTCTTATACAGATAAGACTAATATAATTTCACACAAAGAAATTAATTTCAATGTGTAAAAATTAATTTATTTTGATAGAGGATTGTAATTTTTTTTATTTTTAACTGAACAACATATGTATTAAAATATTTTGATTTTTTTTAAAATGCATATATTTAAGTATACAAAACTCAGAGTCTTTGACAACCCCATGACCAAGGAATACAATGACCATATCTATTTTCTTGATTGAAGATGCCAGAGAAATATATACGTAACACCAATAGCAATATTATGTTACTTTAAGAGAGTGTTCTAGTTATATCTTAAGAGACTTAAAATGAGTTAATTATATTTTGATATGAACACATTTTGTGGTAATTTCAGAATTTAACTTTAAGGTCCACAAATTTCTGAAGTAATATTTATAGGGCCATAGTATTCATTTCTACACATAAGAGCATTCATAATTAATTGCAAAAGATGTAGAATTTTTTAATAAAAATTTAACTAGGTTTAAAATGTTTTAACCCTTAACAAGTTTTTTTTTTTTTTTTTTTTTTTTTTTTTTAAACCAATATCTATTACTTATGTGCAAGAACTTATTTTAACCAAAATTATGTAAAAGGAACTAAAATGTAATTTTAATATATTGTAAGGATAAAAGAGAAACAATTGAAATAAAATAAGAGTTCAGCAATAATTCAAATAAAATGTTCAACATTTATTAAATTACTACATAATTTTAATTCACAGAATAAATAATTTTCTTTCATTGCAATATATTTCTATCTACTTTCCCCCCCCCTCCCAGTAATTTTTAAAACACAAATTAATTTTTCGATGATGCCACTTAACAAAGCAGTAAAAATTTCTCTTGGTATTGAAATTCAAAATGATTAGCATGAATAGGAATTTCAATAATTAAAATAAGAAAAAGGCAATATAGTATATTAATATGCATGTGTACTAGCAGAATCAATGCTAAAAATAATGACATTACATTATCATGGTACAGAAATTCTGATTTGCTTTACTGCAGTTTTTCTTAGTTTCACAAAAGCTTTAAAAAGCTAATATTTTTTTATTGGCTGCTTTGCCGATTAATAGATATGTTTAATGTCCAAACATGATGACAACTCAGGAATGATTATTTAGATCTCGATATTTAAGTAATGTTAATGAAATTTTCCGTTTTATTTTCCCATTGAAATTATTCTTGTGATGCTTCTTTATTCAAAGTACAGATTTAAACTTTAGAAGTATTGATAATAAAAATTTCAAGGAAGATTATGTAATTAAATAATTCTTTCAAATTATTTGTACAAATTTTGAAGAAAAAATAAAAGTATGTAAAAAAATCTGAATAACTTTTTAAAAATTGCTCGATAAGAAATAAATGATACACAAACTTGTTCTGTAATACTTTTAAATCCTCAATTATATTTGTGAACATTTTAATAAGGATAAATGATCTAAGAATGTTAGTAATTTTTTGTATTATTTTTCACATTAACAGATTGAATTAATAATTGAGTATCATTTATAAATAATTATTAGTTACTAAAATAATCTTTCTAAACAAATGTTTACATTTCTCTGTAACAATATGCAGTTTGTTTTTTTTTTCACAAGTTTTTTCAGACTTATGCTAATATAAATCATGTGCTTATTTTTAGCTAAATTTCTGTAATATTACTAATGCATGGGGTTTATTTTTTCTTTAAAAAATTTTATATAAAGGTTTGTGATTATTTAATAATTATAAATAAATACTTGTAAAAAAATAATATTACTTTCATAACAAATGTTTATAGAAACAATGATTATTTTGCCTAATTTTATAGTTTCATAATATTTATTCTTTCTATATTATTATATTTCAATACATTTTTACTTTTAGTGCAAAAAAATTCAATACCTATGTTTCTCTCAGTTTTTTTACTATACAAATTAATTTGTTTCATTAATTAGTAACATTTAACAAAAGTGTTGCACACAAGAAACATTACTTGTATGAAAACAAACCAAGTTTTTTAAAGATCTTGATTTGTATACCCTAAATTTTAGAAATTATATGCAAAAGTGAACAACTGAGAACATGCATCATTTGATGATTTTTTCAAACTGAAAACAATTCTCTGTTATATATACATTTTTTAATTTTTATGTTCAAGTTATTAAAATTAGTTTCAAAGACTATTACTTTATTTTCATATATATATATATATATATATATATATATATATATATATATATATATATATATATATATATATCTGTTCTACATATAAAAAATTGATGGAAATACAATTAATTACCTATATTAGCTATATATTTATCATATTTAAGTACTTTTAAGAAATTGAAGTTCTAACTAATAAGATTATTACTTGATTTTCACAGACATTGCTACTTCAACATCACAATTATCACCAAATTAGAATTATTCATGTACAATTTGATGTTTTTATACCTCTGCTATTACTCTTGATATCATACAAAAAAATTTTATTTTTCCCATTAGAAATCCGCAACATGAATTCTTCACCATATAACTAGATGATGACAAGCCATACTTTATTCTTTATTTATTTACAACTTTTTGCAATGGATCACTACATATTTTCATTTAGATGTATCATCTTATGCCTATTTTATATTTCAATTACAAGGTGACAGATTTATTGCCTTGGAAAAAAAAAACATTCATTTCCTCACTTCTTAATAAACAAAAATATTTTTTTTTACATTGTTTAATGTGAAAAAAGCATATTTTTATATAATGCAGTTTGGCAAATTAGTGAATTAGAAATTGAAAATTAAAATATTTAGGACTGATTTTCGTTCAGCAACACCTGATTTTTTTTTCCCACAATGAGACAGGAATATCAAGTAAGATCTTAAAATGATTAAAATATTAGCTGAAATTCATAATATAATACTTCATAATAAATGATGTTTCATTTCAACCAAAAACTGTGCAATGTTACCAAATTTAATTAAAGTGATTGCAATGGAAAATTTTAAACATTGTTAACAAATAAGTGGAAATTTTCACATCTTTTTAAAATAAGAAAACTTTCTGAAGTGTGCATAATATCATAACAATATAAATCAAACTTAGCTCCCTAATTTTAAATCTACAACACATTTAAATTCTATCTTACTCTGATTAATGAAGTTTAATGTTCAATTTTATTCAGCAATTCCTAACTATCTCCAATCATATTTATGGAGCTACAAACATACATTATAAAATATACAGATTTCTTTAAATTTATTTTAACAGCTTAGCTGTAGTTAATTAGTTTGTTTTTCTAAGGATAATTTTACTGAAATTTATAGTTTCCAAAGGATTCTGAGCAACTACAAATTTTTTAGCCAAGGTGGCGTTCAAGCTCACAAACTGTTGAAATGAAAGACATGATTTAAATAACTCAGCGACCTGTTGGGTAAGTTAAGTTGTGAGTTTACTCAAAAAATGAATACATCAACTAAATGACAAAAATTTTATCAACTTTACATACAACGTGACTCCAGATTTAAAATTTCTAATGTTTTATATATCACTTTGGTGATTACTAACACAATAGTATGGTAATGACATTGAAAATATTTAAAGAAAAACATTTAAAGAAGAATTAAAAAATTAAATTTTTCATTTAGTATTATTATAACATAAACTAAAATATATTACAGAAAACTAAAAAATTATAATTGGAAAAAGTTACACATTTGAATACTGTGTATTTTTATGCATTTTGCTCACTAAAAATATAATGCGTTTTTATAGCAAATATTGGACATTTATGAATAATTTTTAATTTGTAATGCAAAAATTTTAATTGTTTACGATAACAAAATGTGGAAAAGAAATGTGTGATTTTAAATTGCTCAAAACACTCGGCCATTGGTAAACATGTAAGAAACATTAATAATTCTGATCTTACTGTGTACTGTATAAAATGAAATATCACTAACACAATAAAATTTATGGATAATTTGAATGTTGAATATATTACAAATCAATAATTTATTTTATTGCAAAGTGTATTATAAACACATCATGCGAATTATTGAGAAACAACATAGGGCACATAAACTTTCTCGATTATTATTTCTTAAGTGATTTTTTCTCAAGTTACCGAATATTTGAATTTGGATACAATTATGCTACAAATTAAGAATCACTGGAGCAACAAATCAAAATTTGTACTGGACCAAAATGAGTGATTAACACTTTATTTTGTGTTTAAGTTTAAATTCAAATGTTATGAGAATGAAAGCATGGTAATATATATTATTCCGTCCTTCAAATGTTATACCACATTTTTATGAAAGTGTTCAAAGTAGAATGAAAATTCCAGTAACATTTGTTGTTAATTAGTGTGGCTGCAGTTTAATACAAATTGCTTAGTATTTTATTAATAAAATAAAAAAAATTCTAATATATAAATTCATTTATATTTGAAAAACAATATTTTTATGATATTGTGATTTAAGAATTACAAAAATTATATGCACTGAGTGTTCTCTGCAACAATTCGTTTTTGTACAACAAAATTTTTAAGCTTTGCTAAAAATGAGAACTCATTTTGGGTCATCATACATATAATGAAAGATTAATAAATAAAATTAATAATAAATAAAAAATTGATAGTTAAAATTTGAAATAATTATTTTCTTTATAAGAATTTTTTAAAATTAAAAGTGATTTTAATTTAGAAAAACATAAATCACATATGTAACTTTTCTTTTAGTTTAAATTTTTGTCACCATTACACATTAAGAAGAGAAATACATGTAAGACTATGAAACGATTAATATAATTTACAGGTAAATATTCTTTAAAATAGAACATTGTAAACAAAGATCACATTTAAAGTTTAATATTTAAATATGCACTAAAATATTACATGATGAGCGGTTTTAAGTTTTATAAGAAAATATCTCTTGTCATTTTTGAGAAATTTAATATGAATATTCGAAAAATATGCAATAAATTTAAATTTATCAAAGATTCAAATGATAGGGAAAGAGAAATGCAAATACATATACATCAGTTTTAAAACATGTGAAATTTGGCGAAATCAAATTTACGCGAAAATTCATAACCATACACCTGGCACAACTAATGGATCAATTTTGTCACCCCTACCGGGCGAGTCTACATCAAACTAAAAATTTTAAAAAATAGCTTACCTCCGACAGGAATGTCTGTGCTGCTTTCTGTGCCCCAACATGTAACAAATATTCATAAACGTATAATGCTAACCTAAAAGAAAACGAAATAACGATGTAGAAATCATTTAAACACAAAACACAACTTTCCCATCACCCCTCGCGCACCGAGATGGTATGATCCTGGCCATATGCCTTCTAAGTGGAACAGGCACACTTCCCGCTACAGAAGAGATACCAGCCTGGCATGAGAAAGTGTCGGCTGGTATCTCACAGGAGAAACAATTCGATTTATCTCATGACAACAATTACTATAACTATAAACAAGCTGTCACATCCGATGCTGAAACATCAAACAACGTGATCGTCGGAAAACCATGTTGCACGGAGAGGGTTGGGAAATATTGTAATCCACATTAGATGCACTGATTCATATAATTTTTTCTCCAATTTCATTTTGTTTACTAACTTACTTTTCTCTAGCTTGGGCATCGGATGGTACTGTAGAGCCTTTTCCTTTAGCATACATACTGCGTAAGTGACTAAAAAAAAAGAACAAACACCTGTCAAGACATTCAGAAAGACCACACCGACGTTGTTACCATAGAAACATAAATTGATCTGTCACGGTCGCGGATGTGATTGGACTCAGCCCTCTCGATGCAGCAGTTCGCTTTAACACTAGAACAGTTCTCCTGCACGTCACAACTACATATAAAAACGGAGCGTCTACCATTGGGCCATAGCGATCACAATGCCACCTAGTGAGAGAAGTCACTACTTTCATTTAACTACTGTTAAACTATTAAGTTCTATTTAGATATTATTTATATCATATTATTATTATCTTAAAGAACTTATTTAATAATAAAAATAAGCAATTTTATAGAAAAACTAAGTTTAAATAGGTCAATTGAAGAATTGCAGCTGTTTGGTGGGGAGTACCAATGATTGAAGCAACAGCCGACGATTCGAAAGCTGCTCAGTGAACAACCAGCTGCATCAACAGAGGGAAGATGTGTTGAGTTGAGGGGAGAACTTGCGATGAGAACGGATCGTTTGGCAGGGTTTCAAACTCTCATTTTCCATTTTATCAGTGAAAGCGGAACTATATTTGTCCAAACAAAAATTTTTCTAAGAATGAACTATTTTACACAACTGAAACTGAAGTCTTTCCTTGAATAATATGCAAAAGTTTGCAGTTAATAAATAATTACTTACTAAGAATAAAACTTCTATATTATTTTTCATTTCACTAATATTTTCATTCTAGTGAATGAAAATGGGAATCATTTTATTTAACAATACAATTTAAGAAAACCCTGTTTTTTTCTCTATATATTGTCTGCAGAAATATTTAACTGTTGCATAACTATTAAAAGAAAAATTGACAATGATTTAGTCAATTAAAGATAACATTTTTTATATATTTAAAGAAAATATTTTTAGATTTTATTATTGAATGATATGTATTAAAATAGCATTGCGCGAGAATATCCCATAGTTTTAGATGCAATCTAGAACAAGATATCATATTTTACTAAAAAAAATTATTATCCAGTGTTAGACCCGCATTGAAAGGATAATATTAGTTATACTTTTATTTAAAGACTAATTTAATAGTTATAATTTTAGTCACATTGTTTTCATTACTAATATTAACTTTGTTCTTCGAATTACAATAGACATTTCTTAAAACTCCTCGGACCTATTCATTGTACACAAAGCATTAATACATACAAGGACCTCGCAACAAGCTTTTAGTGACTGCCTAATATGAAATACGAATACGTCAATGACATAATTAGATAATATTTTTAATAAAAGTAGATACGAAATTCTAGGACATAATAATATACTGTCAATTTTAGAAAAGATCATTTTAAGTCGGGATAAAAATGTAATCTCTGTACGAAATCGAGTTCTCTAATCAGCAACGATTCATTTTCTTTGGAATATATATATCGACCTACTATGTGAGAAAACACAAATGATGTTTTGTTAAATATGCGGAAAATAATGAGAATGATTAATTTAATGCACTTCGAAGTTTTTGATTTGTAAATTTTAATATATTAGAATGTCATCGGAGAGGAACATATCGTGTCACTTAGACAGAAGGAAATATGCTTCTTCTAGTTTTCTCAAATTGCTTAGTTGTCCTTAAGATGTAGAGAGATTTTGAAATCTTTCTTCTAATCATTATTAAATTCTTCTTATATACTGATTTCACGAATAAGTTTTGAAAAAATTCATGCTTGATTTCCCTTTTATTTTTTTTTATACATGGACATAAAATATGTTTTTAAAATTTAGCTTTCGTTTTGCAGAAGTAAAATGTTCAAATTTTATATGCTAGGTGGCTAATAACAAATTTCTCAGTACAGGCTTAATAAAGTTCTGTCTCATCTTTCCTTAACTCTAGAATGGTAAAAAAATATGATTATAAAAACAGTGTCCAGGAACCGGACAACACACAGCAATACTACTTAGAATACAATATGTTCGCTATATACTTATACGTTTTATTTTTTCTTCTTTTTTTTAATTAGGGGGACTAATGCTTCACTACAACAAGGTAGGAAATTACTACTCATTTATCGTTACCCGGTGGGAACCTATGAACAACGGAAGCGAGAAGCATTACTACACCATACCAACACAAATCCGCCTGTAAGCAACAGCCTAGGAGTCAGGAACGCTAACCACTCAGCCATCGGTTGGCTTGTATTTACTAATATGTGTTCTAGAGGGTTTTGACAATCGTGATGTGAGACAAAAAGAAATGTATTTCTGTGTCTCCAGAGGAAAAATTCATAAATTAAATAAATAAAACTGTTACAGAAAATAAACAGAGAAAAAAATCAATTAACAATGTCGTTAGAACAGCAACGATTTAATACCAAGCGACCTCTTGTTTCAGGCAAACACAGTAAGAAAAGCGCTCAATACCAATTATTTGCATTCGATTTCCAACAATGTCTTATCAAGCTAAGAGTCATTGAAGGAAGATTTTCAACTCCAGTAAAACACTCTTATGACTTCTTTCTCATATATAGAATGGATTTTTAATCTTGGTTCGATTCTAAATAGATGCATATAGGATTGTCTGAAATATCGAAGGTTAAGTATATTGAAGTTACAAGATTTTGTCTCCTTTTTATTTTGGTAAAAATGAGTTAAATACAGTAGAATAAAAAATATACTACTCCATATCTTAAGTAGCTTTGAAAATGATATAAGTTTCTAGTCATTATTTGTTGCTACTGAAACAGCAAGGAATTTAGAATATTAATTATTTGACATTTTTGTAAGTTTAAGTTTAGTTCAATAAGAGAGAAAAAATTCCTAAGATTGAGCAACACAAAATTAAATGTCAGAAATTGAGTTAGCATTTTATTTAGAATGTAAAAATTACTTAGATCAGCCAACAGTCATCAACAACTAGCAAAAATCTACCATGTTCAATTTATGCAGCATCGCAAAACTAGGGTCTACTGATACAATGAAAGAATGTGCAATATGTTTTAGACGCAATAAAGATCAATACCTTTCAAAAGAATTTCCTATGACAATACTGATCAAAGTAAGTACCTGTGCATCTAAAATGATTTTGGAATGTAGAAACCTTCTTACAGAACTGGCAACTGGGAACAAGGGGATCCTTGTATGGGTGTCACGGCACAAAGGTATTGAAGGTAATGAAAGGACTGGTGAATTTGCTAAACAAGGATCGTCTTTTGCTCCCATTGGTGCAGAACCTTTTTGTGGGATCAATTTGAAGACAGCAAAAACTAACGTTTTTAGACGAGAAAAACGGAAGATGTATGAAGCTTGGCTCAACACTCCTGGTCAAACCCACGCTAAAAGTATGATCTGTGGATCATCAGCGAGGATTGCCTCTGAAATTCTTAGATGCTCTAGGCAGAAGATATATTTAATAGTAGGCTTCATAACTGGGCACTACTATTTCAGAAAACACCTTCATAAAATGGGAATGTTTCAGCAAGACCCTATCTGCAGGAAATGTCATACGCAAGAGGAAACGGCCAAGCATATCATTAACGAATGCGAGGCTCTTGCCCTCTCTAGATTAACTTCTTTAGGCATCATCCATACTAGAGAGTTACTCCTAGACTCCATTAAAGGGTTATCGGACTTTATTAATAAAGTGGGTGATCCGAGTAACTGGAACTAGGAAACATTGGATTTGGAGTTAATAGTACAAAATGCTGATAAAAGCAGAAGTGCCCAATGACATACAAACCCAACTCTAAGAAGAAGAAGAAGAGTATTCTGAATCTGTAGGAAAATCTAGTGCTTGGTCAAACTGTTGTTTTTCTTCATAGTTTAATCGCCTGTGCAGAAGTATCTGTGCAGAATAATGATGAAATGAGAATAATGTTTATTATAATAAATGCCCTACAGTACAAAGTATGGTACCAATATTTTTTTGAAAAATTAAATGCCTAAATAGCTACTTTATTTGATTAGAAAAGTTTATAGTTTGAAATTAATCATCAATAGTTTTTAATAACTACGTAAGATTAATAATTTAACTGCATTCTGCAACTGCATTAAAAACTGCAACTGCATTAAAAATATTTCTTTACAAGACTTCATTATTTATAAAATTTATAGATCAAGATAAATAAAATGATTGAACTTTAGAAAATTTTTGTTTAGCTGCTTAATAGTAATAATAGGATTTTATAATTAAATTGGATAAAAAATTACTGGATAGTACCCAATCAAAACATAATTAAAATGATTTTTTTGACACGATTTTAATATTTCCTGATAAATTATCTTTTCATGAAAATGGACTTACAGCATCTAGTTATTGCAACTTGCTTGAAAAATATAAGAAATAATTCGCTCTCTTAAAATATTAATGTTTAGCTATCAGTTTCTCTTGAATCCTAGAGAGAAGGAATATGATGACAAAATATGTGCATTTAAAGGCTTAGCTAATAATTATTGTACCTCAAAAGACATCTGGAGAGTACAATGATTTTAATTTGAGAAAAATCTTTTCTGGAGAGTACAATTAACAAAGTGTGCAAATTATTAAGCCAGAAATTTGGTTTGAGGTTTGTTAACGGATTTATATTTCTCTAGTTCTGTTTGAGAATCTGAGAAATGTCATCACATTATTATATCGTTAAAACTATTGATTTATTTGATACAAGCTACAAAAGAGTTTTTTTTTAGAAGTTTATTTTTTCTAGAACTATACACTTATTAAAATAAACATGTCTAGAGCTATCTCAAAATGTTAAAATTAGATTACTTTTACTAATATATATATATATATATATATATATATATATATATATATATATATATATATATATATATATATATATATATATATATATATATATATATAATTGAGTGAACTTACATTTTAAAATGTACACGTTCAAGATGAAAGTGAATTCTAAAATCTGCTAAATACTTACTGTTATGATCACAACTGTAGCTAAATGTTAATCATCGAAGTTATAAAAATTCCTATCCCAGCCGATATGATCTCTTCCTATTTTAAACGATCTCTTCTATGTATATCTCAGCTTAAGAAATGAAATTCGTAATCAAATTGTAAAAATAATTTATATATGTATACACACACACACACACACACACACACACACACACACACACACACACACATATATATATATATATATATATATATATATATATATATATATATATATATATTCTCGAAATATATAAAAAGTAAAAAGAAAATTAATTTGTGAATGATAATTATCAATATAGCAAAAACTATCTCCTCATTTTTCAGAACAAAGAAAAAGGGCATTGCAAAAATTTAAAATTTTAATTATGTTTAAAAACTTTATAAACTTCCCTATTCATGCGAAGAATACAGGAGAAAATTATTTACACAAAATGGCTTATTTTGCAAATCAATGGCGCTTTTATGACATCATGAATCCAATTCTGTAAATACGCAAAAGGTAAATTTTCTTCTATTTTTGGCAGTCGTGAAAGTTTATGCTTCTTTGTTTGTTGTTATTGCCGAAATATAGACTAGAAAGAAGAGCAGAATAGGTGTTAAATAGAAATAGCAAAAACAAAAAAAACACGATACGTTTGCCTACTTTAGAGAAACTACGTACAAAAATCAGGGAAACAGCACAAAAGAGTCGATTCACGGTAAGAAATGCGATAAAGCAATCGACTCTGAACTTATAAAATAAACAAAGAAGTCGACAGCGGAAGTTGACTCATAGAAAACTGCAAAATAAGTCCGTTCAGTTAAACGAAATCCAAAACTTCCTTTGCCTGAGATTAAGATAATGTTCAAAGAAGAATTTTTGCGCTAAGTTGTTCATCCGTTGATTATCAAACAGTGGATGAGAGAAGAAAATATAATGTACAAGTAAATTAATTAAAAGAACAGACTTGTCTACATATGATATAAATGGAATACAGTGTAGAGAACATTTTATCTTAAGCATTCTCTCATAGCAAGAGAAAATTCACAATAATTCATTGAAATTGTAAAAAAATCAGCCATAAAAAGATCCTGATATAGTGTTGATAGAGAAAAATGGTCAGATTAGAGTTACAGTTGGATGTCTATGAGGTGATAATAACTCTAGTACGGTGAAACTCGTATTCATACCTTAGAACAATGAAACGAAATGATTTACCATAACCCGGAAAAATGCAGCGAAGTTTTTTTGTTTAAATTTATAATTTGAGGTGATTTTTTTATCAATGCATTTAAAAATACAGTAATCTCCTATAACACTGTGTATATTAATTCCGCGTCATAGGAAAACGCATGATACGAGCATTCTCATAAAACGTGCTAGTATAATTTCGTATAATGCGTTATATATACAAATAATTTAAGTTCAACTTCTCTTGTTAAAGGGAGTATAAGAAAATGCGTTGCAAATCTGTGTTAATATTGCCAATAATTTCAGAATTCAATAAAGCTGAAATAATATACCTAGGTATTGAAATTGTACAGCAAAAATATTACATAAAGATTTGACAGACTTGAGACTATTTAAATTTTAATTTAAATCAAAATTTACTATTTTTGTAAAATTAAATAGTGAAATATAAAATTTTGATTTCTTTGCATGGAGTTCATTTTGTTGTAATTATTTTTACTAAGCAAAATTTAAGAAAATTTTTACTTCGATTTAATGCCTTGTTGCTGCAGTATTTTTTATTAGATAGTTTGTGTATTACATGTATGGACTTTTCTTTTGATTTATACACATAAATGCATTTGTATAATCATAAGAATATTTTCTACATTTATAAAAATATTTTTGGTTGTGTTTTCATTTTACACAACTTTCTTAACTGATAACGTGGGTTTAAACTTTGTGATGTTTATTGTAATGCCATTTTTAAGTTAACAAATTTCGGAGTTTAATTCATGCATTTAATTTTTAAAAGCCGAACTGATAGTCATATTACTGCAAATATTGTCGAACAACTCGTGCAGTCACTCAGTGTGTTGTAAATGATCTCTACTCAAAGCTGTGACGTCACTGTACAATCTATTAAGACCATGCTGTAACACAACTATTTTCTCAGAGGTCAATTATTGCGGGACACTGAGAGTGAACAAAATGTCTCTCAAGAACAGTTCTGATCCAGGCGATTCCTTATTTTGAGGATCATCATGGAGTGATTGGATAAACAGCAATCACGGTAGTTACAGTTCGATCTTTATTGAAATTGAAGGCATCAAGAGAAATGCGGGTAAGTATTTCTCTTTTTTACAAGGAGGATCACAATAATTTTTTATCAGGCAGCAATATTCATATGTAGTTTATATGTAAAAAACCTGCTTTAAAATTTTTTCTAATCAAACACGTTACAACGTGTTTAAGCATGCAGATTATGCTATCTCCGCCTATTTTACATAAATAATAAGCATAAATTGATATAATATACATAAATTATAATAAATATTTTACATAAATTGAAAAGCTAAGTATTTTGTACAACAAAACATCTTCTTTTAACCTAAATTTCAGTTCTGTAGCTTGTCTTACTGTGTATCATTTTTAATGGCCAGCAAGCTAAAAACAGAAACATAATCATATTGATGCTCAAAAATCTTTTTTAAGTTGCTGATATAGTATAGGTGGCATGCAGTTGTTTAAAATGTATTCTAAACACCAAAAAAATGGTAGGTTCTTTAATTTAAACAAACAGTTCAAGTCCAAATAATCCATATAAATAAAGTTAAAGCATCACTCAGCCATCACCAAATTTCACAGAGGACAAAATATACTCAAATAAATATCTTTTGTCAGGCATTCACTATGCCCTTACACTCCCATCAAAGTGCCTGGCAATCAAAGTATTGTCACCAATTCATATGAAATTCTTATATTGCTCAAATTCCAATTACGATACTTTTTATATAGTTTCCAACACATTTGGTTATTGGCACAAGTAATTAATGAGTTACTAGCAAAATAAATAAATAAATAAAATATACTTTACCATCAGAAAAACCATTATCCTCCCTGGTCGAACTGTACAGTCACTGACTGATGTACCTGAGCTGAGACAAAAACCCTTTGCAATATATGGAAAAGTTGTATGCTAATCGTCCTATGTGAGACACTTCATGGTTGTCCAATCTCAATCAATTAATTTCTTGTGCCTAGTAAAATAATAATTAGCTCATCTCATTTCCGAGATACGTTTCCATTTAAATCTGACATTGTAAACTGCAGATTGGGACTTGTTTAACTGGTGAAAATCTCTAAATTTACGAAAACCTATAATCCTTCCTATTTTAACCATTAATTCATCGTAATGGGAAATAATAGCTCTTTACCATGCTTTTATTTAAATGGCGTCGGTGAGGTTTGCTAACGTCACACCTCAATTGGATTGTTTAGTTGAAGTGACGGGCTGTTTGATTATTTGGCTAAAGAATTAATATGGATGAAGTTCAGAAGAATGAAATCAGTAATATACGAGTAATGAGGTAGTTTGTAAAATATTTAATTTTCCTATACATTAAAATGCTCTAAAACAGTAATTCGATAAAGCTCCATTTTAGAAAAACCCATTATGAAATGGTGATAAACACCTATAAAATAAATAAAAGTATAAATAGTGAAAGCACTTTATAGAAAAATTTCAAATATAACTACGTGATATCGAATGACAGAAAAGAACTAAATTTTGATAGCACTCTATTTATGCAATGATGACCAATCAAATCATTATCATCATATTTAAATATAATCTATAGTGAATTTCAGTCACTCATTTGACTAGCAAAAGTAGTAGTGACTTTATACTGAGGATTTTATGGAAAATGCCTTGTTTTTGCAAAATGTCTGTTCTTCCTTCAGTAATTTGAAAAACAGCAATTTCAGAAGACGTAATAGCTAATGTGATATAATTCTTAAGTTATATCTTGGCCAAACTGAGATTAATTGCAATGGTTTTGCCGGTATCACTTGGTTCATCAAAATAAAAACATATTAACCGATTTCTTGAAGACATCTGTAGTTATATAATCTGGAATTAATCTATTTCATGATTCTTAAGGGTTTGATAAAGCACATTTTTGTAACATAACAGCTTGGAAGCTTCAAATTATGGAGAACCAGTAAGTGCTACTTCTTGTAATGTTGCTTTTCAAAATTTATCATTTTCAAAGAGCTCAAAAGCTTGATAATTCCTTTGAAAATTGAAAAACAATTCCTTAAATTTTTCTTAAATCGTCAATTTATTTAAGTAATCATATTTCATGCAGTGCAAAAATTAAAAAAAATATATCAGGATGTATTTTATGCAGTCTACCGCTTCTCTTCAATTGATACCATTGGATTTAAAATTTCTGGATGTTGAAGTGCATCTACCTAGTCCCAATTTTTTATTGAGATAATAATGTCTGGACAAAATTATCTTCAATGTAGAGTTTGGTAAACAAAAACTGTTAGGGTAGTTTCTTCAAGAAACTGGTCACGTTCTATTGCTCGATGTAAAGTATATTCTCTGGTTATTACTTTAGGTGAATATTCATGAGAAATAAGGCTACACGGCACTTTAATGTAATTCAGAAGTTTAGATCATACTCTTTCATTTGTTATATGTAATTATTGATACTTTTCAATGATTTTTCATTTTAATATTTATAGGCTATGTTTTCTATTACATCTTCATAATTTTTAGGAATGTTTATTACGGCTAAAAAAAATTTTTGGAGTGAACCAAAACATTACCGAATAGTTGTTTTAGAATGAAGGAGAGAATATTAAGAATTTTTATAAAGTGTCTCACTGCTGCTGATTTATCTACTCATTTCATATTGCCAAACTCCATCTGTAATATTTTCTGGAGTGTTCAGGAGTTTCTGGAGTGCTGCATTCAGTGCAGTTCCATGAAGAAATCTAGAATATTATACATCAATGTTTTGTATTGTCATATCTCTCCAGCCATTTTCTAGAAGAACATTCAAATGAATGACTTTTGGAAAATAATCAGATACAAAAAAAAATAAATAAATAAATAAAAACTATTCTAAAATCTCTGTCGGTACTGCAGATATTTCTACTCACTTCATACTGCAGATATATCTTCATGAAGTCAATAAACTAAGAATGAGCCATGTCATACAGAATTTTTTTATTAAATATGCTTTTAATTTTTGTTAATATTTTGTGCACATGTTTTGTTCTGATAAATAGTTGATTCAGTTTAAGGATTAAATATTATTCAAAACCCGTATTTATTAATATTTATACTAAAGCTTACAAACTAATCTTAAAGTTTTTCGTTTAATTTAAAACATAAGCATAAGCATAAGGAATTTTAATCTAATTCGTGTTGGAAAATACTGGTAAATAAGAACACTAGGAGTTCTAAAAGTTCTTTTATTATTGTTGATACATTTATCAATTTCATACTGCTAAGCTTCAGTTCTATTTATTTGAAAATAGATAAACTAAGAACAATCGTTAATTTTTACACTCACATTGAACATATTCATGTCATAGAATTTTACAACATTTCAATATTAAGGTCATTTTTAATTATAAAATGCTAACCTTTTATTTAAAATACTTTAAAGCATCTATACAACATATTAGTTATATTATAAAATGTTTTTTGAAAGAAAAAAAAATTCTTTGTCATAGCATGAAAATTAAGGATGAAAACCTTTGACAAATCAGATAATTCGTGTTTGATAATTGTGATGTTAACTGACATTAATGGTTTGATTAATTAGTAAATTTATAATAAAAAATGAACAGTATACATTCATTTTCCCGAAACTAAAATCAAAGCTTGTAAGATTTCGTTGCAAAAAATTATATGCTATTTAAATGGTAGAATTGCTGGTTTCAATTATTTTGTGGAAAAAATCAAACTAACAAAAAATAAATTTTAATTGCTAAAAATTTTGAGAAAGGAAAAAGGAAGAAAAATACTGTACAATTGCAAGTTGTTATTCAATAGGAATTAGTTTTAGAGAATGAGTTTATAAAAAAATCTTACAAAGCAAAGAATAGAAAAAAATTAACCAATTAAAATGAAGATAAGAAAAGAGTGATGCGGAGAACATGACAATTTGTAGTCTTCATTTGAAAATATATTGATTTCTTACATCGAAACAAACTGTTTTAAATTAAAAATCATTTAGATACACTGCTGGACAATTGCTAAGGACGGATCACAAAATGCAATGTAGCATAACATTAAGCGAGACATGAGGCCTAGTAGGATAAAATATAGTTGCCACACTGTTCAGACATTAGAATAAAGAATATTTATTGTTCTGGAAAGAACAAAAGCTGTGAAACATCTGAAAGAAATAAATTTTTTCATTTGATGCTGCATACGGAAAAATGGAACAATGCATCTAAAAGTCAGCAAGCACCTTGAAGAAAGGTATCAGTACGGGATATGTCCACAGTGGAGTGTGATGCAACATTTCACACGTTGTATCATACTTTGCACAACATTATCCAGCAGCTGTTGAGGCAATTTATCCCATTCCTCTGGGATTGCATGAATGAGGGTGTTCTTGTTTGTCGGAGGATAGTTGCCACCAGCAACTTGCCTCCCCAAAGCATCCCAGACATTTTCAATGGGGTTTAGATCTGGAGAACGTGATGGCCATACGAGACGTTGAATACCCTCGCTGTCTAGACAATCCTGAACAGCGAGTGTTCGATGACAGGTTGCGTTATCGTCCTTAAAAACAAATTAATCACCTACAGCACCACGGAAAAGACGAACATGAGGAAGTAGAACTTCATTAATGTATCGTTGTCCCGTCATAGTCTCATTCGGAACCACATGTACGGGCATGCGGCCATTGATTATGATGCCGGCCGACACCACGACACTGCATGTCGGATATCGGTCCCTTTCTTGGATATTTTCTGGACGATAAGGAGTACTACTCTCGCGCCAGATCAGTTGGTGTCTACAATCCGATGACAGACTGAGCCAATTCTCATCTGAGAATAGTACGCATGCCCAGTCCTGTTCATTCTAATTGCGATGCTCACGACACCATTGCAAACGTGCAGTACGGTGCTGTCTGGTCAATGAAACACACACAACAGACCTGCGGGCGTATAGTCCTCCTCCCCTCAAACGTCTGGCAAAGGTTTTTCGGGAGATCTGCTTTCCTGAGGCAGCAAGAAACTGATTTGCCACCTGCTGAGCTGTGATGTGCCTGTTCCTTTTTGCTGATAAGACGCTATATCTGTCTTCTGCAGGCGTCGTACTTCTTTAACACGAACTCTCCCGTGCCGCCTACTACACTTTCCTGTAGTTTTAAATGACTTCCACAGCCGTGAAACAACGCTGTGAGCGATGTCGAACACCCTGGCAACAACTGCTATTTTTCGCCCTTCTTCGATCTTTCCAATAATTCGGCCACGTATAAAATCATCTAAGTGATGTCGGGAAGACATGCCAAAAATTTCAAGTTCGTCTATTAAATCTTTCCTGTAAAACTTTGACTTGAAACAACAACTTTCCACACGCGTCAAAACCTTTAAAGCTCCTATGAACGCTATCAAGGGATGAACAGACATGAAAAAAAATTTGCATACGCATACTTTTTCTTACTATATCCCGCACTTATTCTAATTTTCCACATTTTGCTTCCTTTCATTTTGTGGTTGCTATGGATGATAGTGTTATCCGTCCTTAGCAATTGTCCAGTAGTGTAGTTCAGAATACGTTGAATGTACCGGGATATTATTTATTAAAATGTAGCAGAACTATATGAAACATAAAATACGTTTTACTTTATAAAACTGCATGAAAAAAATATTTTTCCATTTTAAAATAATTTTATAGACATATTCCGTAAAATTTCAAATAGGTACATCTGTATTTTGTGATAATATTAATCATATGAATTGTTTCCTTTCGTATTAACAATTAGCTGTGACCACCGTAACTTACGTGTAGAGCAATAGGTAGTTTCTTCAAGAATATATATATATATATATATATATATATATATATATATATATATATATATATATATATATATATATATATATATATATATATATATATATATATATATATATATATAATTTTTATGAAAGGAATAATCACATCGAAATTAAAACTATTTAAAAATTATATAGATAAAAGTATTTAAGTATCACACAAATAAGCAAATAATAAAAAAATTAACAAAAATCTATGTTTGAGCTTATGTATTATAGAACATTCTTATTGTAAAATGAAAAAAATAGAGTTTTATGGATGAAGAATTAAATTACGATTACATTTGATATAAATATTTTGTTTTTAATGTAATTAGAATAATTTTAATATTCTTAATGAATAAAATATTCTAAAGTTTTATGAGATTGCAAAAAATGCTTTTTTTTACAAAGTGTGTTTCAATTTATGAAAAATATTTTATTTTTGATTTACTTAAACTTTTACAGAAACGCACATTTTATAGAAATTTAAAGAACGATTATTTCTAAACACACTGAATTTTATTGACGAGTCTATTCAGTGTTTTATTATTTTACGAGAACCATGGAAAAGAATCCTTTTTAGATATTTAGTATATTTAAAAAATAAATAACGATTCCAAAATTTGTATTTGTGCATTTTAAAATATTAAAATAAAGTTACTTATATACAATCTCATTATCTTTCACTATGTGATTTGTCCTAAATTCAACATCTACATTGCTTAGTCAGACATTTTATTTTGATTAAATATTTTTTTATGAATCTGATGAATATAGATGAATCTGAAACACTTGGGTTTTTTCACGTGGATAAAATAATAATAAAATAAAAAATTAATACACTTGAAGAAATGCTCGTCACTATTTGCTCATTTAATACAAATAAAATTTAGAGGAAAATTTCTTGTATTGATGGATATTGAATTCAAAGAAAAAACAATGTTCTATTAATTTGTTTCAAAAATACGTATTTATTTGCATTCTGTTATAAATAAGATGAAACCTTGAATTTAAAAAAGATGGAAATTGGATGATATATCAATGAGAATTTCAAGAATCATCACAGAAAAAATTAAATCATTAAGAATTGCCACAATTGCATTATTCTTTTTATATATTTAAATATTAAGATTAGTATTATAATATTAAGATTAAAAATATAATTACTGAAAAATTAGTAACTTTAATTTAACATTCACTCAATAAAAAAATTTACTTCTCAGATATTACCTATTTAAAAATTTCGACTTACATAATTTTTAATTCTAAGCATATAAAATTTAACAGGAATAGAAAGTTCTTTCATTTTTAGCATAAATTATAACAAGTAATTACTTAAGGAAAAAGATATATCTTACCTTAATTTTTCTTTTTTTAAGTTGTAAATCATGATGAAACTATTTCTTAAGCTATAAATTATTGGATATAATTATATTTATTAATAATGTATGCTTTATTTTTTTATAAAGCATAAAACAATCATCTTAGAAATAGTAAATTCTATAATGTTCCTAATAAAATACCAATTTATGCCATTGAAGTTGAAGTTATTTTTCGTAATATTCAAAATCGTTTGCAATCACATCGATCAAAATACTTCATCATAAAAATCAATCAAATACTTTATTGTTTATTATTTCAAAACAAACGATCTTTTTCAAATTTGGTTCTTAATTCACTATTTAAATTGCTTATAGGGGCGCAATATTATGTAATCAACTAACATCATTTGATTTCTTGATATTTCTTGTTTTTATTTATTATTTTTATATTTTTGGCATATTATTATTAAATTCATTATTATTATATGATATTAAATTATTATTACATGACTATTTTTTAAACTTCTCAACGACAATGTTCCATCAATATATAAGACTAATTTTATTATTTTTAAGATATTATAAAAAATAGGAAATAACTAAGGCTAATATAAAATGTTTCAGTTTGAAGACAGAAAGTCTTTAAAGTTTACAGAAAATCAAGCGCCAAAAAATTTTTTTTCTACAAATAAGGAATTATTTATATAGAGATATCTATTTTTTAAAATAAACCGTGATTTACTTTTGATTTTAAAATTATTACGAATACAGTTTTCACACTTATGTACGTAAAATAAAAGCAATGCATTTAGGGATATAGCTTTGTAATTTCTTTCTAAAATAAAGAATTTTCAGTGAACTATTTCGATAAATTATAAAATTTTCTTATATATTACCCTTCAATTCGAGTAAATTTGAAACTATTTTTATTAATAATACGCTTTAATTTAGGCTATAATAAAATATAATTTAATATATTCATCTCTCAAAAACACAATTTTATTATTTTAATTTATTATTTTACAATTTATATTTTTATTCAGGAAAACTATCCTCGAATTTATTGTATTTTACATATTTTTGATTAAAAATTTCTAAATTGTATAACATATATTACGGGATTAGTAGTATTTGTCTAATGATCAATATAGTTTTGTGTTGAAATTAATATTGATCATAAAGCTATTTACTAATTTGTTAAATGTTAAATTATTGTTCATGGAATTAGCATATTTTATATAGATTGTTCCACGCAAGCTGTTATTACCACTCCTTGTGAAATAGGTTAGGAAGTTAGTAAATTGTGTTTATTACAAAATATATACATTCCAATTAATTCAACAAAAATTTAAAAAGATATTTCTGTTGAATTAATGCATTAAAATGAAAAACGAATTCTTTTCTACAGTTACAAAATCCTATTACTTTGAATGCATCTTTATATTCATTATTATTTATTTTACAAGATATACATTTGATTAAGACTGATAAGGGTTAAGGAACTTAGTTTAATTTTCTTTTTGTAAAATATTTATTCACTATGCAAATATGTTACTCTTTTGTAAATACTAAAGATCATCTAAATTAGAGATTGTAAATTTAATACTCGAAACAGTGAATATTGTTAAAAATGCTTATCCTTTTCCTGTCCTGGTTAATCTTTATCGCTAGTGAAGGCAATTTAAATTTCAAATGTAAATTCAATAAGTGAGCGTATTCTTACATGTACCAAACGTGTTCTCCGACAGATGTGCTCTCCGTGTCCAAATGGTAGAAAAGAGCTCATCATAGCGAATATACATCGGGTTCGATTGAAACCACTGAAGAACAAATAATAAATATTGCCCTTCTACCATTTTCATACACATCTGACGCAGTGGGTGCTTGAGAATTTTCTTTCATTGCGTATCGAGAATACGGCCCACTATCTCTGAAAAGTCTTTACCGGAAGATAATTTATGAGGTGGATATTAAGATGTTTTATAGCTATACCTCAGGCTTTTCACTTACAGCACATTTAGAGTTCCAGTGGTTCAGTAGCTTCACGGCCCTTCCCGTTAAGTAAAGCATCATTAGCCATGGGCAGTGATTGGGAGGGTGACCACTTTTTCCCTCACTAGGTTGCTGGAGCTCTATGGGTTGGGGACGTGTCCACGTTCATCTGTGACGGCCAAAGTCCTTCCGCTGGTGTGGCGTGGATGTGGAGAGGAGGGTGGCTTTCCATATCTACATCCACTCTCCACATATAAATTGCAGATACAATTTTATATAATACCTACTTTACAATTTTTTTTCATTCAAACACATTGAAGATAATGCTGCCTCCGCTTATTTTAAATGAATACGTTGGAAAGCTAAGCACTTTGTGCATTACAATGTCTTCCCCTTTTAACCTAAATTTCACTTCTGTAGCATGTCGTCTTGCTGTGTATCATTTTTAATGGCCAACAATCTAGGAACAGAAACATTATCATAATGATGCAGAAAAAAATCTTTTTTAATATGATATAGTATATGCGGCATACAGTTGTCTAAAATGTATTTTAAACACAAAAAATGATCGATTCATTAATTTAAACTAACAGTTAAAGTCCAAATAACCTAGAGAAATAGAACGAAAGCATGATGTGTCCAACACCAAATTTCACAGTTTGCAAAACACATCCAGCAAATATCTTTTGTCGGGTATTCACTATGCCCTTACACTCCCATCAAAGTCTCTGACAGTGAATTTTCCCTAATTCTCAATTTCCAAATAATTTTCTGTTTCTGTTCCTTTTATCTCTGGAGTCGTGAAGTGTGATGGGGTAGAGGAAGTTGTAGTGGGATGTTGTCTCAAGGTGCTTCCGATTTTCACACTGACCATTCAAAGTATTGTCCTCATTTTATATGAAATTCTTATATTGCTCAAATTTTAATCACGATACTTTTTGCACAGTTTCAAGCGCCTTTGGGCATTAGTATATGTAATTAATGGGTCACTAGAAAAAAAATTATTTTTATCAGGAAAACCATTATCATCCTTCGTCGGACAGTCCTGTCACTGCCTTATGGACTCGAATTGAGACTGAAGTCGTCTGCAATATTTGGAAAAAATGTATGCCGATCTTCTTATGCAACTTTAGGGTTGTTGTCGTCTGACCGTGGTTCAAAATTATGAGACCCATGGTCATAGGCGAGTACTGCCAAAACCCATTTACCGTACGGTAAAGCCTGGACTTGCTTGCCCGGCTATGTATGCATGTACGCATAAAATCTCATTTTGCTTGTCCATTAAAATGTTTTCCTGAGTTGAATTGAGAACACAATTGCATGGAATGAAGTGAAAGTTATATCAAGATGACGGTCTCTAGCTAACTTAAAATAAAAACAAAAAATAGATTTCTTTTTGAAATTTTGATCACAGCTTTTTTTAATTAATATAAAACATAATTAACATTGATTCGAATTCCCTGTAAAGCTGCTTAGGAAGAGATAAAATTATTTTAAATGGTGGGAGGAATATTAATTCCTCCTTGGTATATAATGCCTTGAAATGATCTAAATAGTTAATTTTAAGAATAAAGTGTATATATATATATATATATATATATATATATATATATATATATATATATATATATATATATATATATATATATATATATATATATATATATATATATATATATATATATATATATATATATATATATATATATATATATATATATATACACACACAAAATAAAGAAATATGTTTAAAAAGTTTACATTAAATTACTTTGTATTCTGAATCATTTTTGATTCTGTTGTTGAACTTCTTATAAAGAAAGTTAAAAGCTAGGTAGGATGGAATAAGTTTATTTGATTTAAATATTTCTTAATAATTCTTAATGCAGTAAGTAATTTCATTGGTTATTTGAAATTTATCATGTCGATTTTCTTGAAATAGATTATAAAAAATACTATTTAAAATTTAACAGATCATTGTCTATCATCAAGGCAGTGTTTTTGATTAAGGTGCAATTTTATTACATTAAAGAAGCCACAAACTTTCTTGTGTCCCAAGTTTTGCAAATCGAATTTTAGAGCTATCCATTTTAATTCAATTACTTTGAATCGCAAATCGAAAAGCGCTTTCAGTTAAAACTTTTAAGCAATTATTAATGAGTTACAGTCAATCCTTTCAAAGAATCTCACTTTTATCATCTTGTATTCCCTTTAGCAGATTAAGACAGAAATTGGATTCCACAAGAGTATTTTACGAAAGGTATAAGATTGTTTCGTTGAAATGAATAACTTGTGAAAACATTTATTCCCTGATTACGGGGTTGAACCAGTAATCAAGAAAATAACCGTTACTTTTGTGCAACGAATAAAGTAGGATCAAATAGTTAAAATAAACATTGTTTCTGTAAATATTTCATCTGTAACTAAACCAATTTACCTTTCCATTAATTTACCACATTCAACTGGTCCTGATCATTCTAGTCTATATTTGTAAATTTAACAATGGTTATGGCAATATGCTGATCTATGTAAATAGATACAAAATTCTGCATGGTGAAAACGATAGTAATTTTACATTTAATTAATAATTGTTTTTACATATAAAAGCCAAATTTAATTACAAGCACAATAGTTTAGAAATTTTTTAAGAAAATTTATTTTTATTTTATTTGTATATGCCGCTGTATTTTAAATGAACCAAAGAATCTTTGAAATCTAGAGAAATGAATTTACTCTATCATTCGAATAAAGGAAATTTTAGCACGGTATTTATAAAATATAATCGAACCTAACTAGTAATGAAATAAACATTTTGATAAGATTATATCTCACTTTGGGAAATCAGTTAAGTTAATGTAATACAATGAGAAAAAATGAACGCAAATCTCAAAGTATATAGTTTACAATGTAAAATACAAATTAAGTACCTGAAATATTTGTTACCTGTTTTTATAGAGTTAGCTGGGCTAAACATGAAGTTATATGAAGAAAGACTACATTATTTGAACAGAACGTATTTCTGGAAATATAAGTAATTATTGTTCTTTACTTAATACTTAGTATTTTTAATAAACATTGATTAAATTGGCTATAAAATGTAATTTTATTTTTTTTACACAGAATTTTGAAGTATTTTGTGAAACCATAACACAAAGAAAGCGCAGCTTTCAAATAACTAGAAAATTCTTCTTCAAGCATTTCGCAAACCATGCTGAAAGAGAAAATATTTATGGGCTTACAAATATGTAAAACTCTGAAAGTGAGAAAATACTTTCAACACGATTTGATCCATTAGAGGATTGAGCACTATTCAAAACCATTACCTAAGAATTCTAGGGAGATAAAAAATATGCTGCAGATATTTGATAAAATAACATAAAACTGAATGTAAATGTATCACTGAAAATACATTTCCTTGATTTGTCTCGCTTCTTTCCTGAAATTTTAGATAGTATGAGTAATGAATATAGCAAGTATTTCCATCAGGATTTGAAGGTTTTTGAATATCAGTATGAAGGCTTATGCAAGAAAATATACAAAGTTTCGAGAGTTGGTGAGAGACAGGAAGCAGATAGTTAGAAAAAAACAAATAGGAATTTATGGAGTAGCTTAGTAGGAATTTCAGATTAGTATATTTTCTATCGTTTATATACATATACATATATATATAGTTTTTCATATTTTATAGTATATTCAGTAGTAAATTAGTATTATTTTATTTTCACGATGCAGACCACATTTTTTCCTAAATTTTAACTGGAAAAATTATGCTACAGCCTATAAATCAAGAACCTCTTTAGATGATAAATCGTTGGTTTCAAAGTAGCATGTGCATACATTTTGTGGCTTGAAATTATTCAAGTTCTATTGCAAGTTCTTCTTTATAAGCACGACAGTTTGACATAGGCCGTGACTATTACAAATTCCCGTGTTTCCTAACATTTTCTGTGCATGGCAGTTCTGGTCTAATTCTTAATCTTCAGGACACATAGGTCATTTTCAGCATCACCAACCATCCAGTTGGTGGTTAGTAATTTCTTCTGGTCTGGGATCCCACAGGATTTTTAAAAAGCAGCAATTTTAAATGTAATGCTTTCTAGGCTTCTCATATACGTGACCAAGCTATCTTAATCTATTACTCCTGATAACTTGTGTCTGTGACTTGCCTATAGAGATTGCATAACTCAAAGTTGTGTTTATCTCGCCAAAAACTCATCTCTTGTTTCGAATCAAAGATATAACTCTGAGAAATTTACTTACAAACATATTCAAAGTATTAAAGTATTAACATATTCAAAGTGTAAGGGTTCACGTTTCATTCGTGAAGAGCAGTAACCATTAAAATTTATTGTAGTTAAATAATAAGCTATCAAATATTTGAAAAAAGGCCAAAAATATTTACCTTGTTCACAAATAATCTAAAGCAATCCCGTCTCACAATGTCAGATTGATCAACGTATGATTATTTATTCTGGACGATCCACAAATCCGTTCCCAGTCATAATCCCAAAAAACGATAATTTTCTTTACACATAAAATTATTTAAAATTCTTTTTTTACAATATTTTCATGAGAAGTTTTTCATATTTTATGTATGAAATGTATGAAATTTTATGTATTTTATGTATGAATCTCTCATGATTCAATTTTTGGCACAGACGCATGCCGCAAATAGTTTCTCGATTCCCAGAGGCTACTTTATTGCGAATGTAATTTCTACTTAATTGTATGTCAAAAATTAGCTTTAAATAGATGATCTATATAAATACCCAAAGATAATACCACACTTTTACCTTGAGAAACAAATTCAGTTTTTTCAGCTATTTGTTGCAAACCCTTCTCTGTAAGCCGAAAATTGCATCAGTTTGCTTTATTTACAATTATAAAGCTTAGTGTTATAAACGATTATTCGGATTACAAGATTTTTCTGAAGACAATGAACAAGAACAACATTTTAGATTTGGGAATGCATCAACATTCACATACATTTAGTAAAAGAACTAGCATAATTGTTGGAAAACACTTACTATTGGAATAGCAAAGTTGAGCTTCATTGCTCGGATTATTTGAGAGGGTAAACATCTTTGTCTTTTTTTTCTTTTGTCACACGTTATCTAAAGCTACAGAACTCTGTCAGCAAAACAAATTAATGTCATTTGCTTTTCTCTTGATCAAATCAGAGACTTAACCTCTGAGAAGATCTATGCATGCTGGGCATCCATTTGGCCCATTTGTCCAGATGTCTTTGTGATGATACGGTGGAAAGAGGCTGGTCTTAGACCTGCTATTTGTATCTGACAGTGAATACATTGCTGTTATTAAATTATTTATTGAGAATGGTCTTCAACTGCAAGACGTCTACGCATATATACTACGGAAATATTTTGTGAAACTATATTCCTTTAACAACATTTCGAAATGAAATTTGAAAACATACTCTCAAATATATATTTCCAAAAAGACAATCATTTTTATGTTTTCATTTTCGTCTTTTAGACTAATATTTCTAATTTCCGTTTAAATTTATAATTGATCTATTACTTTTAGCATTGTTTATAAGTACACTAAATAATTCCTTGCAAATTCATAACAGTAATACAAATTTAGGAAATAATTAAAAATAATTAATATGATTGAAGTGCCATTTTATACAATATTGGGCTATACATATAAACTAGCGATTATAGAGCCTAATAACTTTACATGTTATTATGGAAACAAAATCATCACTATGGCTTAACTTAATTAACATATTGGAAAAAGATTATTGATGCAATTTTAAATTAAAGTTCTTTTATATTTATTCTTTTTTCACAAATATCTTCATTAATTCCGTATTTCGTCGGAACGTAATACAAATGCACACATATACATACATATATATATACATATATATATACATATATATATATATATATATATATATATATATATATATATATATATATATATATATATATATATATATATATATAGTGATTATAAAAATGACTATTTTGACATATGGGGCCCTAACTATCATAGCATTCATAGAAGCTGAAATTTTGGCATAAGAAATTTTGAGGTATGAGCTCAAGAATGATATGGTAAACAACAGTGTCCTTCAAATAGTTACGGTTACAGTGATAAAAGTTCGTAAATTTTAAATGGTAGCATCCAGTTTTTTGTATTGGAGTGTGTGATCTCCATACTGAAAAATACTAAATAGCGTTGGAATGGGACCAGTAGCAAGAAAATCCCCGGAGCTAGGGAAGGAAAAAATAAAAAGGACTTTAACATGAACCAGAGCATTAATATTCGTTTCCTTTAATTCACACAGTTTCTTCGACTTAGATCCCAGCCTGATTAGTCCTCTACAAAACAAACAAACAAAAACAATTAAGGGAGGCAAATTTTAGGTTCTAAGTAAAACACAGTCATGGCTGACTTTATCACGCTAGGTGAAAGAAATAGCACTGAGAAATGAGAGCCTCGTATGTTGCTTCCTGCCATGTCAAACAAGACACCGCTTTCAGGGAAAGAAAGTGGGGAAATCGTAAAGATTTACTACTTGAATGGACAAAATGCCGCAGAGACATTGCGTGTTCACCAAAGAAACCATGGATTATGACGAAGCTAATGCACTGTCAAAGTTATACGGGACTTGATCCATAAATTTGAAGAAACTGGTTGCACATGCGATCAACCTGGACATCTCGTAATCTCTCGTCATTTCCGGTTTCCGTGGCTACCAATGTCTTCTGATCTGACACCAATGGACTGAAATCCAAAGTGTATTCATTTCGTCCGCAAATTGCATATGATTTGGAAGATGGCCTCAGAACTGCGATTTAATAGATTCCTATTGTCATGGAAGGGGCTGCAGTGCTATCCACCATCTGTCGCATGTAAAATCTCATAGTGTGTGAAAGAGGTCATGGAGAGAATTTGAGAAAGACAGTAAAATGCTTTATTTTGTGCCGCTTCTCTGTGTCTTTATTGGTTGTCCTCACTTTTAGCTTATCTACAGCTGATGATTTTCATGCTACAGTTGCCATTCGAACGCTCTATTTAGGGTTTTTCACAATGGAGATCACATTCCAATAAAAAAAAATAAAAAAAAAAACTTGGTGTAGCCATTTCATATTTCCGAAATTTTTTTACCATAGCCGTAACTGTTAGAGTGACACTGTTGTTTTCCATATCATTATTAAGCGCATACCTCAAAATACCTTATGACAAAATTTCATTCACGTTCAGTAAATGGTATGATAGTTAAGGCCCTATATGTCTAAATAGTTTTTTTTATAATCACCCTGTTTATATATATATAGAATTTACTTACTATAACAAGAGATGCAGCCAAACGGCTTTGACAATACTGCGAAGTGGCCACCTGCTTGCTCAGAGACACGTCTCTGGTACCAAAGTCTACCCTCTCTGTCCCAAATGTCGAGTGGTTCAGGCCGAGTGGTTCAGGTTCCCCCATATCATATTCTTCAGTGCATTGGGTGTGAGAGAGGGGACATGGATTTGAGACCGAAGGTGGTACTTGAGAGACTGACTATTTTTGGATTCATGGGGCTGGTGTGTTGGTACTGTCGCGCCAGTCGGGGATAAGCAACAACAACAACACTTATTATAAAATTACTGAATATTATTAGACATTCAAAAAAGCTTGTTTTTTATTTCTTAGGGGTATTTTTTGTGTAACAGCTTAACGAAGGGAAACATTTCTATTTAAGTATATTAGGCCCGATAGTTAAAGATTAGCTGTGATGAGCAATATGTACAAAAAATTGAAAGACTATGGGGTAAAGCTGCTTTATCAATAGATATCTGACCTCAAATTATTTAATGACACATATCTGTCGATTACTTGATTTAAATCAACAGCCTGGTGATGGCAACATGCTAATGAAGTCAGCACTATTATTTTACAGTGACAGAGAATTGTTGTCATTTCCAGAAACTGCCAATTCCTGTATTTTTCTATCGCTTACTTTGATTAAAGATACGTGAACTTCGACTGAAAATTTCAATAAATTAGTTAAAAGCTCATGAATAGCAATCTTTTCATCAATATTTTGTTGTTGCCTTGCTCAGTAAAAAAGTGAAGTGTAATTAAATCGCTCTAAAAATGTTCAAGACTGATCTGGTCACATGTATAAGTTTCGAGGAATAGATCAGTTATTATGGGGGATCAAGATGAATTCTGAAGAGCTTTTCCAATATGGCAAGGCAATCAAGGATAGGATCGAGAGAGAGAGAGTTGCACTACTCATGGAAAATTTGCCAGAGCCTCCGAGGAGATTGAACTTTCACCTTCTTATACGCGAAAGGTATTTTATTTTCCTTCTACCACTCACAGGATAATCCAATAAAAGCATTCCCCTTTCCGCAACCTGGGAATGCACCACTCTAGGGGCTACAGGCACTCCAAAGGGGTTTAATTTGTTGAAAACTAAAAATGAATAATACATGACACATATGATTATGAACACCAAAAAACGTTATCAGAATTTTGAAAATTTAATATTTTTTGTTTTTCGGCATTTTACTCAGTATTTTTTGTAATTGTGTTTTCAATATAGCAAAATTCTCTCCCTATACCAGATTCAAGTTAGTGCAAAAATTTTGTATGAAAATTTACAAGATTTTATATTTTGTAATAAAGATAGAGGTTGTATGGTATAAGAAAATGTCCCGCTATAATAAAAGTGATCTGGTAACACTTTCTGCGTTGCGAGATTTTATAAGCGCGTTTCCTTGTAATTTTCGCACAAAAGAAAACAAATGTGCTGTTGAAAAGTATTACAAATGGATAAAAAGGAGTAAGCGAGTCAAGTTCATATTCTATCATACCACTTGCTACTTGAAACTTCAAAGTGGAGAATTTCATCATTGGAGAATTTATTGTGGTACTTCCAAACATGTTGTCGACTCTCAATGAAATCTAAAGTGACACATGATTGAAGGACACCTGTTATCAATAAGATGCATTGTAATACATACAGAAATAATGTCATAGTAATGTCACACAAGATGCTATTTAGTGCTTGCGGGCTGAACGATGCTATCCTTTAATTGCATAGTTGTCTGTGCGTATGCTTCTCGATGACAATATTACCCTTTTCATTATTAGTTTAAGTCACAGACCGGTTTAAAATAAAACGACTATTTTGTAATCTTTAGTACTAATCCAATTGCAGTTGTTATTGTTAATTATATAAGTCAGATCAACTCCAGAAGGTTACTGACCACCAGAAAATCGATGACAGTAAGGGGATCTGTTGTTATGTCCGTCCTGGTTAGTCCGATACAATTCAGTATGTGATCCGATGAGACTGGATGGTCGCAGGATTTTCTACAAGGGGGGTAGACTCTGCACCTCGTTCAAATGGTGGACATTTTAGGTGTCCATTTAAGAATCTGGTCAAAGCAGTCTGTGAGCTTCAATAGCAATTGATCTCCAGAGGAGTGCCAGTGGAAGTTCCGGTGTACCAATGGTGCTCAGGTGGAATTCGGCTGGTCAAAATTTGCTTAGATTTTTCATTGGAGTAAAGTTTCTAATTAGTAAGCGAGGAGCCAGTGGGCGTTACTTCCTCACTACCCATTTTGGTCAATTGAACCATGATCTTGTTACCACTAATATTTACATGTAATGGAATCCATAGTCCAATTGCTTCCAATTAGTATTGCATATAGGTCAACTAATCTGCATTAGTCCTTATAACCCTAATGAATCTTTCTTTCCCAAACTCTAACAAATGCTACTGGCTTCGGCAGCAACATTATTAATAAAAGAGTTTTTCTGCAACTGATAGAAAGCATACAGAATGACTCTTTGCGATCACAGTTGTTCTTACGGTTACAGTAATTCCCTCTACTAATTGTTTTATTATTTATTTTATTACATTACATATCTTCAGACTTGTATGCTTGATTCTTGAGATCCGCTTGTAAGTCGTCGTCGATAATAGGACAAATAGCACAATGACAGATGTACAACCACAGAAGAATAACGAAGAAAAACATCTAGGGCCACGGTGGGAATCGAACCCACACTCCTACGCACTCAAGCGATTAGCAGTGGTGCCTTTGACCACTCAGCCACGGAGCGCCCTCTACTAATTGAGAATCATGCTAAAAACAGATCATTTGTTGATGATTAAAGTACATGAGTTTGTAACAGGTATTACTTGTAACAAGTATTACACGTATAAGTATTTCGTGTAACAAGTATTTTGTGTACCAGTATTACGTGTAACAGATATTACCTGTACAAATATTATCTGTATTAAGTATTACGTATAACAAGCATTACGTATATAAGTATTACGCGTACAAGTGTTAAGTATAACAAGTGTAACGAGTAAAAATTATTACATATACAAGTATTAAGTGTAACAAGTATAACGAGTAAAAAGTATTACATATAGATGTATCACTTGTAAAAAATAAAATTTTAAAAGCTAATTTTTCTTATACATTTCACGGTTTAATTGATGCTCTTCTTTTGATACCGCGTAATGGACAGCATAATGGTTCCAAAGTCTGTTGCAAGGCATTTAAGTATTCACCGTGTATTGACTTCCGACAGGACCTTTCACAGAGAGTGAATTGTAGTCACCTGTCGCAAGGGAGAAAACCAGGAAAACTCCCAAGCACCTACCCCGACATACGTATTAACATACGTTAAGGCTGAAACTCAACATCCAGTAACTCCCGTTGCTCAACAGTACTTGGGATTGAACATGAGACCTTATGCTCTGAAGAGTGGTGTCCTAATACTAGGTCATTTTTACTAGGCCTTTTTTGTGTCCCACCACACACTGCTTAGATGCTCTGCGAGTGGCTCAGATGACAACCATAGCGCACAACTAATTTTTGTGCGATACGCCAGTCGGTCTCTTATTCCATTATTCTCTGTTTTCAATTTGCTGTCTTATCTCTTTGTAGCTGCTATTGACGCACTTCAGAAGAAGATGTGCCTTGAATTTATTGATCTGTAATTAGATCACGGTGCGAAATAAATGAAGTTATGACATACATAAATTTTGGAAGCTCAATTAAAATTTTCATATATGAAGAAATTTTCTGGTAAAGTGTTTTCTGTATTTGGGTTGACATATATATGTGAGCAAAGTTTTTCTTACACGAATATCAATCACAATAAAAATAGATGCTGAGATTAATCTGTAATCTGTGATAAGGATTTCAATAAGCAAACACAACCTGATTTTTTAAAAAAAAATTAATTTTGGGGTAAGCAAGGCATTAGTTTAAAGATTTAAAAGAGATTGTTTAAAAACATTGCAATTATTAATTTAAAGGGCGCTCCGTGGATGAGTGGTCAAAGTATCACTCCGCTAATCGCTTGAGAGCGTAGGAGTGTGGGTTCGATTCCCACCGCGTCCCTGGGTGTTTTTCTTCGTTATTCTTCTGTGGTTGTACATCTGTCATTGTGCTATTTGTCCTATTATCGACGAAGACTTACAAGCGGACCTCAAGAATCAAGCATACAAGTCTGAATATATATGTATGTAATAAAAATTAATTAATTTAAAATTCTATTAATTAATGAAATTTTTAAAAATTTAAATAGTCCTTACCATTTTAAACTAATTGTAAAGTGGATGTTTTGTCTAGTCTTTTTCATTTTGTTTTTTCTTTTGTTGTATTGTTAACGTGTTAATGGCTTGAATCAATGGAAAATGGCTTTTAAAAACGATGCTTTGTTTTTTACATAAGGAATCGTTTTATTAATAAAATGAGCTTTGACATCGTTCTCAGACATTCCATGGTGAACTTTGTCTTGTGTACTGCCGAATGTGATTTGAAGGTAGGCAGCAAATTCGTCGTCTCAATACGATGTAGTAATTAATTATGTGTGACGTAGATGAAACGTCATGGATATTTTAAACCAATGAGAATTGTATTAAAGTGATGTAGCAATGATTTCAACTAGAAAGAAAGAATCATTTTATGGTTAAAAATACAGAAAAAGTGATAAGTTATATTTACCTAGGAAATACATTCTAAAACTAAATGTATTTAAAGTTATAGATGATATGAAATTAGCAGAATAAATAAACTGAATAAAATCTCTGTTTTATTAACTTTAATAACACAATTATTTATTGATTTTTATGGTGCAATTTATACCTTTTCTGGGGTGCAAAATTATGTAATGAATACATTGATCTTAAAAAGATGTGATGTGTAACTCCCACTTCCAAGCGCGAGCGATATGGATCTCAAACCAAAACAATTCCCAAGTTCAATATAAAGAGATTAAGTATAAATTCTGATATATATATATATATATATATATATATATATATATATATATATATACACACACACATACATTAAAGAAGATTTCTACATTATTCCACACACTATTTTTAATGTTCATTAATAAATTTCAAACTGTAACTTTTGATGATTTAGAAAAATTATGAATGTTCTGAGAAAAATTATGAATATGAATAGCAAAAATGTAGTTTTCTTTGTGACTCTGTGCTTATATTAATTTGATTTTTGATTATTTTAATTAATCAATTAAATATCTAATGGCTATACTAAACTGCAAAATGCTTTTGTATTTCATTAAAACAGAAATTTAAATTTTGATTAGATTTTTATCGTTTTGAACAGGTATTATTAAGAGGGTTAAATAACATTTAAAATTTCAAAAAATGTGCTGTTAATGATGACTATGTAATAAATTTATTTTTAAAAAATATTTCATATAAATTTAAATGCAGTATTACTTACGATTTACATTATACATAAAATATAATTTATTATTGAACACTTCGTGGAATGTTTATTAATAGATCTTCTCCTTCATCTCACAATTCCTTAAAGAAATTTAAGATTTCGAGGGGTATAATTAAGAAATGAGAGACTTTTCTTCCATTAGAATAATTTGAATCCTAAATTAAAATGTAAATTGATGCTTTCACAGAAAAAGTTAATGAAAATAGTTTAGCTGGAGTTTAATAAATATTTTCATTAAGAGTACAATGTCTTCAAGTGATTTTATTTGATTATTTGTAATTTGGATTCACACATTGATTTGGTTCAAAATTAAATTTCATTTATTTTACAGCATCCAACTTTATCAGATTTATGTGTAATTTTATTTACATCTGCAAAACACTTTTAATAATACATGCTTATTTTCTTTTACAAAAATTAACATAAAAATATTAGAAGCTCTTTTGCCTAAAGCAAAAATAGTTGTGTAAATGTTTTTGTTTGGCTGACCGATGGCTGAGTGGTTAGCGTTCCTGACTCCTCAGCTGTGGGTTCTGGGTTCGAATCACGGTTCGGGAATGGGTGTTTCTTTCCTTCTGTGTTTCTCTGTCCTTTCTTCTGTGATGTTGTATGAATGTGACCCACCCTATAAACGAGTTTGTGGTGGGTATGGCGCGGGTAACGCTACTCACCTCCGTGACTTGGTTCACAGGTGCCCGCTGGGTAACGATAAATGAGTAGCAGTTTCTGGCCTTGATGTGGCATAGGGTTCGTCACCCAAGAAGGGGATTTAGTACCCGCCATTGGATAAAAAATGTCTTTGTTTCATTGAAAATTTCATATTTGTCTTCTATCACAATATTAAATATTTTTTTATGAAAACAGTGTTGAAATTATTTTTTGATTTACATGTAATTATTTTAAATTTTATTTCACGTTTAAAATTTTTATTCGTTGTTTTATTTTTCTTTCATAAGTCTTACAAGAAAAAAATCAGAATCTTTAAGAGAGTTTTGAATCCTTTTGGATTCAGATTTGGAAAAAAAATAAAAATAAAAATCATCCTACCTCTATATTAAAACCTATACGAGAAATTTTAAAATTATAAAAAATAACCACGCTCAGAATTATAGTAAATCGAATTAACGATTTCTGTGTAAGATTCGAGATTTCAAACCATGAATACTTAACACTTTTTACTTTATTTACATACTTCAATTTCATAAATAAATATGTATTAATGTTTTAATTGGAAGTTTTCCTTTTCACAATTTTTTATAGAACAATTAACAAATTTTTTTACTATCCTATTATTTTTTCACACACACAAAAACACATTATACAATTAAATTCTTCACTAAAATAGGAACATATTAATGTAAAATAATGAATAATAAAATAGAATTTTTATATAAGTTTTAATATCGTTATCTATATAGCGTAATTCTGTTATGCTGTGGTGACCCTCAGCATGTTAAGGATACTTATAGATATAAATACGAGATTAAAAAGGCAAGTTGTTTTAGTAGTTTCTATCAACCTTTCTCGAATTTTTCTATAATAATTCATAAGATTCATTTACTTTTGCATTGTTAACAAATCAAAATAATTTATAGATATAAAAATTTGAAATAGTGATAGATATATTTTCTTTTCTTGTGGTTTCTTAGGGAGAAAAATAACTTATATCTATTTGTTTTTGTAAGTAATTGTGCCGTTTGTACATTGAAAAAAAATTATGCAGCAGTTTCTTATTTGCTTTTTAGTTGGGACGATTTTTAAATTCTTGAAGTAAGCAATAATTAAGTAAAATCGCACAAGAAAGTAATATTTTAAATGGAAGTTTTACGTCTTATTATTCATAAGCAAAACAGCCAATTATTTTCAACAAAATTGTCTAGAGTTGGGATTCTAGGAAATTTATAGGACTCATTTCATTTCTAGAATTTTCAAGGACTAAAATTTTTGTATCATGACTTTATTAATTAGAAGGGAATGCAGTGGGAATTAACGAGAATAATCCGGTACAAGACTGCCCGAATCGTTTGTTAACCGATCATCGATTTACCATAAATTTCATTGTGAAATCGATTCATTCGCTCTGGAGACCATAAGAGTTAAAAAAGGATGTATAATTTCTTAACAAAAGTTTATTGATAAAATAATGCATAATTTACATATTAATCAGTCCATTTCATTTTTTGTTTATGAGGAGATAAAGAACATGTTTATGGTCGACTGATTTTCTCTCTTTTTCAGGGTTTTCTGATGGTCTACTTTGGCTATAAATACTCTATTGGAAAAATTTTTTTCTAATATAGAGCTTTGAAGTTTAACAGGCAAGCAACATAGTTCAGGAGAGATGAAAAAAGATTTTTGATCCATTTTATTTGGCAATCCTGCACAGCATGCTCCGAGAGCATAGAAGTATTCGTTAGAATTCGTTTTAATTTATTATCTGAGTATGTGCTCATTGTCCAAACACAAAAATCTTTTGTGAAAGTGCTCGTTGTCCGATTTGTTCGTAGTCCGAACTGTTCGTTAACCCATTACCCACTGTACTTAAATACTTCAGAAATCCGAATGGAGCTCATGATACACTTGAACAGAAAATCAAACATACGTTCATGGTTAAAAATAAAATTTTAAACGGTGCTAGAAAATTTGGTCTATGCATTGTAAATGAATATTAAATAGCTGAAAAGTCACTGTAAAACTTTTTTTATTATTCACAAGATTCGCCTTCCATATAGATTTTGCGCATAAGGTGGATGGTATTCATATGTCACAATGAAGGAACTCAGAAAATTGACCAGCACCTTTCATTTTTAATATACTTGCTATAAATTTGAAAGCAAAATCCATCTATCATTATTCAAAAGTAAGTGGAATCAAACCTGGGGCCTTTCATTCTAAATAACACATTTCCATACTTAGATGACTTTGGGACTATAGAATACTTAGTCTGGTGTGATGGAATAATAAAGGTGAAACGGATTTCTGACAAAACAATCTTTATTTATATGTCAATATCTCATTCCACACACACACACTCACAAAATGTTCTATTATTTAAAATTTTCCCTTAAAAATTAATTGTTGGAATTTTTACCATGGATAAATGCAGAATTAAGAGATATTGGTCCCATGAATATACGATAAAATCCTGATCACCTAGCTTGATATAAATGAACAGTTATATAAATGCGAAAAACTAACTATACAAAATAAACAGAAGATTTATATTATTTTTTGAACCTATAGTACAAGGTAAACAAGAAAGTTTTTGCCGTTTTTAATGACCCAAAAGAATATGACCTATACTAAGTGTAGCCTATTGTTAGTCCTCGAAGGCATCCAGCATCTTTTGTCAACATGTCTCCAGTTGCGCAATCTCCTTGCGGTAAAACTCGGGGATTTTGGACGCAAAATGTCTGTGAGTGCTTGGCGCAAATCTGCTTTATTGGTGAAGAATTTTCCACGAAGATGATTGTTCAGTAAATAGAAAAGGTGGTAATTGATGGTACAAGGTCAGGTAAGTAATGAGGATGGCAAAACGTTTCCCAACCAAATCACTGTATGATATTTTTGGTGCCCCACGCGACATGAGGCCTCGTGTCATCGGCCAAAACTAATACACCCTTGTGATTAATTGGTGCTGGCTCCTTCTGTCGCGATGCCTGTTGGACACGTTCCAATTGCAACGAGTCCGCAGTGACCGTTTGGTCCGTTGGCAGCCGCTCATAGAGACCACTTGACAACTAGTCCACCGGACACCAGCTTCATCTCAGAGGGACAAATATCCCGATCTGAATTTGTGACACAAATCCCTTGCCGTGAGTTCATTAACAGCGAACATAGTCTTGTAACGGATTACGTTCGTTAACCGATCACCCACTTTTCACACCAGTCAAATGTGGCTTCTTACTATTGCAAATTTTTGTCGTCCGATTGGCTGAGTGGTTAGCGTTCCTGACTCCTGAGCTGTTGGTCCCGGGTTCGAATCCCGGTTCGGGCATGGATGTTTCTTTCCTTCTCTGTGTTTCTCTGTCCTTTCTCTTCTGTGTTATGGTATGAATGTGGCCCGTCCTATAAACGGGTTTGTGGTGGTATGGCGCGGGTAACGCTACTCGCCTCCGTGACTTGGTTCACAGGTGCTCGCTGGGTACCGATTAATGAGTAGCAGTCTCTGGCCTTGTTGTGGCATAGGGTTCAACCCTCTTGTGCCCGCCATTGGAAAAAAAAACTATTGCAAATTCTAATAGTATGAAATCTTGTGACTTAAAGCTGAGTTATTTTGTAAAATAAGCCTGGAAAAATTATGCAGACTTCTCTGATGTAAAAATCGAGAAAAAAAGTAAGATGTTTATTCAATAGAAAATTGCTTTCTTAGTATATTGAGGAATATCTTACAAATTTTTATTGCTTTTTATTTTAATAAATTTATAAGTATTTATTATTCATTTTCGTTTCCATAAATTTTATCTAGAGCTTTCTTTTTGCAAGGCGCTCTGGTTCTTTGCAAATAAATATATTACTTACTGTTACGGCTGAGAATTTTTGCTTAGAATTTGGAAAAGATCTTTCTTTAGAGTAAATTTTGAAATTTACAAGCAGCTACAGGTTCCTAACTCAATTTAGACTTAAATTCTCCTAAAAATATGAAATTCCCTGAAAGTGTTTGAAAATCATTCTAAATGAAAGCAAAAATCTTAAAAAATCTTAATTCAATAGTTCAGAAACATAAAGGAATTGTTGTTGTTGTCACTAATGACACTTGGTCAAGCTAAGCTCGCTATGCCATGGCTATGCGAATTTAAGTCAATTGGGAGCGTCTTTCGTTTTTAATCAGAGCACCCTGAAGGTAAAAGTACGACTTTTGCTCTACACACATGCTATAGGTACCCGTTTATAGGGTAGGCAACCATTCACACCTCATTCATACTAGGAAACGACAAAGACAGGATAGATAGATAAAGTACATGCATGCCCGAACCAGGGATTCGAACCCAGGACCTCCTTACCCGCAGTCAGGCACGCTGACCACTAGACAAGTTGGGCGGCTGGAATTGTTCATAGAGTAAACTATTTAAATCATTTAACTAATTTTAAACAATTCATCAATTTTGACTTGTTAAGATAAAACAAGTATAAAAAAATTAATGACTTTTATAGTAGTTTTGACCATTAGTACATGATGATATTTAATTTCATAGTTAGCATGTATTTTAAAAGGGGGGAAAATATTGAAATATCTAAAGCCATTACATTCTAAAAATGAAGAAATAATATTTAAACAAGGTTGATTATCCTTTCTATTAACTTACTTTATACATTATAAATTATCTTTACTATTAAAATTCCTTAATAAGTTTCTTATAAGAATATTTAATTAAAAAAATTGTTTTTATTTGTTTGGATTAAGCACTAAGAAAAATTTATATAAAAATATTCCTGGGGAAAAATTAATAATTTAGAAGTTTAAAATATTATAAGCTTTATACTAAAGCTTTAAGCTTAATATTTTAGATTAATGTTATCTTCAAAATAATTAATATTCTATTATCTCCTTAAAATTTGCATTCAATGAAGAATTTTTATATTGTATGATAACCGGAATATACAAGAGATTTAAAATATGTAGTATAAATTTTGATAATATCCAGCTTTTAAATCTTTTGACATTAATCCAGCTTTTTCTAATTTTTAAAGACAACTTTCCTTAGCAAGACAGGAACCGGAAATTTCTAGAAAAAGCAAATTTTTACGAGATGCACATTCTATAGAGATTTTATTAAAAGAGCTTTTATAAAATTATCCTATTAGTATTACAAGCTTTCGATTCAATCTTGATATTCGCTCTTTAATCTTTATTTCATTGGTTGTTTGAACATGAAATCGATGATATATGTTTGCTTTTGATACCGCGGAGTAAATACCCTAATGGTCACAGGCCCATTGTAAAAAAAGCATTTTAGTTCCACCCTCCTGATGGACTTTTCATGGATAGCGTATACTGTTTACGTATCTCAAAGGAAGAAATCCGGAAAAACATTTCTAGTTGTTCAGCAGTGTATGAGATCGAACCCGGAATTTTATCTGCCGAAAAGCGATGTCCTATTATTAGTTAAAATGAGCTTTGAAATGTTTGCTTTACATTAAAATTACACAATGATGTTCAAATATATCAAAATATCGGAACAAAAACTGATTGCCATTGTCAGTGATGAAATTGCCAAGCTCTTGTTTGGCTCTTTGGTCTCTGTTTAATGGCTCGCGGGTTCTATTCCCCCCTCGTACATGGAAGTACATAGTGGTTCGTAATGCTTTTTATAAATTCTTTACCTTAGTATATTTAGTTCTCATGTGCATCCAATGACTGCTGCGCTTAAACCAGTGATGTTGGGGGAAAATGATGCGCTTTTCACAAAGCTTGTTTACCAAACTATGCAAATATTGTACTTCCATAAAAATCTTACTATATATGACCCTCATCAACATGACGATCTTTCTCTCTGTCCACGATAGAACTCAGTCCCAAGAGAGACTAGTCTATTCAATGGGATGTAGTTATTTAATGATTACATCTCATTATAAAAAATTATTTTCAAAGCAAAAATGATCTATGCAATTTCCTTTGACCAGGTGAACTTTCATCTTAACATACATCATTCAACTTGAAGGATTAGTCAGTACACTTTGAAATCAAGTTCAAATGCATATCCAAGCCATTTATTTACTCTGATTTCGTCTGGACGGGACAATATTTATGTTTCAGATTATTTTTCACATCTTCATCAGTCAAGAGAAATTTGTTTTGACGTTTCATACGTGGTTGTTAAGGTCGCCGATGGCATTGAACTCTATTGGTTACCTTTAACGAGACATAATGTTGATTATGGCAAACGAAAATCATCAATAACAGAGCTTCCAACTTCCTCAGTCCATGAGTTATTTTTTAAACAAAAACTGATATTTCGATATGAAAATCGATACGACGAAATTATTGATGGAAGTCGTATACATCCATATCGATAATCATGAATAGTTACAGGAATTACCTAATGAATGAGTATGTAATCCATATAAAGTCTGTTTAGGTCTTCGAAATGCTTAAAAATTAGTTTCTTGGGATGTATTTTTCATGTTATTATATTTTTTATCAAAACAAAAAAAAAGTTTAGTTAAAGTGAGTCAAAATTTTATAGTTTTATTTTTATGAGAATCTTATTATTTTTTTTATTTATTCATCCTTTTTCATTGACCTTTCCAATCCATTGGCTTTTATTCCTTTCCCTATATATTAAATTTTATATTCAACGGCTATGATAAAACTTTATTGTGAAACTAATATAAAAATCGATATAACGAACTTTCAAGGTCAGCATGCCTTACTGCGGATAAGGAGGTCCTGGGTTCGAATCCCGATTCGGGCATGGATGTAATTTCTCTCTCTATCTATCCTGTCTTTGTCCTTTCCTTGTATGAATGAGGTGCGAATGGTTGTCTACCCTATAAACGGGTACCTATGGCATGTGAGTAGAGCAAAGTCGTACTTTCACCTTCATGGTGCTCTGATTAAAAAACGAAAGACGCTCCCAATCGACTTAAATTCGTATAGCCAAAGGCATAGCGAGCTTGGCTTGTCCTAGTGTCATTAGTAAAAACAACATCATGTATTCTATTTATAAACTGCCTTATAATGGCGTTGTTGTTGTATCAGTGTTCTTTCCTACAACTAACCCAGAGTTGGGGCTCTGTTAGTTAGGTGAAAGTAGCCTGGAGAGAGAGCCTTCGTTATTTATATGTGGGAACCTAGCACGTGATCCCTTTAATACTTGATTTGGCACCCCAGTGATATCATTTCACTTGGAAGACATTGCGATCTCGATCTATTTAACGTGTGCCAACCGCTTTTAAGGAGCTTTGATCTTCGGTTAAAGCGGGATTCGATCTCGTTACCTACTAATGAGAACGTTGCCCTAAGCTATTGGTTCACCAAGGCTCTATTTTAATAGGCGTAAATTGCATTTTCTAATTCTTCCATTTGTTAGAAAATTTTCAATATTTTTCAAGTTCAACCACGGTTAAAATATATTTTATTTTGTTTTATGTAATTACATTATGTGGTCAAATTTTTATTAAAATTTAATTGTATAATTGACAGTTATTCAGAATTTTGCAGTTTATCGCAGTACTTTTGAAATATATTTGTATTCAACTATTAACATTATAATGTATTTCTTTTCAAAGTTTTATTTTTAAAAATCTGAAATGGAAGGAATTTTTGGAAAATAAAGCTTATTAATTTGGAATCGCAGACTTGTGCTTAGGCAAGATTTGATCTAGTACAGTAGAAATCCAATTATCTGAACTCCGTCTATCCAAATCGCTTTCAGAATTTCAGCAAAGTAAACTAGACTGAAGAAGAGAAAGAAAATGAGGAAAAGATCAAGAAAAGGAATGGTAAGAGAATGGAGAAGATGGGAATGACGTGTCACTTGAGGAATTCGGAAGCATTCTTTGGAAAATTCCTCAAATTTGTTGCTGAAGAGGCCAAAAAATTATGAGTGAGACCCTAAATTTCAAATTGCAATGACGATAAACTTTTTTAAGTGTTAATTAAGAAGATGGCCTTAATGTCCAAGTTGAAGCATGCATGAGACCATCAGCTAGTCAAACATTTGCCAGTTTTGAAATGGATAGAGCAGCAGGCAGCCAAATACAGCAATTTAATTAAATTTAAAAATATTCTAATTTACTTTACAATAATTTTTCGGCATAGAAATTTAATAACTGTTATTATTATAAGAGATGTTTGTCACTTAGTAGTTGTTGCTTTTCAGAGAATAAAATGCCTCAGGTTTGATCCTGAGCAAAACACGGCAGAGGGACATAACTCCTATCTTCACATTTATCGGAGTGGATTTTAAAAAATTCCAAAGTTGTCTCTGATGCATTATTTGTGAAAAGATATTCTCTGGATGGTTAAAATCTTAAACTTTTAAATGCTAATAATCTGTAATCTACTAATCTGTTCACTACATAGGCTATCACTATACAGTTCTGTCTATTCTGAAACGCATTGTGGCATAACCGCTGTATATCAGCGTTCTTCAAATTGAAAGGTTTTGTATTTTAATTTTAACTGCTGGTGGTCTAGTAATTATTAAATTAAGGCAAATAAAACAGAAGCATGACACATATTAAATAATTTTTTGTATATGGTACACTGAAATAATCAGAAAACCACTTTTAACTGAAGTTTCAGTTTAACACTTAAAAGTGTACACGCTAAAAATAATTTAATTTATCACAGCTTCTAAGAATCGCATATTGCCTCACAAAATGAAGTCTTGTGCATGGAGAAACAAAAACTAAATCGAATGAGGTATTACAGGCATAAAAACTGTTTTTAGTTACAAAGTCATTAAATATCAAAGTCGGCATTCTTTTCACCGGCATCCCATTGCCTAACGAGCAGTGATGTATTGAGAAAGGCGAAAACGTATTTGCTCTGAGAAAGACAAAAACACAATCTGAGAAAAACTAATGATACTTATTTAAGAGATTGTATGGGGATATATCAAAAAAGGGATCTATTGTAGTTATTTTTTTCTACTTTTAATTGCAATGCATAAATGCCAATTTAAAGAGAAGAAAAGAAAAAAAAGAAAAGAAAAGAAACAAGCACATTATTTTTCGAAGCAAAAAGAGTTCCGGAACGAAATATTACATTGTTTAACTTGATTACATCGCAGTTTTTCATGAAATTCAAATCAGCATTTATTATGTTTTGAATTAATAAAAAATGCTTTATCAAAACTTCAAAAGGGCATTTAATTTTTATTTAATGATAACCAGAGATTGAGATTTAGACTATGCATATTGTAGCATAAATAATTTCTGACTCAAATCACATTCGCTTCATGTTTTTAATATGATACTGGTGTTAAAAATAGATTTTGCACTAATCTTTTCAATCGACCTTCTTTAGACCCGAATTCAATTTTACGTTGTGAATGAGGTGTGGTATACCTTTATAGCACTTAAATAGGATATCACCTAATTAGAAGGTTGTAACTTTTTGCTAATAGGAGGCGGGAATAGCTTAGATCGGTGAAAGGAATGTCCATCATTCAAGCACTGGTGGATCAAACCAAGTTGCTGAAAAAGCGACACCATCATCTATTTCACATAAACTCGTCTGTCTTAGTTTCTTTTTGTTATTTCAGAATTGAGAGCAGAGTAACTCTTTGCGTTTAGGCTCAAGGTTGAAATCTCGAGCTTTAGCAGCGCCACAGCTGAGAAATCATCAGCCTATTACCTTTACTTAACCATCTTTTTATCTCTAGTTAATGAACAATGAAGAAATAAATTATCATTTAATTTTGATTTTTTAAAATATAGACACGACATTGCTCATTGTAATTTCAATAATGGCATCATCTACTTGCTGAGCCAAAAGCTCGTTAACATTAAATATTATATGATAAATAAAGAAATGATGATAAAAATATGCAGAGTTCGCAAGAAAGTGTTCACAAAGAAGTCGGATTTTGCTTAGAGCATTCGACAAAATCCAAATTTCCTTCACTTTTTACTGTCGGACCATTCATTTTTTGAAGAACCGTATCCAAAATACAACTCGAATGTATATACTTGTGCCCTGGGATCAATATCACTTTGGTGCCATAAAGTCATTTCTGCATTAAATCAAAAAGCCGTTGTTACCTGTAATCAGATTTATACTGGATGACGAATAACCAAACTATGCCAATTTAATAAAAATATTCTTGTTGCAAACATTTTTAAGACAGTGATCAGTCGAGCATGCATAATCGTATGGTCTCCACAATCACCTAACCACAAACCGGCAGATTTTTGAGAGTGAAATTATTTGAAATCACTTGTATACTGCTCATCTCTTTCAAAATTGGCTGAATTCAATTATTCAGACGGATGTGAAGTTCAGACGTATTCCGCGCTGCTGTAACAGGTGTTGTGAACTGCTTTTGTTACATCGTAGAGTGTACTGGTAATCATGTTGAATACCTGCTACTGCACAAATAAATTAACTGAATGCACTATTGTTCTGTTCATTGTATATCAGGTCATTAGGCCACTTAAGTAGGTAAGAATATATATTAGAGATTTCGAATAAAAAATGCATACAAAAGAGAAAAATAATGAGACAGTAACCTCTTCAGGAAGGCAAGAGCAGTTGGTTGATTGGTTGGGTTTTAGGGCTCTATATCCCAAAATGGACATGCTGCACCAAAGGCAAGAGTAGAGGATGTTAATGTTTCCAGTACCTAGCCCTAAGTTAGGCTTTTCCAGTTAGACAGAAGCAACCGGGTGGAGTCTTCGTGATTTTGAAGTAAGTACCAATTGAAGACTTTAATATTTGTCTTGCCACCCCAGAGGTATCATTTCACTTGCTGGACATTGCGACCCTCCAGTTTTAGAGTGTCCCAGCCTTTTTTATCGAACAATAAGGATCCTAGGTTAATCCGGGGTTCGAATTCACTACCTTCCGACAATGAGAAATCGCCATAAACAACCAGGCCACAGCGACCTCAGAGCTGAGGATGCAGCTACTTGTTATAAAAGCCTCTATCATTTATTTGTTGTAACAGAATTCCGCTAGCATCATGCATATTTTCTCGCAGCATGTCCGTTTTTGGACCTTGCGCCATAAAACCCAACCAACCAACCATTTTAATTCTCGTTACCAACACTTATTGTTACTCGTGAAAAATTAACTTTATCTCCCCTCAATAAGTATGCAGGCCACTTGTTAACCTGATAAGAAATGCATTCGCAAAATCTTGCCGTTACTCAATTGGAAGTTCGGAATCAGTATAAATATACTTAGATAATATTGTGTAGGAAATTACTGGTCTCAGAATTCGGTCGCTGCAGAACATGCGACGTACCATTCACCTCATGACGGGTTATTGATGTGTGTGCATTGAGTATCAATGCAACAACAAAATTATCCATCTGCTAATAGATGTTAATAGTCACAGGTGACATGAAGTCACTCTCAAAATATACAGTTGGAAAATGCTTTGCAAATCTAAAATTAAAAGAATGAAAACTTTCCATAGGTGTCGTTCTTCTGAAAAATTGATGTGAATTCGTATATATGAATGGGTGTGGAAAATATAATCTTTATATCTTGATAAAGTAATCAGCAGGTTTGAGTAGGAGCTCGTCAAGAAACCTTATCCCTAGAGTATAATGGACTTCTCTTAGTAATAAAGGTAACAAATATAAAGTGCCTTTGTCTGAAAAGTAGAGACTCTGCTGGAAGTTTGGCAACAACTTAGGCTGCTGTTGGCGCTATTTAGGGCCCCAAAGTATGTAGATAATCAAGAGTTTCGCTTATAACTTTAAAATCTTTTCAGGCGTAAGTGTACAACTTTGAGGATAAATCTCAGTGGTCGATACAGAAAAACAATTGCTATTGGATTTAATATACATCATTCTGCCGATGAAGAAATTATGTCGGAATGCAATGGCATTTATACATCGACATAAATTAGTGTTCAGAATTACACAGCGGCTATGTCATCAATAAATAATTAAAAATGTAAAAGCTGAACTCTACCTCTCTTATTTCAGCTTCGGAATTTTGCTAATCTAAAAATATCAGTTTTAAGGAGAAATTGCCAAACAATATCAATTGTAAGTTGGTTATCTCATTACTGGAACAAATACAGCAGCATATTACACAACTCAAAAACTCTCTTAATTATCTTGTGTTGAGTGCGTTACTCAAGTATCTCTCATTGTTATAATTATACCAATTAGAAAATAACCAATATAATAAATATTAATAAATAATCACATATCACCAGCAATTATTAAATTTCCGAAAGATCACGGTTCTTATAAAAAAAAACCCACCTTACCTTATCCTCATTGGGTTCATTATCTTTGATCCAATCTATTTGTTCAATAAAAATTTTATTTTCAATTTCTTTTTGCTTCCTCAGGCTTCTTAAATACAAAATATTGTCTTCATATTCTTTCATTGATATCTCGAAGTTGATTTCTAGTTTGTGGATTTGATACTTGAGGATTGTCGTGCAGAAAGGACTATTTCATGCTGAAAATCCTGAAAAGTCACATACTCCTTCATTGGTGAAACATAGAGAGGAAAGGGCTCAGATACATCAATCTCGTGACATGAAAGTGGTTCAAAACTAAAAGCTAATTTAATGGACTTGTTTGTAGGACATAAGTAGCTGGAAATCTATATCTCAATAACTTATTGCGTACAATACTCAACTTCTCACTACCTTTGTAATTGTCAATTCAGAAAAGAAGAACATTATGTAGAGAATAGATCAACAGATGTAAGATGCTCAAGGTTTTTAAATCCCTAGAGTATTGAGAATGCATATCTCATTGAGAAAGCTTTTCATAGATACTGAACCGTAATACATATGAAAGGAAAGAAATCAGGAAAAATCCCTAACAGCCACTCTTACAATTATTTAGTAAAATTAGAATTTTTTTTACATATATTATACCAAATTTTCCGCGACATGATCGTAGATACTGAATTTGGTCTTAAAAGCGAAATGTGAGGGGTAAATCGAAATAATAAGAAGTAGGTTAATTACTTATTACACATAAAACAAATATGCCACACACAATATCTCAATATCACTCACTCATAATTAAAAATATGCATATAAAGGAAGCAATTAGCTTGAGACGTGTGCTGTCTTGGATCTCAGATAATCACCCATCTCCTCTGACGTTCACGGACTGAATCTTATATTTTTCCCTCTAGGGATTTCTCAAAGCAGAGTAGGGATTCTTTACAAATGTAAATGTATTAAAATTACTCCTTTTATGGACATTGTCTTGTAGGTGTCGAACGAAAAGATTAGTAAAATTCCAACTCGAAATAAAACCTGTGTTCTTAAAATTCAGTCGCTTCGATGTATTGTATGCACATTCGAGAGAAGCAATTTTGAAGCAGTGGGAATTACGTAGTTATTTATATCAATCAAATTAAATACTGTATTCAACAAATATGGTTAATTAAACTTTATTTATATTTGAGACACATTCGTATCATTTTATTTATATCTCTATCACTTCTTCATATCGACCAAATGCGTTCCTCTCTCTTATTCATAGAAATTTAGGACGTTTCTCTTACTCGTTCACACAAGCCTAAGACATTCTCGTCATTCATTCATACCAACTGATGCCATTCCTGTTACTTGCTCATACAGACCAAAAGCATTCATTTATATAGATAAAGTGCATTCATATCACTCTGTTATGCAAAACTAGGACATTCTCGTCTCCCATGCATATTAACTAGTTGTATTCTTGTCATTTGCTTATATAAACCAAGTCTTCATTCATATAGATGAAGAGCATTCATATGAGTCTTTCCCACAGGGCTAGGACATTTTCGTCACTCATTCATATCAACTGCAGTTGCATTCGTGTCACTTGTTCATACAAACCAAAAGCATTCATTTAAATAGATAGTAAGCATTACCTTCACTCTTTCAGGATTAGAGAACATTATCACCCCTATTCATATACATTAGTTGCAATTTTGTCCTTTTTCATACAGACCAAGAGCATTCATTTATATAGATAAAGTGCATTCCTCTCACTCTTACATTCAGGGCTAGGATATACCCGTTGTCCATTCATATCAATTAAAAGCATTTTTATCCTTTTTCATGTAGACCAAGAGCATTCATTTATCTAGATAAAGTGCATTCCTTTCACTCTTACATTCAGAGCTAGGATATTCCCGTCGTCCATTCATATCAATTAGAAGCATTTTTGTCCTTTTTCATATAGACTAAGAACATTCATTTATATAGATAAAGTGCATTCCTCTCACTCTTACATTCAGGGCTAGGATATTCCCGTCGTCCATTCATATCAATTAGAAGCATTTTTGTCCTTTTTCATACAGACCAAGAGCATTCATTTATCTAGATACAGTGCATTCTTTTCACTCTTACATTCAGAGCTAAGATATTCCCGTTGTCCATTCATATCAATTAGAAGCATTTTTATCTTTTTTCATATAGACCAAGAGCATTCATTTATCTAGATACAGTGCATTCTTTTCACTCTTACATTCAGAGCTAGGATATTCCCGTTGTCCATTCATATCAATTAGAAGCATTTTTATCTTTTTTCATATAGACCAAGAGCATTCATTTATCTAGATACAGTGCATTCTTTTCACTCTTACATTCAGAGCTAGGATATTCCCGTTGTCCATTCATATCAATTAGAAGCATTTTTATCTTTTTTCATATAGACTAAGTGCATTCATTTATCTAGATACAGTGCATTCTTTTCACTCTTACATTCAGAGCTAAGATATTCCCGTTGTCCATTCATATCAATTAGAAGCATTTTTATCTTTTTTCATATAGACCAAGAGCATTCATTTATCTAGATACAGTGCATTCTTTTCACTCTTACATTCAGAGCTAGGATATTCCCGTTGTCCATTCATATCAATTAGAAGCATTTTTATCTTTTTTCATATAGACCAAGAGCATTCATTTATCTAGATACAGTGCATTCTTTTCACTCTTACATTCAGAGCTAGGATATTCCCGTTGTCCATTCATATCAATTAGAAGCGTTTTTACCCTTTTTCATATAGACCAAGAGCATTCATTTATCTAGATACAGTGCATTCCTTTCTCTCTTACATTCAGAGCTAGGATATTCCCGTCTTCCATTCATATCAATTAGATACATTTTTGTCCTTTTTCATACAGACTAAAAGCATTCATTTATATAGTCAAAAAGCATTTCTTTCACTCGTTTATATAAAGCAGAGGATTACACACTCGTACAAATTTTTTCGAAAATTCTATTCGTCGTTGAATTTCATATTATCATTTTCACTTATTTTAAAAATATGAAATTTTGTTGAAATAAATCTGCAAATATGACACTATAAAATACGTAAAAAAATAACGTAGACACTGTTAGGCATTAAAAGGATCTTTTTCTGTTTTGAAAGAATGCAAATTGCAAAGCTATTTCTTGTAAGAATTTATTTATAATAAAAATTATTATTGAGAATCATTTGAAATTGTGCTGTTTCTTAATCCAGGGTTATTAATTTAGATTTTTACTCATAAATATTCAATGCCAATTTTCTAGCCATTGAAAAATTACTCCTTAAACATTAAAAAAGGAAATGATGTGCTTTTGGTATCCTCCTAGGTTGACAAATAATGATTGATTTATTAAATTTGAAGAAGGAATTATTTAAAACCCTTTTTTCGAATCTAGAAACAAATTGAAAAGAAATTTTAATTGCTCTCTTTGTTCATATTTTAAGTTATGCAGAATAACAAGATTTTGCTCAGTCATAATGCATAAATCTGCATAAAATCTTTTGTTTCTTTAAATGCATCTTGTTACATTCAATTCTGCGAAAAAAATACATACGTTTAAAATTAGTTAAATTTAAATCATTCTTAAACTTTTCGTCTTACATTTCTGATTTAGAAACTCTTGTTGTAAATATATATATGCAAGGAAAAAGAGAAAGCTTTCAAGCAGTACACATTCCTACAACACGAAAACTAAATTTTTATCCATATTAAAGATTATTGTTGTTGTTGTCGTGTGACAAGTGCAAAAAGAAAAAAAATAAAAAAAAGACAATTCATATAGGACCAAAGGCATGGAGCACTGCCCTGGCCACATCTTCAGCTTTTTCGGTATAGAGGGTGTCATGGCAGCAGTTGGGGTCGATGCTGAAGAGAGTTGAGGCAACAGATTCAATTGAAGAGATGCCTCAGATCCAGTGGAACTGCCGTGCAGTACCTGCATTCTGCGTAGGTTCTAGATCCGTCGGGCATGATTTTCATACCCCTCATGTGCCCAGTCCGCATTCTGCTGATGGTAGAGGTGATACCACGGTCAGGATTAAGCTCCGGTAGGCACCATTTTTTCCTTAGTCCCCCGCAGAGCTGATGCTTTGCAACTAGCGTTTGCATCGAAGCAAGTGGTAGTCGTCGGAGGGGGATTGATATTTCTAGCCTCCTTGGGAACTGCAGGGAGTCAGCCTGTTCACTTTCCCTCGATGTTAACATGTGCAGGGACCCATTGGATGGTGCAGGTTTTCTCCCTTGCAACTATGGTGGACAGAAGCGCGTTGATGTCTTGGGCAAGTCTCGTTTTACCTTCTTTAATGGCCTCCAGAGCAGATTTACAGTCAGAGAATATGTTGATGCCATTCGAGGGGACTGACTGTGTGAGGTAAAGGGTAAGAGCTGCCTTTATGGCAATCAGTTCACTGGTGAAGTTGGAGGCAATTTTTCCAGCTGCAACCTGATGTTTGAGGGATGATTGGTCTGGCAGGATAAGGAAAATGCCAGAACCTCCCCTGTCGCACTCTGAGTTGGAAGAAACGTCAGATTAAAGATTATTAATGTAGTTATATAATACAAAATTCTCGAGATAGTTGAGAAAATGTTAATAAATAGGTTTTACAAGGTAACTACAGTTTGTTGTGTAGAAATGTACTAACAATAAAAATAATTCGGTGCTCATAGAAGTAGAAAGGGAGCAATTGTATTCAGAAATTATAAAATTGTCAGAATAATTTTTCAATTTTTTTTCAAATTCTAGGACATTATTCAATTTGTCCTCATAGCTTAACAGCTAACTATTATGATTTGTATAAAAAAAAGATTTATACTTCTCGTAAATCTAGAAATAAGAAAAGTTTTTTTTCCTAAATAAAAATACGTTTTGATTAACCAAAACGAGAAGGAAACAGAATGCTCGTATTTATTATCTTACAAAACTAAGAGATCAAATGAAGTGAAGTAAAAGCTAACTATAAAAATATTTCCCTTACATATATTTATTATAGTTGCAAACACCATATTTAAATATGATGATCAATTTTTCAATTTTAAAGAAAAAAAATGATCACACAAATAATTCAAAGAAAGAAAAATCTCTCGTTACATTGATATAATCTTTAATTGTATACGCATGTGACAAATATTTAATCATAAGTAATCATAGAGCAGCTAACATGTTTGAAGTAAAATATTTCACTTTTACTTAACTCAAACCAGAGATTCACAAATGTTTTCCTTCTTCAGAGATCTTAAGATTTCTTAAGATCCTTCTCAAGCGAATCACTCTCCTCTTACATCTTTCCATATAGTATAAGGATGCAGTAGATGCATTATTAATAATTGTACATAAAAAACATTTAAAAACGAACACGTGACTAAGAAAAAACATTAAAAAATATGAAAAGGTGTTTCATAATGTTTATGTTTCATTATTTGGTACTTTATTTCATTTTTAATTTCATATATATATAACTAATATTAAGAAAAAAGATTGTAGTTTCACGAAAATTCGATTTATCATCGATTTTTCTATAAACTTCTAGTATATTAAAGACTCTTTTTAAGCTTTCATCGACTCCAAAAGGATCCTTACGCAATATGATAGAATAATTTTAATTAATTTTCTTCATAATTAATAAATATGTTTCAGTGAAAGATAGTGTTGAACATTTTTGAAAATAACAAGAAAATTATCTCACATGATAAAAAAGAAAAGAAAATCTCAAGTATTATTTTATAAATTTAATAAAAAAGAATGTCTTATTGAAAACGGAACTATCTTTTCTCGTTTTCAAACAACAAAATCTTTTAATGATCTTTATAGGCTTTAAACTTTATTGTTAGACCAGTTAAACGAAATTAGCATTGTTTTCTGAGTACTTAGTTCCCTCTTTTCTAAAAATACGAAAAATAAAAAAGTATTGTTTATTATTAGAAGATATATTTGGTCACGCTTTGACCAGAATTATTTTTTTCTATTTTCTTCAGTCAATATTTTCTATTGGTCTTAAGTTTCATTATTAGCTTATTATTTTAAATTCTGTTTTTCCAATTTTATTAATATCACATTTTCTTTACTTCCTCGAAAACAAAATTCCATTATATCACTTTACTGACTTATTAGGATAGTATTAAAAAGTATCAAAATATTATACGTCAATAGGTTGTCTAAAAACTAGCAGAGCGAGGTTCCGAGATTAAATAAGGACCTAGTACAATTTATGGCTGCTGCCATTAAAAAATTAAAATGTGAAACAAATATTCACAATTTTGAAAAGATTACAATTCATAGAATAGCATAAAGGTCGATTTAAGCGAGTGCCATTAAAAATATACTTATTATCAATGGCAATAAGCAAATTGCAACTTATTCCAGCTAGAAGAATGGCAGAGTTGGTCCGATATGATTTAAAAGAGTCTAAAATTCTAGAAATCAAAAAGTAGTGAGTCACATTTTTTTTCTACATAATATGAATATGAAAAAATGTTGGCAGCAACATGCATAGCCCAAAATTGATAAAGGTTGCACAGAAAAACAATTTAAAAGCTCATTAAAATATATTCCGTTTAGAATACGTCACCCAGAGACAATCATTCCGATACTTAAATACCATATCTATGACATCATAAATAACTGCCTAAATAGGTTGTGATAAGCAATGATTACAATTAAGTTAATATATGTAGATGCATTTTAATTAATCAAACAATGTAGTGGTATAATCTTCACCTTATTCTCGTCAATATTTCTTAATTTAAACACCTGTAGATACATAGCTGTTAACCAGGAAAGATTTCTGGTTCTTTCAATCTCTTGAGTCTCAACTATTCGATTTGAGTGTTCGAGCGAATATTCAAATTTGACTATTCGAGCAGTTGGATGTTGTCTTGGAAATTGAATCATTAAAATCACGCTTGATACTATCACAATGTATATTTTCAGTGGATCCCATTCCATATTAATATCTACGGAAATGAATTAGCCAAAACTCTTGCAAAGGAAGGACTAGAGCATCCTGTCCCTTTCACCCCAGAACTCACACATTTAGAGTTATTCTCGATGCAAAAGGCCCAAAACAAAGAAAAATTGTTAATACCTTTGCTTTATAACTGGTATAAAGGCAAAAAACCAGGACTTTCTCTATATATCCCTCGCGGCAATATCTCCCTGGAAGGCCAACACGTGTCTAGCTAGTGGACATTTGAGAAGTCTCACATTTTATGGAGGCAGCAAGAGGTTTCCTCTTTGCCCCAAATGCCATCAAGAACAGGCATCACCTTAGCACATCTTGGACTAGACTGGGAGGATATCCACAATTGTCCACTTTTTATATCAGACTTCATCAATGTCAACGGTTTCATTGATCTGGCCTGACTCCGTTAGAGAAGATGGGAGATTAGAAACAACAACATAGCGATGATAATGTCATAGATGATGTAGTCTAATATTACTTCTTTGCAGAATTTTAACGTTAAGCAACATAATTTCATTTCCATGAAAGGTAATGCCACCCTAAGCCATAGTACCCACTGTAGAATCGACTTAAATGCTTACTCAAGTGAGTAAAAATGTCCATATGTCATATTCTTGAACTAATTTAAATGTTGAGAAATACGTTTATAAATGTGAAATAGGATTTATACAAAAACTTAATTAAAATTAATTTATCTCATTAAAGTTTTTATTTATTTCAATTACAGTTGTTATGTTGTTTCAACAGAGAATCACGACATGGCTTCCCATATCATGATACATCCACCTCTATGCTTGACAGCGAGTAGAAGACAATCATGATCATACATTTATGAAGGGGTCGCCAAACGTGGATCCGCCTCGTTGTAGAGAACAATGTAAAAACGATTCGTCTGACCATATTACTTTCTTCCACTTATCAATCGACCAGGTTTTGTGAGTATGACATCACTGTTGATGGTTGGCATGCACATGTGGGACAAATGGCTTGGGGATTGTCTCACCACTGCAATCATGGGTGACTTTCAAACTGCAATCATGGGTGAATGCAGAACTGATTGAACTCTGCGGTCATTTTTGCTGAAATTGTTCGCATTTTATATATTAATAATCCGCTTTAATACCCATCGGTCTCTTAGCTTCTCCTTCTCTCCACTTTTTGACATTACCAAGCTAGACTTCCCACGCTGTGTGTGAACAGTCATGACTTCAGACACCGTATCATTAGAAAAGTGTAAAAGTTAGCTAGTTCTGGTAGTTTGGCGCCATTGCGTATGATTTCCGGTCACATCTAGTTCTTATTCACGGCATTATGACAGCCCAACGTTACGTGGATGATGTGTTGCGGCCGGTGACACTCCACTACCTTCAGGGGTTGCTCAGTGCTCTATATCAGCAGAATAATGCCTGATCGCACATTGCTCGCATCAGCCAACGTTCTCTTCAAGGTGTGCAGTTACTGCTCTGGCCACCGAGCTCACTAGACCTGTCACCAATGCTTGGGATAGGATTGGACGCCATTTGCAGACTGCCACTGCCTTCTTCAGAAAATGCGCTAAGGCAAATGGTTGACAGGGAATGGAGAGCCATTCTTCAAGGTGCCATCCGTACTCTCATTGACTCTGTGCCTAAACACGTTACTTCGTGTATCGCCGTTCACGGTGGTCCTATAACCTATTGAATCGACCCTGTTCTCTCTCTGTTTTATTCATGTCATTTCGAAACACATATCACTTATTGTTGGTTGTTGTCTGTTTGCCGAGTTTCGTCACTTTCTGACAATTCCTTGTGGGTGTTGCATTTTCAATGTCGCTCAGTGAATATGTATATATATATATATATATATATATATATATATATATATATATATATATATATATATATATATATACACGTCTTTTTGGTTACAATTTTAAAACGAATCGGAGTGAACAAATCCTACTAAGTTTCGAAAACTCGTGTTTTTTAGTCTTACATAACGAAAGAATTGAAACCACGACCAGTTCTAGAATCCCATGTTGGGCAACAAAAAAACTTACCAAATATTTATATTGCAAATTTGATAATTGATACCCAATATTGCCAACTTTATACCAAATGGCCATTAGGTCTCCACAATTAGTAACTTTTAAGTGTTCCTCGCTTTAGGTAAAATACTGATTTTTTTCTAGTCCAAATTGTTATAAGCCATCTGAGTGTTGTCCATTTAAACTGTCAAACCGTTACTATTTTATGGATTAATATAAATAAGGTAGGTAGTACTCTGTATAGAAAGAGAAATAAAAAATATATTTACTTTTCCTATATATATACATATATATATATATATATATAATATAAAATATTTCTCTTAGAGAAATATATATAAAGAGAAACAAAATATGCTTCAATACAACTGTTGTTTTTAAATTTCTATATTGTACGAATAAAAGGCATTGAATAAGTTCTTAAATCAGTAAAAGAGCAATAAATGAAGAGCATGAAAGTTATGCTTTAAATCTGGTATTTCTCCACTTTAAAACCATTGATAGGAGTTTCCGAAACTGCGGAAGAAGTTTCACTTTTAGGTCCCGTTACCTCATGGACTTTCCGTTACATGTCCCCACTCTCGAGGCGACCTTCCTCCAAAACGCACCTTCTTTACTATATTGATCAGGGAGGGGAAGGCAAAGGTGCGGCGAGAAAATCCCAGGAGCGATTAATGCATCAACGGACGGACACGTGGTCTCCTGCTTCCTCATTGGTTCTCTGCCTATCTCTGCTACAACGAGGCTGCCAAGGCTGAGTAGTTGGCGATTTGAAAAATTCACCCGCTTGGCGCCGAAATATCTGAGTTATGCGAACCATTTCGAGCTTCATTAATACTTTTTTTTCTCTCTCTTCTTTACACTTTCTAGACGAAATTCTCTGAGGAGGAAACGAAAAATATTAATATATTTTCAGCCAAACAAACCTATTTTTTTTCTTATTTCAACGCGGTCTTTTTATCTCGTGCGGAGGTGTACTGGCGTTCAGTTGTAGATAAAACGAGGAAACGTAAATTGGAGCAACAAGTGTGTACGAATTTAAGCTGTGGAGAGAAAAATATCGTTTCGAAATGAACTTCCAATGAATTTTTTGAAATAAATTCTCGAAACTATGTTTTGGAATGCCTTTCGAATTCGTCTCATTGATATCACTTCCGCGTGAATGAATGTTTAGTTAGAAATGATTTGAGAGAAACTTTTCACAATTAAACATTTTTTTTTAAATTATTATTCCGAGATAAATATAAAATTGGCTGAAAGCTAAGTAAATAATGTAAATTATTAGAGTTAATAAAAATATAAAATGAAATAAAAAATCGAAATAAATGTTTATGTTTAAAGGATTGCTCATTAAAATAAACAAAAAAGAGCTATAAAATCCTATTAATTAAAAAAATTTAAATAAATATAATCCTATGAATTAAAATTATAAGATAATGAAGAAATTTAAAATTTTGTTTAATTAAATTAAATTTAAACCGAGTAAAAATTTTGATTTGAGGATTTAACTATATTAAAATAAAAAGATAAAAAAACTTAGGTACGATTATTAACAAATAAAAAATTGCGTAAGCAAAACCAAAGATAACTATGCAGCACTTGTTCGTATTGCAATTGCTTATCCTAAAATTTAAAAAATATATATATATATATATATATATATATATATATATATATATATATATATATATATATATATATATATATATATATATAGTATTAAAGACATTGATGCAAATTTTTCTCCTATAAAAAAGGTGTTGTAAGAAAGCAAGTTGAATTTTTATAGTCTAAAAGACTATTAATTCTTGCATGAACTTCTCTTTTTGTTCGCAGTAGCGTTTCTTCGTTCTTTGTATCAGTTGGCAAACGCGAGGTTCCTTAATTGATACCAGGCTCTTACCCGAGGTTATAATAGCAGGAAACCAGCTGTTATCCAGGTTCGTTAACCAGGCTGTTATCCATCGTATTTTCTTTATCAATATTTTACTGTCCTCATGTGTTAGTAAAATTTTTGAATGGTAGCATTATAGCGGGGGTGCTCTTTCACGGTGTAATGTTATTTATTTAGTTGAATTTTTTAACGATTCTTCTATTTATCAGTCTCTCTTTTTTAATTTATTGAATCAAGAAATTAGTTTTCTCTCTTTTTTTGAGCTGTACTTTAGAATATATTTTTTACTTTTGACATTTGGTATTTTATATAAAAAAAGGGCCTTCAAAATATCTGCCAATTTTATAGGTAGGAATTTGTATTTTTACGAAAATTATTTTTAATATTCTGAACATTCTTAATGGTCAATAATTCTCATGATCAATAATATGATTTGGATTATATTTCCTTCTTGAATAGCACTTGAAATTTCCTTCGCCAGAAATCTTACTCTGTAATCTTATTTTTTGGCTTCCTTTTTCAGAAACGTCATTCAGTTTCAAGGTGAAATTCTGTTAGACAAAATAAAAACTCATTATCCATTTATTAAGTAATGTTAATTTATGTTAATACTTAAAATTGACTGGAATGATGAGCAATTTTTGACACACAAACACAAAGATACTCGTCTCATTCGCACTCGCTAAATAAGTGCTGCAGAAAGTGAAAAGTGAATTTTAAATTGTTTTCACCATAAAATTGCCCTTTACATTTTTGTTTTCACTGTAAATACGAATTAGTTTTTGTTTTCACCATAAAATCACACAATTATAATTAATTATTCGTCTACGAAAACAGAAAAGGATATGCCTACGACGAAAAGTATCGCTTAGTAATTTTTACTTGGACAATGCTTGGCATAAAAATAGGTTGAAGTGGTAAATGATACAAATGATTAGAAATAAAATGGCAAGATAGTATAAAAAAAAACAATAGGAAGGAAAGGCAAAAAAGGAATAGTGAAGATATATATTTTAATAATAAAAATATTTAAAAGTCTCCAAGAAATAAAAAATAAAACTACGAATGAACAAAATTTCCATGAAAAATTGACTAAATTCAAAATTACCTTATCGTTTATGTGTATTTAAAGATTGAATCAGTTCCCATTTGAAACGTTCCATTCATATTTTATTTCGTATTTTTCTTGTTAAGCTTTCATCCAAAATATATAAAAAAATTCTATATAGTTTTTTGAATTAATTTAATAACTCTGAGTTCGTTTTTCAACACGTTTGTGAGTTAGTCATTGAATTGGATCCATATAAATTGTTTATAAAAACACCCTTCTGCATTTTCTGTATATTGCTCAAATATGTGTTAACACCAATGATAAACTTTGTGCGGATTGTTTCTAGACTTTATGAGAGGATCTTTGATTAATGAGCAAATACAGTAAAAAAAATGGATACTTTTTCGCGAATTTAAAGTTACATCACTTAATCTCTTAAATTTTTTGTAAAATACATGTTTTGCATTGAAATTATTGCTTTTAGCTAACACAACATGACTTAATAAAAAGAAGTCTAACTTCGTGTGGAAAGATATAGTTAGTTCAACTTATAAACTCACTTTTATTTCTTTGGAAATTCTAATGTAGCTTCAGTAAAAATTGTTACTTTATATCATGGTTTGAATATTCAATAGTAGAGAACTTCTCAGCTTATCGATTTCATATATATATTTAATTTTGTGGATTTGCTGTAGAATTGGGTACCCGTTGATTGGAGAAAAATTTGGCGATAAAATTTAATTTATCTTAGTTTAGATTTTGTGTAATTGCTATCTTCTTAGTCACATTTGTCGTCTATCTTGAGGAAAAAAATCGCCAGAAATTCAAAGTGTACCCGATTGTAAACTTTTAACATTGTTCTATTTGTTTTCTGTAGATTGTTATTCTGTTTTGTTAATTAGATTGTGAATGAATATGTTTACAGAAAACTATTTCGTTTATCCATCGTATAATATGATTTGCTAATATACGCTGACAGACACTGAAAAGGCAACGCCAAGAAAGACTTGCCAGAAAGTGATAAAACTTGGCAAATAGTGAGAAACAACAACGAACAGCAAATGACCTGTATTTCAAATACAAATATGCGTAATACAGAGCGAGAACAGGATTGGATCAGTAGGTTGCATCTTAGAATCGTGTTGCTCCGTGTATCATCGTGGAGGGCGATATACGAAGCTACATATCTAAGCACAGAGTCAATTAGAGTACGGATCGTATCCTGAGGAATAACTCTCCATTCCCTGTCAACCATTTGCCAAAGTGCGTCTTCTGAAGGAAGCAGTGGCATGGTGTGCAAATGGCTTCCAATCATATCCAAAACGTATTCAATTGGTGAGACATCTAGTGAGCACGAGTCCACGGTGTCCAGGGAAGAAGCTGCATACCTTGCAGGGCATGTTAGCTGATTGCAGGTCATCACCCCTGAAGGTGGGGGAGTGTCACCGGCCGCAGCACATCATCCAAGAAACGTTAGGCTGCCATAGAACTAGTGAACTAGTTCGTATTCCAGTGAATACGAACTAGAGGTGACCTGGAATCGTACTCAATGGTACCCCCAAAAATAATGCGGCGTTGTTTTGTGGTGGGGCGTTCTACAATTGCTGTAGGATTGAACCTGTCTCCACCTCGATGCCACATTTGTAAGCCAGTGACTATCACTGAAGAAACAGAAGCGTGACTCATCAGAGAATACGATCCTGTGCCACTCCATCGTCCACATTGACTAATCCGGCTCCATTCCAGACATTGGCGTCTATGATGTGGGGTCAATAGCAGTCTTATTAACGGACGCGATGAGCACAAGCCGCTAACAACCAATCGTCGGCAAATGGTTCTGCTCGATATGGTACCATCCAGTGTGTTTTGCACATGCTGCAGAATTTCGGTACACTTGCTTTGCCATCGCCTCCCTTAGGACGCGTCGATCCACGCGAGCTGACGTTACTGTGGCTGCACCGGCATCCCGCAAAACGTTTCCCAGTTCCATGTTCCAACCATCTTCACCACAGCCGGGGCACTGTAGACACGTCCAGGTGTCTGTCAGCTGCGATTTGCAGTAAGGACCAACCTGTTCTTCTCAATTCAATCACTATATAAATTCATTTCTCTGCTGGAACTGACTTCGTTGACGATGGCCTAGAATTCTCTGCAATTACAAGCGTTTTTTACGACAAGAATAAACTTTTAACGATTTTTTCCAAGCAGCAATAACGGCGAGAATATTGTCCACTCTCACCTAATATTTTATCCTACGTGCACTGGAGAGCCGAGGATTATATGTCATTTGCATAATTCGGTAAGGTGAGTCTACCCTGAAATTTGCACAATTTTCTGGCCACTCCTCCTTGGTGTTGCATTTTCAATGTCGACCAATGTATTAACATTTCTGAATAGTAGTAGATGACTAAAATGAACTCACATTTTTTTATATTTAAGATCAAACGATAGCGTTTTTAGATCACTTCGGGTTACTAATGTAGATATATTTTGTTTCATCTAGTACTGAACAGATATAGAATCAAGTTATATTATACGATGACTAAACACACACAAAACAACTTTCTATAAACATATTCATATACAATTTAATTAACAAAACGGAATAACACTCTACATCAGACAAATAGAATACTAGGTATGCAAGCGGTAAGTTGAATAGTTCTTTACTAAATAATCAAACTCTGATATAACTAACAATTTATACTGAAGCGACATCTAGTATTTACAAAGAAGATTAGTAAATTTGCGAGTTAAACTATATTTCCTCATAAGTTCAGTTGAAACATATTGAAGTAAGCCATTAAAAGTTTTGTCCAATCGGAAATAAGATTTTGTGATATTGGGAAATAAATATTTTGTGTGGCTGAAAATAACAATATACATAACAGTGCAGAGACGCCCGGATTATACCTTATGGTTAACGCATTTGGAATACTTACCTATCACCAAGCGCGTCCTAATTTTGACCCCAGTCAGGTAATGAGGTCACATCTAAGTTGGCATGATCCTCTCCACATCCACTCCACACCAGCGCCATTGAGCAACGTGGACTCGACCCCAACCCCCAGAGCTCTAGTAACTAAGTAAGGGAGAAATATTCGAGAATTGAAACGCTTTGTGTGGAATTTCATTAATGATTTCAATGATATTTGATCTTCGTATAGTTCTGGTCACATTCTTTTTCCACAAGATGCTTACGATGAAGTACAAGTTGCAGAGTATAGGTATACATACATAGCGGTGAATGCGAACCTTGGATTGTACCTTTCGGTTAACGGGTTTGGAATACTCACCCATCACCAAGTACCTCATCATTTTGAACCACGGTCAGGTTTTAATCTGTATATAACTTCTGTTGTAAGTAAATGTAAGTAATGTGTAATATAACCTAGCTTTTCTCGAGAGAGAACCATATTCTTTATATTTATATTAAACTAACCTAGGGAATAACAAGGAGAACTAAAAACATTGCTGAACCAAGCCTATTCATCAACCTATTTCTTTTTCTAACTTTACTAACTTCTTATTATCTTGCATGTTTACTTAAGCTAAATTGAATACCATGATGTTAAATTGTATATCTTGTAATTTCCATTGTGCCAATGTTCTATTAATGTATTTTGTCTTGATGTTCCATAAACTTGTCAATTGGGGACAGCCAGAGGCAGCAGAGGGGTGCCCTACAGATGTATCTGGAGCTGTTGCGGGGGCGGTGCCCCCGGCGGTGCCAGTTTCTTTTATTTTTTCTACCAACTCCCATCTAAACTGGTAGAACCTTTCTTGGGTTAGGTATAGGGGAGTTGGCTGGTGTATACCACGGTCAGGTAACGAAGTTGAACATGAGTTGGCATCTTCCACTAGTCACCAGTGGAAGGACTTTTGACGTTACAGATTAACATGGACACGCGTCCCCAACCCACGGAGCTCCAGCAACCTAGTGAGGGAGGGTACGTGGTCACCCTCCCAATCACTGCCCATGGCAAATGATGTTTTACTTTGCTGATCTTACGGGAAGCGACGTCAAGCTATTGAGCTCTAAGAAATAAAGAGTTTTTCAATACTTTTTACATTACAATTCTGGATTTAAAATTTTTGAATACTGCATTTTTTCTTAAACTTGTATATTAACTTTGCAAAGGAAGGCTTTTGTTCTATGAAAACCCCAAATTGTAACTTCTTTATAGAATTCGATCACCTACAAATTTGAATTGATTCTGAGCATTAAATTTTGTTTTATTTTTTATTTCAAATAATCAAGAGCTTATTTCAGATTTAAAAACAAATAAAAAGAAGATGCAGATTTCCAGCGTAAATAAATATGAGTGACTGTGTATAAAAAGTTTCAGGTAATGACATAAGTTATTAAAAATTAATGGTTTAATAAATGGTAAATAGATAAATGTTTCTTGAAATGATAAGCTAAATATAATAAAAATTAGAACGATAACAAGTCGAATGATTTATCGGTTATGTTCAGAAATCGGAAAAGTGAGCATGTTTGATTTTTCTAATCTGATCTACATATGCTAAAGCTAAGCACTAACGATATTTAATTATTAAATGAACTATGTACGTTGAAATATTTCCATTGTTTCTAACTATATATGTCCCTAATTCATATAAAATATAAAAATTTTACTTGATTCTTAAAAACAAAGAAAATATTGTCATGAAAAACATTAATAAAAAGCTTTCAATGCTTTGATATATGGCTCCATAATAATATTGCCATTCCTCAAAATTCAATCATTGGAAAAATTATAGCTGTCTTTTTTTAATAAAAAGTCAGATATCAGTTGTGAATGATTAGAAAAATTACTTAATAAATGACGGAATTCATACTCGCGGACTATGTGTCTCGTGTATTTTTATTAAAAACTCTATAATGTTGAAAATTAGCTTAAATTTATTAAAAAAAAGAGCCGTTAATCTAATTTATCTTTCATTCTGGAGCATTCTGAAATGGCATAAATAAAATTTCATTATTAACATGAAAGAGTAAAACAAAATGATAATTTTAAGGAGAAAATAATATAAAGAATAATTCAAATCAAGCAAAATAAATATAGAGTATTGAATTTCAGAGAAGATAAAAAATTACACGCTGAAAATAGACGCAGTAATATTAAAAGTAATTTTTATTCGACACTTTTTTGGGATACAAAGTTTAATTTATCTGGTTCCTACTACTTTTATTTATTTATTTTACCCAAATAAATATACAATCACTACTTTCAAATAATATCTTTTCGGTCATTAGCTATGTTAATGCTTTTTACTTTTTATTAATCAAATAATTCTAATTTAAACTTCCTGACATAGTTTTAAAAAAAATTGCATATAATCCTAAATTTTTAAATACAACAGTAGATGTGAGAGTAGAATCTTTGAATTTCTTAGTTCTAAAAATCATAACTTAGACCATTAAGCAATGAGTTTTGTCAGAGGGTAGCAAGTATCAGAAATATCTAAATTCGAGTAAAACAAGAATTTTTTGAAAATTTCTATTATTTATGAGTAGAATATAGGAGTTTCATTTGTTAATACTTAAGGAATTTGAGTCAACTAAAATTAATTATTATGGTGCAAGGAAAATTAGTAATTGCTTTAAATAGATGTTCCCAATATTGTCATGAGAAAAATATAAAAAAATCGTATTCTTTTTTTTTAAAAAAAAAAAAAATTTAATGTAGGGTTAAGAAAGGCAATAGTCTTAAGATGCAAAAGAGTTTGTTTACAAATATTGCAATTATTAATTTAGAATTCTATTTATGAATGAAATTTTTTTAAAATTTAAATCGTCCTGCCCAATTTAAAGTAATCATAAAGTGGATGTTTTGTTTTGTCATTTTCATTTTGCTTTTTCTGCTGTTCTATTGTTCATGTGTTAATGGCTTGAATCAATGGAAAATGACTTCTCTAACAGATGCTTTCCTTCTCATATAAGATATCGTTTTAGGTACAGGTGCCGTATAATCCAGGATTCCAAATTTTGAAATTTTTTGTCGATGAAGAAATGTTGCCAAGATGACGTATCATGATGTGCGCAATGATGTAAATACTAGGGTTACCAAAACAGAATTTTTATAGGTCTCCATATATATGACGTAATAAAAACGAGGTTGCCATTTACAAAAGAAAATCCTCCAAAAAAGTCGCCAAACTTACAATTTGGCATCTTGGATTATACGACACCTGTGCCTCATTTTATTAGCAAAATGAACTTCGACACTTTTCTCAGACGTCCGATGGTGAAACTCGCCTTGTTTGCTGCAGCTCAAAGAATGTGATTTATAGGCAAACAACAAATTCGCCGACAAATGGGATTCTCAATACGATGAGACGTGGTGAAACGTTATCTGACGTCATGGATATTTTAAACCAATGAGAGTCGTAATAAAGTGACGTACTCAAGATCTCAACTGTAACGAAAGAAACAATCACATTATAGTTAACTAATATAAAAATCATGCTCTGCCTTTGTTTCAACAGTCATGGTTCCGTGTATAAGCGTAAATGTAGTAATAGTTCTTAATCCATCGTAAAATCTAGTTTCTGGTCCAATTAATCTTTGTGAGCAAAAAATGACTGTAAGACGTCAACCAAACAACTATCTACTGAAATATTCGTAATATTTTGTCATGCGTTGCAAAATAAAACTAATTAAAAACTTGATAAAATCTAGTCAGATATGTAGTTTTGTATTAACAGTCTTTTCAGTGTGAGACTTTGGTTGTGATGTGAAGCAGCTATCATTTTAATCGTCCAATTCAAAAGTTATCCATTAGTCAAGAGCAAAATAACGCTTTCCATGCTTTTCACACCAAAGTGTATATTGCTCTCAAAGGAAGTGTTTTCGTATATGGCGATTTTTTGGTTATTTGAAATTCGAGAAATCAAGAGAAATACGTTCATGCAAGATGAAAATTGAATGCTTCTTTTGCCGAATCGATTAACTCCATAAAACAAAAATTTGTGAAAAATGGTAAAATCGTGTATATTGTTTTATTTTTTTAAATTAACATTATTAATACATAGTTTTTGTGGTGTTAATACTTATCACACATACGAGACATTTTTTTCGAATGTAAACAATTATATATTATATACAGCTTTGATATTAAAATTTAATAAAATTCAGAAAGTGGAGTTAGTTGATTTGGCAAGTGAAACATTAAATTGTTTATGAATTGTTGCTATCTTCGTTTAAGAGTTATATAAAATTTTCCATAAACGGGTAGTTTTGTGTCATATAAACATTCAATCTTTTGAATAACGAAAATAGTAAGACAGTTTATGAATATTTGGTTTTGCAGGTTATTAATGTATAGTTTGAATTATGCAATGGCTACTCACTATGCACCAAAGAGAAGACGATTGGAATGCATCTAAAATTAAAAACATCCACTTCAACTGGTTGGAAAAGCAGTTAACTCTTAAAGTTGATTATCTCTGTCTGAGCACCTCTTATCAATTTACTATAATTTTAAAAGCTTCTTTAACTATTTCATTTATAATTGATAGTAAATCTTTTTCTCAAGAATTCAGTCTATGTGTGATTTGAAAAAGAAAATGCTTATGATAATGTAAATCTATCAGGAAAACTCTTGCCTACAGCAAAAGATGAGGGTGTTACGATGATTATGTCAGTAAGACTACGACCATCATGTTAGTTATACTATGATGATTGTGTTAGAAATACTACGATGAGAGAGAGAGAGAGATCTTATTAGTAATAATATAATGGTTATGCTACGATGATTATGGAAGTAATACTGCGATGATTATGTAAGTAATATTACGATGATTATGTAAGTAATACTACGATGATTGTGTAAGTAATATTGCGATGATTATGGAAGTAATACTACGATGATTATGTAAGTAACACTACGATGATTATGTAAGTAATACTACGATGATTGTGAAAGTAATACCGCGATGATCATGTTAGTTATACTATGATGATTATGTAAGTAATACTACGACGATCTTATTAGTAATAACATAATGATTATGCTAGTAATAATAAGATGATTGTGCAAGTAATAATAAGATGATTGTGAAAGTAATACTGCGATGATCATGTTAGTTATACTATGATGATTATGTAAGTAATACTACGATGATTATGTGGGTAATGTTACGATGATTATGTAAGTAATTCTACGATGATAATGTAAGTAATTCTACGATGATAATGTAAGTAATACTACGATGATCACGTTAATAAGACTACGTTAATTTAAGCAATTTGTGTAGATAGCGACTTTTGGAGCAATTGTATGTTGGAGATAGTCATATAAATTGACCAACCAAGACCAGTTAAGACAACTGATCTTGGTCGGTTGCAGAGTATTTTGCTTTCCGACATGAGGCTGGTTGTGCTCTGGTATTTAGATCACAATTTTAACAATTTGACGGTATATTATTGATGCAACATTTGATGTATGAAATCATGAATATAATGGTGAGATATTTAATGTGTTACGTTTCTGTATTTTATATTAAATAGGAATACAGTGTTCGGTCCTTCACAGAAAATGACATCGATGTAAAACTTTTTTAAATGTGTTTTACTAGGTAGTGAGTGGCTCATAATTAATAAGTAGTTCAAAACAAGCATTTACCTAACAGTAATATTGATGCAAGTGGGTTAGGTAGTTTTGTATAAGGAGAATCTACAAAAGTTAAAATTCCCCTATGGAATGTCTAAAGTTTGCTGACATATTCCGATTACACACCAGGTGCCTTTCTTAGAATATTATATTATTTCTAATCCATAATGTACTTTTTATCAATTTAATTGTTTATTTTCAGGAGTGTTGATATAAATTTTTTATATGTTTTGAATAGAAAGGGAGAAGAATGAGTGAGATACTTGAATGACAGAATTGTTGATGCTGTCGCACTGTTGAGTTGTATGTCAACAATGTTTGCTTGTGTCTTTGCTTAATTTCATATAAATTACTTGCATTAACAAGTTATTCGCATTGAATATATCTGTTATGTGTTTACTTTTAGTTAATGGTATTTTCAATTAATTTTACATAAAATGTGGTGGGATTCTTAGAAGATTTAAAATATTTACTGAAAATTTAGGGGAATTAAAATGAGTTTCTTTGAATGCTTAGGATAATTTTTTATTTTGTCATTTATAGAGAATTATAGCACATTGAAACTTTTTTTATATTATAATATATAACACCCTTATTATGATATATTATGTTATATAACACCCTTATTATGTTATGTGGTTATATATAACACCCTCTATGGTCTTTTCAGAGAAGAGGTGTCTTGCAGTCCAGTAAAATATGAAGTAGCTCCAGAGGGCTCAATAGTCATCACTGGAACGAACGACAGAAAGAGAGGGGCAACTGAAGAGATGCTCTCCAGTCATAGATGAGGTGTCACAGAGCACAAAAATAGGTGAATTTGTCAGATTGATTTTATATAGATGACCTTGCATATAGTCATACCCAGTAATAATTCTAAAACAAGCAACACTCTCTGCCCTTGGATTGAGGGAAAGAAGAGGGCGCTGCTGGCCATCCAGAAGGCAAGCCTAGTGTTTTCCATCAGCCACGTTCCTAAGAACAGAAATTGTCCCATGTCTGGTTTTGCTGGCAAGAAGTCTCCCAGTATTTCGAAGAGGAACAGCATGGGAGGGTGGTTGTAAAGCTGAAGCTTCCCTAGCCAAAAAAGTGTGCTCGTCCATTCCCGTAAATGCACAATGTTCTGGGATCCACTGGAGGACGACCTCTCTTCCAGAACAAAGAAGAAAGTCAATACGTTATATGCATTAAAACTCAAGTTCAGAGGATTATGGATTATAATCAGATATGGACACTGGATTGGAGCCTGAAAATCGATGAAGATAAGAATGTCTTATTGAAGCTAGGTATTGGTTGCTTGTTCTATAAATTATTTAATCTACATAGCAGGTAGAGTGTCTTCAGTTTTTTATTAAGATCTATAGGCCATTTTACTATTTTTTGTTTAGTGATTTTTAAGTGAAAAAAAAAGTAAAGTTTCTTGGGAAAAATGATATAAATCAATTTCGGGGTAATGTTAAATTTGAAGATTTCATTGTTAAATGTGATTTTTGCGATAGATTAAGATTTCTGGCTTCTTTAGGATATGACTTTTATTTTATTCGTTTTATTGTTTTTCAGATTCACTTTGGTGCTGCGTTTTATAAGAACAGGATCATCGGCGAAGAGGAAGACCTTAATAATATTCCTGATTGAATAAATTATCAACGGAAATCTTTTCAAACAGTGGATCCCTTGACCACATTTCCTTTTTATAATCTTGCATTATAATTACTTAAAATTTATTTATTTTTTCTAATGTTAAAGTTTAAGTGTGCTGCATTGGCTGGTCATTGTGAAAATAGCATGATTTGTTTAATTCCAAGTGAAGTCAAATGTTTGAAAATTTAGACTGATCACTATTATATTTTAGTTTTTCTGAATTTCACTAATTAAGGCATTAATAGCATGTTAAAATAATTCTTATATCAATTAATACGAATTGATATACGAATTACATCAATGGAAGACTATTTACATGGTCATCTGTTGCTATAATTCATAGTATAAAGATTACGTTTTAAGAGATCCATGTTAAATCGTTCTTGGAACTGGACATTAACCAGTAGAAGGCACATTCATTGGTATGACTGTGGAATGCTGGGATGTTTGTTGTTTTTGAAGAGAAAGGTAATTTGTGGGGTTTAAAGCAGGCTGGAAAAAGGTGAAGATCAAACAGGTGCATCTATTGAAGAAGATGAAGAAAGTTTGATCAAAGGAAATTAATATGCATACATCATTTGCATCTATTATTTTACTATTGTTAAATAGTTTTATTGTATGGTTTATATATTCCTTTTTCAATGAATAGATCATCATTTGATGTGCTGATGATGGTCGAAATATTTATGTTGCTTTTATGATGGTTTCAGAGTGGAAATATATTGTAGTATAATTATTTGTATACAAATATAAACTCATCAAAGGAATTAAACATCTATGGTTTCCTCAAAATATGCAGTAAAATTTATTCAGTACTGGATACGACATCACTGTCGTCATCAAGTTACTGAATTACTTCTAAATAAATCGTTCCTAACAAATTTAAAAATGAGTGATAAATTTTATTCATCAAAAGTATATTTTTGATGTATCACTTAGGAATTATCAATAACCAAATCAAATATTTAGGAATAAAATGGAAAAATCTATAATAAATCTCTTTCTAGCTCTAATTTTGTGAAGTGTTTTTTTTAATCTATAAGTTAATATATACGGCCCTCATAGCATTTCCAAGCATTTTATTATTAAATCTTAGAACATATATGCAATAATTTATCTAAATAATTGTGCCATCAAAAGAAGGAGATTCTTTCATCAATACTTTATTGGTGAATACCTTCAATAAACCAACATGATAAGGAAATAAGCATACGTTCATCAGGCTTAGTAATTTAACATAATATGATTCAATACCTGAGAGTGAATTTATATGCAAAAAGGAAAATTCTCCTTTACATTTCTCAACTCAGAAGAATTAAAAAATTTAAATTTCATAACATTAAAATATGTTTGTTTAAAAAAATCCCTTATGTATAACACAATTTTCTAAAAGACATGGAAAAAGCATTATGTAAAATAATTGGAAGAAGTATATAATGACACATAGCTAAAAGAAGAATAAAAAATTCTTTGATTAGGCTTAAAGACATAGCGAAAGTTAATGTTTTCTTAACAAATGGATTTGTTTTAGTTTTTCTTTCTTTTTTTTTAGTAAAATTTACTTTAAAAGAGCAAACTGCTTTCAAATTGTACATTCTTTAATTTGTCAATTCGATTTTCTTACCAACCTGACATTCTAAGATTATAAATATCACGCAAGATGTATAAATCCCAAAAAATGTAAGCACACAACAATATGTATTATTGAGTTTTCCTTTTTTCTTGAATGACTATTCAGAAGAGAGAGAGAGAGATGTAATGCCTCATTAACTTAGCATTTACTTCAAAGAGATACACATGTATTCTTAAGCTGCTCCAAACTTTCTTTGTCAATATGAAGTTAATTGCAAATACAAAAGGAATATTTGGACTCTTTCACCATTCCCCGAAAAGCTTTCGCATTTCTTTTATCAAGCGTTGCCAATCAACCATATTCAGTTTCCTTTGCAACAATTCTATGAATCACTTTTACTCTACGGTCCATCAGAGAAGAAAAATTAGCTGTTTTTGGATTATTTTCTAATTGATTAACTTTACCCGTTTATTTTTATTTTAGTGTATTACGGTGCAAAAGAGCGTTTTTGTACATTTTTATGGTACAAAGGAGCTTTATAACGGACTTTTGATAACAGTTTAGAAAACAAGTCTCAGAGTCAAGAGACAATGTATCTTAAATTTTAGTAACAATTATATTATGAAACCGTAATATAAGTTCAAACAGTATATATATATATATATATATATATATATATATATATATATGTATGTATGTATGTATATATATAGCCCTAAGAGATGAAACAATATATATATATATATATATATATATATATATATATATATATATATATATATTGTTTCATCTCTTAGGGCTAACTGACTCAACATGTATTCTATGAATGACTTCCTAGAATACATTTGCAAGAAAGCATAAATATTTATGATAATTCTCAGCTGATTTTTTCATTCCCAATTTGGAGCCTGGTGTCTATAGGTTTTAATTTGCTTAGTGCTTAAGTTATATTGATATACTCTCATCATAAACATGTCACTATTTATGTGAAAGATGCAATTTTTTAGGGTGAAATACTGTTGTCTTATTTTATAGTACTACCGTCATACTCTATGATGCTTCTGTGGGAAAATAGCTACTACGATGAAAAAATATTTGTTACTGGAAAATAAATGAAACAAGTTTAATGAAACAGAGATTTATAGTTCAGATTTATCGTACACTCCTGATTTATCATCCTACACATTATCATTTCATCAGAAAATTTAAATATAATTTTAGAGAATATCATTTTTCCTTAGAATATTGCTCAATGAAAAAAATTGTTATTGTCTGTCTACCACAAAAGTAGATCTCACAAGGTTAGTGGCAGTTGTTATGAATTGTTCATATTTGGAGCAGTATCTTATGTTATTTTCAAGCGGCCAAAAAACCAAAATTTGAGATTTTTTTCTGGCTTTTCCCGTAGAAAATGGAATTTGTTTTGTTTTCAAGCCAACAGACCGTCACGGGAGTTATTTTTGTGGTAGACATGCAGTACATTTATGTCAAATAATTCTCTCAATATAATTCGGAATGAAGTAATTGAACTTATTAAATATGTTGATAACTTTTAAACATGAATTATTTATATACTTTTCAACTAAATTTTCTATTTTTTTAAAATTTTAATTTTACTTTCCCGTTTCTCACCTTACGTATATTTATGTTGTCTTATTCTCTTTTGATATGTTACTATGGTCGTACTAGAGTTCCAGTCGAACAATCAATTGTAAGCTCTTTAAAAAAAGAAATCCATGACGCGACTGGAAGAATTTCAGTACAGATTAATACCATCATTTAGCTCTTGGAGTATGAGCCAAACGCACCGATGGTAAAAAACTGAATGTTAACCCCTAGAATGCGTCGTTAGATCGGTTCATGTATCAAGTTCAGCGTAAGATATAGCTCATAATTTGCAAACTTTCACATTTAATTCAATGTATTATGTATCACACTGTATGATTTATACAGTCAATAAAACAAACTAATTGGTCATTATTACGGCCACAATACTTTACTTAAAATAAGAAACTGTATTTGAAATTCACAAAAATATTTATATCTTGACAATATATAATGTTCTATACAGCGTTACGTACAATAATGTTAACTAAAGCATGGTTGCCAAAATTTTTTTTAAAGAAATTGAAACTTTTTGCAATTTTCTATTTAGAAAGCTTTTTGGGAATTTTTGAAATTCAGATTTTTACTTAACCCAACGTGAACTTTCTCAAGCATTCTCTATCGTCATTAATGCAGTAAAATAAAACTTCCGGTCACATCTAAATGCTTGACACCAAACATCTTTTCATAATCGTAAGTCACAGTATAATCCTCTTGATAGGGATTTTGTAATGGTCGGTGTAAAAGAATGATATATTGAAATAAGTCTTTTTGATACAATGATACATTACGAGATTCTATTTAGATGCTCCCGTTATTGAACCATCACCATGATGATTCTTTCAAAAATAAAACTGCTACCATATATATATGCTTAAAATTAATGGACCGTTCAGTTAATAAATACATCGCTCAGTAAATAAATACCTGGTATTTACCAAGATCATATATGCCTACAATTTACCTCAAAAGCGTTATTCTTTGGACTAATTGACAGCCATTTCGATAATAACCCAGAAAAAGATCAAAAGATCATCGTATAATACAACTCCAATTGTCCTAATGGCTTACGGAATTTCAGAAAAATACATTCGATTGAAGAAATGAAGAAAAATGAGGGGGAAAAAACCAGGAATAAGAAAGGTAAGAGAAGGGAAAATATAAGAATGTGAAAGACGTGACACTTGAGGAATTCAAAAACATTCATTTGAAAATTCCTGGATGTTCAAAAGTTAGTGCTGGAGATATAAGAAAATAAATTATAAGTGAGATAGCTGATTTCAATCTGAAAATAATGATTAACTTATTGAAAGTGTCGAGGAAGATGACTTACCTTAACGTCCATGTTGAAGCAGACACGGGACTATCAGCTAGTGAAGCATTTGCCGGATTTGAAACTGTTTCCAAGTGGACAGAGCATCAGCTCGAGTGTGACCACAGGCCAAATCTCACTGTCAAGAGGGTGCAAGTATTGGCTGCCCGAAAACAGATGAAGGCAGTGAAACAGCTGCCTGACCGAAATTTTCAGCCAGCATTGACTTTCATTTATAGCACTGTACATACATACTGTATTAATCTACAGCACTTGAAAGTACCTTAACATGTGAAAGTGTTGCATTCTCATTTTGATTGAAAGTTCTTTTCTTTGAAAATATGTAGTTTTTTCTCCAATATGCCACTTACAATAATTAATTAAAATAGATAGTTTTAAAGAAATCAATTATCGGAATATTTAATTATCCAATTGCTGTCAGGTCCCAATTGATTCGGATAATTGGAGTTCTGCTGTATTAGCAGCTTTCATACACATTATATCTCACACAAGGCCTAAAAAATTTTATTCAGCTTACATGACCTGAATGCTTAGTCTGACAACTAAATCTGTTGAATCTGATTCAAAATAACGAGTTTTTTGCTATTTTCAGTTATTTGATATAGGCAAAAGTGGCTGAAAATTAAGTTTATGGGACTCCAAAATTTTAGACCTGATCTTTTCGATTACTTCCAATACCACGTTTATAAAAGATACATCAAGAGACTTAATAAAACTCACCATCAATTTTATTTATTTAATTTTTCACCAGCTGGATCTTATTTAAAATATTAGTACGGGCTTACACTTTTACACGACGAGCGAAAAAGATATTTGATAACTTGAAAATTAATTCCTTTTAATAAATTATATGTGAGATTTTCAATTTATCATTTAGAATTTCAATTTACAACTAGATTCAATTCATTTTTTAGATTCAATTTATCAGATTTTTTAATTTATTACTTCATTGCTTAGATAAAGCTTCAAATATCAAAATAAGTATTGAATCAGGCAACTAACAGAAAAGTTAATGAAATAAATGTATGAATAAATAAATTGAATTATAACTTAGAGAGAGAAACAAGTAGTTAAATAACATCGCCAAATGAGCTAGGAAAAACAGAAGATGAGAAAAAACCCTCTAACATATAAATATATTACAAAATCTAGATGGATGAGAGATAGATATATAAAATATAGATAGATTGGGAACATTTTTTAAACGCCCCTGATTCTGCAACCTACTCTGAACTTTCTTCGAGGGCTACAAGATCGTCCAGTGCCTCCTGGAACATCCCTCCAGTGCAACACTGGTGTCAGGGACTGAGACCTGGAGGGGTTTTGTCCCTCCAGTTTAGCAGAAGCGATCAGAGAGCCATTACAAGAACTAAAAGTGGACATTTAAGGCAGTCCGCAAATTCGTAGATGATCGCATAAGACTTGTCTCGCGAGGCAAGCTAAGCATCTCGCAAGAATCGCATCAGACCAAATGACGTCATTGATGTCTTAGTTACGTCAGAAAAGGGGTGGAGTGCGAGACGATTCTTGATTTCAAGCAGGTTCGAAATATCTGGCAGCTTTCCGCGAGACAGCGCTCTCATTGGTTTAAAATTCCATGACGTCAGATACAACGTTTTAGCTACGTCACACTAAGACATCGAGGAGATCGCATTCGTCTACTATAAGACGGCGTCTTAATCGGATTGTTTACCGAATTTGCGGCCTGCCTAAGGTCTCAGGTATACAGTAACGGGGAAAAGACCTTTTCTTGTCTACGTGACGAGTCGCAGAGAACAGGCGACTCCTGATCATATTTTGGATTGTCTGGGTCTTCCCAGACTAGATCCATATAGAAACCCTTTGGACATTTTGAGAGTGAATAAATTCATAGACTTGGCTTAGCTTTGCTGAACCCAGGAGATAAGTAACAACAACAAAATATAACAGAATTATATAAATATAGATTCCACATTTTATTTATATACTTATAAACAGAGATATCTCTTAAAATAAATTCAAACTTATCAAAAATTTTAAATTGATAAAAAAAACTTTTTTATACTTTTCGATTAATTTTTGATTAATGTAACTTTTTTGGAAAAAAATGTACTCAAATTTAAATTCTTATTTTTATTAAATGGTTTCGCTATAAGGTTTTAATTCATTTAAAAGGATAATAATGTTTTCAATGTATTTAGATACTGTAATGATAGTTTTTATTTTTAAATGTTCTGGAGAATCAAATATTTTAAATGAATATATTTTACATCCTCTGAAATTATCTATTGGAAGTTTACTTAATGTTAATAGAGTTCCAGTTGGTTGGATTTCTATATAAATAGTTTTATTAAAGCCTCCAAATGTCCGTTTAAAATTATATTCCCAATTTTTTGATGGAATTTTTTTTTGACATAATGATATAAAGAAGTTGATTTAAATGTTTTATTTTGAGTGATTATGTATTGAAAACTATATTTTTCTTCAGACAAGATAGATTCAATTGGAAGAAATTTATGATTCTCTTATTCGTAATTTCAAATAAAATTAATTTTCGTTACTTCAAACTGTGTTCTAGTAAAACAATTTAAAGTATAATTAATTATAATTGAAATGATTTTTAAATGACTTATTATCTAAATTAGTTTGATTGCAATGAATTTAACTGACTTTGTTACTTTCTTTATATTAATTGGAAATAATTTAAAAGAAAAAAGTGTACTTGTCTGATATTCTCTTCAGTTTTCACACTTTTCCTATTGTTATTTTCAGACTGAGTTAAAAAAATTAATAAAAAAATACAGAATAATGCATTTCCAAACATATTTTTATAAAGTGAAAATACTTTTTTTATTTTGTAATGATACTGTTTTTGAAAATATTTTGCATCCCAAAAAATGTAATTTAGAAACAATGCAAAAAGTTTGTGAGAACGTGAAAAAAAAAAGAAAATTCTCTAATATAAAAAAATAATCAGAGGAAAAAAGTTGAAGCCATGCAGCTTTGTAATAAAATCTTCTGATAAGAAAGCATACAAATTTTTATAAAGAAAAAAGTGAAATAAAATCTGTGCATTGTTTTAAAAGATCAACGAAAAACTTAGATTTCATTTTTAGATTTAAATGAGAATCAATTACAAATGTGAGTTGCATTGCAAGGAATCCTAAAATTTATAGTTTTTTAAGGATGGTTTTCTAAAATTTGTATTTATATTTATTACCCCCATATGGAAAATTCACTATTATACGAGAATATTCTGACAGCAAAATGTTATTATACCTTAATATTGAAATGTGTTAAAAATTAGTTTATGATAATATTCTAACTGATTTTATTCCTTAATTTGAATAACAGTGAATACTATTTTTATCTTAATTTTAAAAAGCAATTAATATTTAGAAAATTTTCAGTAACAGAAAAAATTGAAAATGATCATAATAACTAATGCACAGCCCGACAGAGAAAATGCAACACCAGGAAGGAGATGCCAGAAAATGACGAAACATGGATAACAAAGAGAGACAGTAACTTATCTGTATTTCGAAATGATATGCATTATACAGAGCTAAAACAGGTTGCACCACTGTGGACGGCGATACACGAAGGAACACGTCTAGACACAGAGTCAATGAGAGTACGGATGGCGCCGTGAGGAATGGCTCTCCATTCTCTTTCAATCATTTGCCAAAGTGCGTCTTCTGAGGGAAGCAGTTGCAGGGTCTGCAAATAGCGTCCAATCCTATCTCAAACGTATTCGACTGGTGTGAGATCTGGCGAGCACGGTGGCCAGGGAAGCAACTGTACACCTTACAGGGGATGTTGGCCGATGCGAGAAATTGCAACCTAGTGTTATTTTGCTGATAAAGGTCATTGGGCATCCCCTGAAGGTAAAGGAGTGTTATCGGCCGCAGCATGTCATCCACGAAACGTTGGAATGTCATTGTGTCGTGAATACGAACAAGAGGTGACGTGGAATCGTACGCAATAGCGATGCAAACCATGATGCCCCGTTGTCGCGAGGTAGGGCATCCCACAATTGCTGCAGGATTGGACCTGTCTTCACGTCCACGCCACACTTCTAAGCGCATCTATCACTGAAATCACTGAAAAAAACAGAAACATAACTCATCTGAGAAGACGATCCTGTGCCATTTCGTCGTCCACATTGATCTAATTCGGCACCATTCCATACGTTGGCGTCTATGCTGTGAGGTCAATGGCAGTCTTTTTAACTGGCGCCATAAGCATATGCCACTAGCAAATAATTTGCAGTAAATGAATCTGCTTGATATAGGAACATCCAGGGTGTCTTGCACATGCTGAAAAATTTCGATAGATATGCTTTGCGGGGTCACTACCACCTCTCGTCAGACAAGTCGATCCACGCATGATGACGTCACTCTGGCTGAACCAGCACCAAGCAAACGTATCACAGATCCTTGTTCCAACCATCTTCGCCACAGCCGGTGCATCGTGGATGTGTCTGTCAGCTGCGATTGGTTGGAAGAACCAACCTGTCTTTTTCAATATAATCACCCTGCTCTTCGTAAACTCGTCTGTCTGCTTGAACTGACTTTGTTGACGATGGCCTAGAATTCTCTGCAATTACAGGCATCCTTTACGAAAAGAATAAACTTTCAACGATTATTTTCCAAGAGCAATAACGGTGCGAATATTGCCCACTCTCACCTTATATTTTATCCTACGTGCACTGGATAGCCGAGGATTTCACGTCATGTGCATAACTCGGTAAGGTGCATCTACCCCGAAATTTACACAATTTTCTGGCCACTCCTGCTTGATGTTGCATTTTCAATGTCGGACAGTGTATAAACAATATTTTGACAGTAAAGTTTTAAAATAATTTTTAAGTATAGTTAATATTTAACTTTGTACAACTGGGATAAGATTTGAAAAAAACATTCTAATTTTTAACTAGTATTTCAGTAATTTTCACAAAGCAGAGTGTCTTTATGTTTATGTTTAGTTATATTTATATCCGCATTTATGTTTAGAATGATTTTCCAAATTCAGGACTTAGTTTACTTTTGATTTTCTAAGCGTTTTGGCAACTAAGCACAATGCTGCCGCACACTTCGTGACAATGCTTATTTATGAAGAGAGTAGATTCATGTATATAAATATACTTATTTATGCATAAATGCACGCAATTTTTACAGACTGTATACTTTATATCGTCAGTATAATAAATATATGCATAAATAATTTTATTTTTAATTAATCTAAGAATAATTAATTTTATTTCTAAATATAACTAACTTCGACATAAAAAAAAAACAAGCAATTGTTTATAAAATTCAACTAAGCCATTATATATAATACATTTAGGGAATAAATCTATTTTCCCGCAATGTGAGAGTCTTATTTAAAAAATAGATAAATTACACTTAAAATGGTACTTTTAAGCAAATGAATTTGTTTTAATTCCTTACATACTCTGTAATTCATTTTCCCTTATTATTTACCTGGATATAGAAAAAGCTACATTTAATATGATTTCATTTTACTCAAAAATATATTATTTTGTATTCTGATAAGCTATTTATTGAAGGAATGGTATAAGAGATATGAAATTCAAGATAGAGTTGCATCTTGTATTTCAACAAGCAAATGGATGGTATCATTTTCCAACAATTTCTAATAAGAATGTATTGATAAGCTTAAATTATTTTTCTTAGACTACGAAGCTCACGTGTGAAATAATGTTAGTCATGAAAGGCAGTGCATGTGTGAAGTACACTGTATAAGTTTTATCCATAATTTACAAGAATTTATTGAACTTGTCTGCGGATTATTGTATCGAATTTAAATAACAAACCAAGGATTGTGATTAACAATCTGATTTATCAGATTTCTCCAAGCTTTGCTTAGAATATATCAAATTCATAGAAATTCAAGAAGAGTTCAATGTTTATCACATATGTTGAAAATAGAATGATCATGAACTTTGTTTAGCATATTGTGACCTCATGATGAAATACAAGCAATGTTAAGTTGATCACGAAGCTAATTGTCAGCTCTAAGATTTCTAATTTAGTTATACTCTTCTAAATGTGAAAAAAGTTTAATAAACGTTTCAAGAGATAATCGAGAATTAGGTGATGTTCAAGTTTTCTTAATTGCTGAGAATTTTTATTAAAATAGCTTGATATTATTTTTGTAAGGGAAAGAAGTTACAGGGGGGAAGTCTCTAAGTATCAGTTATTCTATTACTTCACTTTTAACTATGAATCTTATTACCTTTAAATGGATTCTTTTTATAAGTACATGCACTAAATGTAATTGCAAATTGCTATAGTTTATAAATCTTTACTCATTAAAATGCAGTGACACCACAAGTCACATAATTAAAAGTTTCAAAGTCTGCCATTTTGTCAGCTTCCAAATTCTTTAATTAGTTTCTTTTCATTACCACAGTAACTCCATTTATGAAGCTGATTTTGAAAAAAACTGTGAGAAAAAATAACAAATTTTACTTATTATTTTAAAAGGGAATTCTGAATTTTTTAAAAATAGGATTATTCCATCAGATAATTTGAATCTTGTTGGTGACAACACATATTCGGAATATAGTTTAAGAAAATTAAGATTTATTTGCATAAAAACGAAATTAACATATCTTGTTAGTGCATTATGCTGTTTTATTTAAATGGAGCTATTTTATCCACTTCTAGTGGCAACAAGAATTTAGCTCCCATCGAATGGCATCAAGAGCAATAAACAGTGAATCAGCGTCCATGAAGTGAAATGCTGAAATTTATGTAATTTACATAAATTCCATGAAGCGAAATGAAGAAATTAATGTAAATCAAATATTTTACAACTCATTTTTGTATATAGTGTTCTGTTATAGAGTATATTGAAACAAAATTAATTTCTAGAGCTGACCCAGTGTTGTATTTATTCCAAACATGGTTATAATATACTATTTTTTCGAAACTAATATTAGTTTTAGTTACAAAAAAATTATTGAAAATTATCTAGATTCGAGTAAATGAACTAACCCAAGAGAAAGAAATTAATGACTTAATTTTCGAAATGTGAACATGAGAAACATCCACATGCAAATGCATTTTGATTACCAATTGAAAACTTAAAGTAGTATAAATTTTTTAAAAAAAATTTAGGATAAGAATATGATTTATATTAACTTGTTTTTAAAATGCTCATTATTATATACCATAATAAAGTTTTGATGCATAAAAGGATTTTTAGCTTTTCTACGTGGACTGGCTGAGTTTCAGCAGTGAGTGTTGAAGATATGGGCACAAAGTGCGATTAAACTACACCATTTCTCCCTCCACCATCGAAGGAACCAGTCAAATTCGACGTGGAACAACAACTTAGAAAACGACTTCCAGAAAGTCATGAATGACAACTTTTCTTTTTTCTCCTTGTGGTTCATCAACAAACAAGAAAACAGAGAATTTTCCACGAAATCTCCAAAGAATTTTTTGCTTATCCCATTGTTTACTCGAAACGGGTTTAAGTCAGATAACTTCAGCGGATATTTGCAAAATGCCAGCTCATGGTCTCCTTCTACCTACTTCATTTTTTTTTTTTTGAACTCATTCGATGCAAAGTTAATTTTGACAAAAAAATGCCACGTTTTAATCATTGAAACTTTAGAAAAAACTCTTTTACCTTTTCTTTTTTTTAAATATTTTTCCTTGTTAAAATTTTATAAATCCTCATATAAAAAAAGAATAAATTTAATATGCTTTGAATCCAGAATTAGCTTCTAAAGTCAGAAATTATAATCTTAGAAAATGTTCTTTCATTCAAATATTTTTATCTCATTGTTTACTCAATCCCATATCTGAATCCTATTTAATCTTATTCTGAAAATGTTTTAGTCGATTCAGTAAACATCCAATAAAACTATTTATCAAAATATCAATTTTTAATCTTAACGAAACACAGAGTTAATTAAAAGTAACTGCAACTTTAATTTCCCTGTTAATTTACAATACACAGCTTTAACTTAACTTTTATTTGCTATTTTTAATAGATAAGTCTTATTAACTATGATTTACAAGCCTTTGTTTGGATTTGATTCTATTGTTACATTTTTATAATTCCTGCTAGGTAATTTAGCCTCGTTTTCCTTTAGCAAGAGGATTCTTCGAATGTCACAAAACAAATATTCCTGATTTTTTTTTCTATGAATGTTTTAAAGAATTTTGGTGAAAGAACTGAAAAAAAATTTTTTTTAATACTTATGGAATTATAAAATGTATTCACAAGATACAAAAACAAATTAAACATCTTTCTGACAATATTTTTTGCAGAAAATTGTATGTTTGCTTAAAGACTAAGTATATTTAAATTTGATTTTAAGCTTCCATTGTATTTTACTTAAAAATTTATACAAATTTATAATAATAATACTACATAAAATTTAATGAAATTTTTAATAGTATTTTGAGAAACATTTTAATATTTGAAATTTTATCTAATACTTTGTTCTTAACGGATAATTTTTTTAAATTTATAAAAGGACGCAAAAGATTATAAGACCTTTTTAAGATTCAGTATAACCAGTTTTGATTAAATAAATTTATTAAATCCTTCCAATTTTTAAACTATTATAAAGTTTTAAATTCAATATTTAATTAGAACAACTTATATATTTTCAGTAAAATAATTGTTAAAAATAAAAATAAATTTTAATGCATGCAATATCTATCTATCTATCTATCTATCTATCTATCTATCTATCTATCATATATATATATATATATATATATATATATATATATATATATATATATATATATATTCACTCTCTGACAATGTAATATTAAAAATTGTGTTAAATGCAACATTTGTTCAATCATTTAACACATTGGCAAAAAATTATATTTAATGATATTAATGTAAAACAATCATTAATTTTAGCATTAATTATTATTAATTTACATGTATTCCATTATTCATTAAAAACTTGGCTGATGCAGAATTTTCAAAGGAATTTATAAGAAAATTCCTAATAGTCGATGTCACAGCTTACAAAATATTTCCAAACTTAATTTTTGAAAAATTTATAAATTTCTGTATTGTTTTATCATTAAAAAATTAAGATGATGCAGAGTAAAATGTGTAATATGTTAAATATAAATTGTGTGTGAATGAATAAAAATTTAAATTTAGCCATCATATTTTTGATGATGTGATTATTTTAAGTACAATTCATACACACCCCTGAGATTTCGGAAATAATGAAAATCTATAGCTGCTTAAATAATTAATGCTTATAAAATTAATGCTAAATTTCGAAAATAACTTTTTTTAAAAATATTTCTGTATATCAAATGGTAATTTCTGCATAGCTGTATAGTAATCAGAAACGCAATAAACACATTTATTAAAAATTATAGTGTTAATTTATGAACAATATCTGTCAAACAAGCAAACAATTATTTACAAAAATATTATTGGAATTAAATTAAGATAAAATCTACAATATTTTTAGCATAAATTCCATTTGATTCTATACAAAACCAATATTAGTTTTCTCAAATATTAATCTGTTTTTTTACTAGAGTTCAAAAAGCAGAAACATAATGTGTCACAAAATGTTTGGATACAAAAAACATTATCTATAGTAACTGACCGAATAAAATTATCTAATGAAATTTACCATAATTCTTATGTTATAATGACTTACAAAATATTGAACATTTTTAATAAAATTTTGTATTGAAAAAAATTATATTTATCTAGTAAACTCCTAAATTTGAGAGAAAATAAAGTGAAAAATTATGACTAACTCACGTTTTCAATGAAGTAATTGTTATAATGTGTGTGGGACAATGTAAAAATGAAGAGAATCTATATATGGTATATGAAAGAATAAAATATATGGTACAAATAATAAGATAAGTACTGCGCGGTACAAATAATGAGATAAGTACTACGTGGTGCAAATAATAAGTATCAAGTGGTAAAAATAACAAGATAAGTAACACACGTAGTGCAAATAATAAGTATTCCGTGGTACAAATAATAAGTATTCCGTGGTATAAATAGTAAGTATCCCGTGATTAAAAAAAAAAAAAACAAGTTAAGTAACACCCGTGGGACAAATAATAAGATAAGAAACACCCGAGGTAAAAATAAAAAGTATTACGTGGTACAGATAATAAGTATCACGTGGTACAAATAATAAGATAAGTAACACACGTGGTACAAAAATAAGTATTACGTGGTACAATTAGTAAGTATCACGAGGTACAAATAACAAAATTTGGCAGCACAAACTTCCTCTTATTAGATTATATTCAGCACTAGAAATACAGAAGTATGAGTGTTAAAAAATAATTTAAAGATCAACAGTCATTATCATCAAATTAATATTAGTTAAATATAAGTTGCAATTAATGTGTAATTTTATAAAATTGCAATAAAATTATAATTTGTAACTTCAAAACACGGCCCTAATTAATAAATATAAAACTTTCTTTAAAAATTTAAAAAATATAGTGTAGTCCCACCTCCACAACAAGCTATTAAAGTGAAAAAGGAATTTATAAATATGATAAAAAATAGAATCACATATAATATTTAAAAAAGAAATGTTGACATAGTATCTGAAAAACATTGGGCATGCTTAAGTGCTTTTTCCTTTACCTTTAATATTAAGACAATTACAATAATTTATAATTTATTTTAGATTTGTATTAAGTATCCGAGGGTATTTGTAAAAAAATAAATTCCTTATTCTTAAAAAACATTGTATGAAAAAAATTCTTTTTTTGCAACGGATTTTAAATCTATTATTCAGTTAAAAAATTGATATTTTGCTTAAAAAATGTCCATTATCATACATTAAACTAAGTCATATTTAGCACGATTTGAAAAAAAATATGTACTAATAATTTTGAGAGACATAAGCATAATCACGTCTCTTTATTCGCAAATTTATCATTTTTTACATGAGGTATCTTCAAATTTATAATAACGAGATATTTAAATAAGAGAAAAATTTAGAATTTATATATATATATATATATATATATATATATATATATATATATATATATATATATATATATATATATATATATATATATATATATATATATAATTCGTTTTCTAATTTTAAGATATTTTGAGTCCCATCTTTTTTTAATTATTAGTTAATATTTTAACTATATTTTGATTCCATATTTAGCTGAATTTTTTGGTTCATAGTAAAGCATCACAATAGGGACAATACAGTGACATAATGTAAAGTGTAAAGGCCGCATAGAATATAATTAAATACATTATTCAAATAAAATTCTTTATTATGAAATTTTCTAATTTCAATTTTTCCGAAGATTTAACGAAATGTAATGCATTTTCTTCCATTTCATTCAAGCAAATGTTTGAATAAAATTTTCCTCCTTTTAAAGAATTTGAAATTTTTCTTCCAGCTTAAACTCTTTTTGCTTTACATTTTATTTATTTATTTTTCGTATAAAACAAGCATGCAGTTTTTTATACCCTTATTTTTTTTTGCTTTGGAATAGGCAACTTCCTTAAGTCTCCTATAAAACAACTCACTGATTTTTACTAATTAAGATAACCAAAATGTGTACTTGCTAATGTTTTCGTAATATCCTTTTTTAAACGATCATATTAATTTTTTTGACCTTGTAACTTAAGAGCGGCTTACAACATTCTGGGTTTGACCTCAGGCAAAATGTTTTTTTTTTCTTCTTAATTATTGCGGTTATTTTTGAAGCTCGTTTTACTATTCTCCGTTCATTATTAAGCCTTAAATTAGAAATAGTTAAACTAAATAATTTTAGATACTGCTGCAATTTTGTTAATATTAAATATTCAGTATTAATAAAATAGTTTAGCTAGAGGATTCTCTATTTTTTCATTCATGAAATTATATTTTTTGAAAATGTTTAGATTATTTTACTTCGGAAACAAAATAACATGCATTCAAAATAGAAAAATTTCAAGTACAAATAGAGACTTTAATTTGAAATTTAATAAAGATATATGCTAAATAACTTTTAGATTTTAATGCTATAAAAAACTATTTATTATTCAATTCATTTAAAAAAATGATTAAAATTTCATTAAATTTTTAAAAATTTAAATCATTTTAGCCGATTTAAACTAACTATAAAGTAGATGTTCTGTCTTTTTCATTTTGCTTTTTCTTCTGTTCTGTTGTCAGCTTGTTGATGGCTTGAATCAATGGAAAACGGCTTCTCAAATCGATGCTTTGGTCAATTGTATAAGAAATCGTTTTATTAGCAAAATGATTTTTGACACTATTCTCAGACATTCTATGGAGAACTTCGCCTTGTTTGCTGCCGCTCGAAGATTGAGATTTGAAGGCAGGCTGCAAATTTGTCGACAAGTTAGATTTACGAAGCCGTCTGAATGCAAAGTCGAAATTAATCATATCTGACGTAGATAAATAGTTATCTGACGTCATGGATATTGTAAACCAATGAGAATTGTAATAAAGTAATTTAGCCATGATCTCAACTGGAACGAAAGAAACAACCATTATATATATATATATATATATATATATATATATATATATATATATATATATATATATATATATATATATATATATATATATATATATATAAATTCTAAATTTTTCTCTTATTAAAATATCTCGTTATTATAAATTTTAAGATACCTCATGTAAAAAATAATAAATATGCGAATAAAGAGACGTAATTATGCTTATGTCTCTCAAAATTATTAGTACATATTTATGGTTAATAATGAATTTCCTTACAATTGTGGTTTTTAAAATTTCAATATGATGAAATTTCTGTTCAACTAAAAATATTTTTTTTCATTTCTTTATGAAGGACATTTAGAAAGAGAAGTGACTGTAGCAAGTCAGGGAGAATGCAAACACCTTTGGGTGGCCGGTATCAAGTGGATCAGGAACCATGAGGGCAACAAAGGAAATGAAAGTGGAGAACATCTTGCAAAGCGAGCAGCAATTGGCAGTAGAATCTAAAGTTTTCCTATTCCATGGCCAAAATCTAATCTGAAACATTTCCTTCTAGAACATACGTTAAATCATTGCAGGAATACATATATAGTACATTTAGGTTGACGAGTTTGGAATACTCGCCCATCACCAAGTACATCGTCATTTTGAACCACGAGTAGGTTATAAGGTCACACCAGGACTGGCACTCTCCTCTCCACATCACACCATCGGAAGGACTTTGGAGGTCGCATATTAACGTGGACACGTTCGCAAGCCATGGAGTTCCAGCAACCCATTGAGGGAGTGAACGTGGTCACCCTCCCAACAACTGCCAGCGGCAAATGATGCTTCACTTTGCTGATCTTAATGGGAAGCGGTGTGAATCGCTTGTTAAATACTTAGTTTTAATGAGCTTTCCTTTATCTTTATTAATTTCGTTCCATCATTGTTTATAATTTACTACATGCTATTTAAAATTTTACTGTTCATTCTTGTTATGGTGATATGTTCTTCATTAAGTAGTTAATTGATTATCGAACACACTGTACATTCTTTTTCAGTTTATGGAATGATATTCCTGCGCATGATCAAGTGATAGAGTATACAATCATAAAGAGAAATTTTCTTTACTAGCCAGCTGAGGAAAAATGGCACTCATACTTAACAAACACTTTTCTTCTTAGACCAATATCTTCTTTTCATATTAGTTAGTATTTAAGATTAGAAGTTTACGTAGTTATTGATTATTTTACTATTTAAAAGTGGGTTGTAGTATCCTAGTGGTTATCGACCTGTAGTCTGGAAGTCCGGGGTACGATTCCCAATGCCGCCAAAGACCCACCGAGTACATGCGATATACGTGCTCGTTAAATCTGTGGAATCGAAAGTCCTGTGGTCAGTCATTGAGCAGTTACCATCTATTTAATAGTCTGAAGAAAATTTCTTCTCCCTTTAGATCAAAGTCAAAACTGAAGGAGTGGATCTTCTGGTGATGCCATCTATGGGAGGAATCTTAGAGCAAAGTGGTACTTTCACCTTCATGGTGCTCTGGTTAAATGAAAGACGCATCCTACTGACTTAAATTCGCATAAGTAACAGCAACAACAACACTCCTTAAAAGTAATAAATATTTTATAATTTGTAATAACGTGCAAAACTAAGCCATATTTAGCTTCCAGTTTTCGAAGACATTATAGGATCTTTTATGGGTTTTTTTTCAATAAATAATAAATTTTATAGGTTTAACCAAAAATGTATGTACAAACTTACTTAAAAGTATGGTTCTTAGTTACAACTTTCTTAATTTATACTTAAATTCGGCATAGAATGAAAAGTGTCAATGTGGTACATATAGAGGTTCAACTCGAGAGATTTGTTTGAAATGCTTAGATTATCGTATTGTTATTCGGATCTAACGACAGAAATACAATTTTAAGAAATAAAAATTAAAACCATGACCTTCAGTTTCTAAAATCCGCTTGAATTAGGAAATTTGGATTCTGCTTGAAAGTCCTTCAGTTGTTTCCAGATTTCTTATCACGTGACACGTGAATTCAATTCACAATTAATTAAAAACTTTTTGGAATTCAGATTCACATTTTTTTTGGATCCATAGAAGGTAGGAAAATATTTATGCCTTTTCTGGATTCTGAAAAAATTACCAAAGAAGTTTCATATTTTCCCAAAGAATATTTGTGACAGCTAAATTGCAGGTTTCGTTATTCACTTGTAAATACTTTGTTTTTAACATCTAATTTAAAAAGAATCGACCATAATGAAACTTTTTAAAAATATTTTTGTAGTAAATAATTTTAAGGATACATGTTATAATAAATGTTAAATATAATCAGCCCCATAGAAATGTTTATGATTTCGGATTTACCTTGAATGAGACTTCTTACCAATTAATTAGATCTTTTGACATTGAACGCAAGTTATTGTTCTAATTTTTAAGATGGTGCCAACTTATGGGGAAAATTTTTTTCTCTAAAAGGTATGTGACATTCTAATTAAGTAAACGATGCATTTGCGAATATTAAATAGGGTCTTTTAATTACTGTCGTTCACCTCGTATAAGACAGCAGCTATATTATGGACCTGAAGGTAAAATAACTGGAGTAAAATACAATAGTAGATTAAGAAGTTATTTGATGTTGTTGCTTATGACACTTGGACAAGCCAAGCTCGCTATGCCTTTGGCAGTGCGAATTAAGTCAATAGAGAGCGTCTTTCGTTTGGATCAGAGCACCACGAAGTACGTCTTTGCTCTTCTTAAAATGCCTCGTAATTTTGAACCACGGTCAGGTGACGAGGCCTCACCTGAGCTGGCACCTTCCTCTCCACATCCATGCCACACCAGCGGAAGGACTTTGGACGTCACAGATTAACGTGGACACGTCCCCAACCCATGGAGCTCCAGCAACCCAGTGAAGGAGAGTACACCGTGGTCACCCTCCCAACCACTGCCCGCGGCAAATGATGCTTCACTTTGCTGAGCATACGGGAAGCGGCGTGAAGCTACTGAGCCACTGGAGCTCTAGAAGTTAATTGCTAACCGCAATCGCTTGTAATACATTCTTGTTTTTTTCATATTCAGCTCCTGGAATCCATTAATGACTTTATACATTGTCAAGAATAATTCAATATAGGTTAAAAGATGTTAGTTGTAACTGATAATAATAAGAAAAGGATAATAAAGAATGTGGAATTATTTTAAAGTATTTAAAACTAATCTTAGATTTCTAAATGTAGGAAGTTTGAATCACAAAATAATAAAAGACAATTTTCTTTCAAAGTAATAAATTATTTTGTGCTCTAAAGTCATTTTAGAAACTTAAGATATCATTCAACAATACAAACAGTCTTTCTTGCTTAGAATTGAGATTAGCTTGTGTGGGTACATATGAATTCAATATATGTAGTGCAGGATAGGAAATTAAGACAGACAGATTAAACAGGAAAGTGCAAGATCAGCAGATTCGGATATGGCCTTATAGTATAATTTTGGTCACAATAAAATGGAATGTTGACACATGAAATTGACAGTCATTACTTCCAAATAGTTAATCTTTGTAAGAATTGTAGGCAATAATTAGTCACAGTAACAATAGAGTAATCTTATGATGCTTTTTGATAATTTTCTCTATTTGCATTCATAAAAGCAAAACATTTAAAAATTGGGTTACCTAAGGTCATTATCCCATTTAACCGAACAATGATAGTCATACAGTTAATTTGAATACAACTTGTTTTTCTCCTTATGGTATATCGTCTTCCAAAATAATATTAGTTAAGCTGAATTTTCACAATGATAGTTATTAATTTTATACTTATTTCATTTTCATTACATTCTAAAACCGGTTTAAAAAATATTTGATACCTTTTTCGGTGGTGTTTCATGATCTTCACCATTTGTATCTCCTCACAAGATCAAAGCATTTAAAATTTCGGTTCGTAGTAGTTCGTTCGTTCAAAATTTAATAATCATTTTTTGGACCTATTTTAATATTTTTTTCTTATAACACTTATTCTTTTAAAATAATTAATGATGAAAGGAATTTTCAATCATAAAACTGACTTCATATAACCACTTTTATTATGATTTGCGATAAACCAACTTATTAAACATTCTGAACAGGAGTATCTTTTGAAGCTTCGTGATATTCTTCACTGTTTCAAATCATAAAAACAAAACATTTAAAAATTGAGCAGTCTCAGTCAATTGTTTCGTTTGTTCAAAAGGAATAATCATATCTTACTTTTTTAAATAAAAATTTTGACCTTTTTTATTATTATATCTTTTTTTAGAAAATAAGTTGTATTGTACTGAATTTTCTAATGGGCATTAAATGGCTTTATTAATATTTTAGTAAAAATTAAATAAAGGCATTGATTTTACGATTGAAAAAAGTGGTATATTCTCGATTACAGACAATTTGATTACAGGATGACAACTTTATACTGTTAACAAAATTGTACTGCTTTTGATTGGTTTAATTAATGTCCATCACTTTTATATAATAATTTCATTTGTTTAAAGGATCTTAATATTAGTAAAACAAATAGGTAGTTTTGTTTTTATTTCCTTGTTTGAAATAATATGTCAAACCAATGACGACAAATAATTGCTTTACTTGAGGTTGGATTAAAATAAATTCAGATTACCAGAAATCTGAATATCTATAGACAACAGTATCACGTACGATAAAATGATTCTTGGAGCTTGTCCATGATGGTGATAGACCCCAAAAACCAGAAAAAGAACTGTTAATACGAATCAAATTTGCGAAATTATCAAAAAAGGAATTAACCGAAATCCACAAGAAACTCAGTGAGAAAAATAGCTAAAGAAATAGGGGTTGATAGAGAATCAGTTACACAAGTTGCAAAAAAAGAACTTATGTCATATGAGCTTTGAAAAGTACAGAAACTAACTAAGCAAAATAGGCGTATACGTGTTACAAAGATGACGAGCTATCATTCGAATATCCGCAAAAGGCGCATGGAAGCATTTCATCTTCACAAACGAAAAGCTTTTCACAATTGAACAATCCAATAATCGACAAAATGACCGTTACTGTTCATCTGATCGTCCTGGAACTTCCACAAGAGTAGAACGTTGTCAAAACCACAGTCAGTTATGGTTTGGGAAGGCATTTGTGAATCTGGAAAATCTCCTTTGCTTTTCATAGATAAAGGCGTCAAAATGAACAAGACCATGTACTGAAATGAGATTTTACAGTCGGTTTTATTTCCTTGGGCCCAAAAACATTTTAAAACCAGCATCTGGATACTTCAACGAGATTTTGGCCCTTCTCATAGAGCAAAAGTAACGCAAGACTGGTGTCAAGCAAATCTTTTAGATTTCATACTCCTGGGAATGTGGCTCTCCCATTCACCTGACTTAAGCCCAATGGACTATAGTGTTTGGTTTATTCTGCAATCAAGAGTATGCTCTAAGCCACATCGAAGTTTGGAATGCCTAAAGGCTACTCTTAAGAAGGCCTGATGAACTGAAGCCCATTGCAGAAAATTTTGTGCAACGTTTAAGGCTCTGTATCGATGCCCAAAGGGGCCATTTTGAAAATACTTAAATATGTTATTTCTAAGTAACAAATTAATTAAGTAAAGTTAATTTTTTAAAAATAAATTCCATGTTTTTATTTGAATACAATATTTTTTGACAATAGGATAAAATTGTCACCCTGTATTAAATTAGTGGTAAATTTTATTTTAGCTGTAAGCTTTATATGTATATAATAAGCTACTGGTACAGTATAATTTAAAATTCCGCAAGAAAATTAGATTAAACAGGATTGTCATGAAGCAGGGGAAAATTTGTCTTTCAAACTAGAATCAAGATCTAGCTGAGAAGAATGACTAAATCTATTCTAATGACTAAATTTTATCGGTGGCTATATTAATGACAGTTTTCTAATCTTCCATGGTATATTTCCTACATATGTGGTTGGAAAATTTGGTCATAGAAATACAATCCTTTTGATAATTACATCTCATGACTAGATTATTATTAGAATGTTTCATAAAATCCCTCCTACATATGTTATTTGAAAATTCCGTAACAAAATTATAACTTTAGTGATAATCATATCACATGATTGGGCCGAGGTAGCTTAGTAATTAGGGCATCGGCCTTCCGACCGTTAGAGCAGGGTTCGATTCCCAATGCCACTAAAGACCCACCGGGTACATGCTCGTTAAATCTGTGGAATCGAAAGTCCTGTGGTCGGTCATTGAGTAGTTACCATGGGTGTAATGGTCTTAAATAATTCCTTTCCCCTTCAGATCAAAGTCAAAATTAAGGGAGTGGATACTCTGGTAGCGCCATCTATCGCATGAATTTAGAGCAAAGTCATACTTTTTACCTTCGTTGCGCTCTGGTGAAACGAAAGACGCATCCTACTGACTTAAACTCGCATAGTCTACGGCATAACGAACTTGGCTTGTCCAAGTGTCATAAATAACAACATCACATGATGAATTGCTAATCACAGAACTATTTACCAAAATAAATTTAATTATTATTTAGTTTACCGTATTTGCTGGCATATAAGGCGCATTTCCTTTTATCCACATGTTTGAAGGAAAAAACTATGTTATTGATTACTATAATGAATTCACAGTATTTTAAATATAAAGCAATACAAATAAAAATTAATAATTTCTATCAGGGAAATAGCACTTTTAAATTTTCTTCATCAAAATCTTAAGAGCTAAATAAATAATCACTTCTTCAATGGCATGACAGCACAGGATGCGTCCTCGTCTTCCCCAGAATTCAACATCAGCCTTGGGTTTCCTATATCTAATTTTCAACAATTGTAAGTCATTTTCGGTGCAGTTCAACCATATAAATTTTGGCTGCCCTCTTTTCCCAGAAGACTTTGTGGATGCATAGTTGTCTCATTATATTATGTATTTTAATTAGTCTCATTATGTTATGAATTGTATTTTAACGAGAGATTTCCATGGAAAAAGACATTCCTCTCAAACTGACGCAGCCTTCAATAAATTCTGCATCAACAAGGAGTAAAAAAATTTTTCTATTCTACAACTTCTCTCCACTAAAGGGATTAAACTATGTCAAGAAAAACAACAGCTCGACCAAGCACTAGATTTTCCTACAAATTCAGAATAGTCTTACACTGAATGAATTTTATCTGCACAACTAATCGTTGTTTCAAATTTTATTATGAACTTTAGTACCTTGACTTTCATTTTCAAGATTGTATATTTTGTATATAGTTATTAAATGCTTAGTTTTAATTTTATTTACCTCTACCGTTTTTCACTATTTTATCTATTACTATTTTTTCAATTTAAATGGTTATTACTATTTTAATATAATTACATGTTTATTAAATTTTTTCTCTTGAAAAACTGTGATGCAGATCCTATTGCATGGGATTCTGTAGGCTTTGATGTCAAACCACTGTAAAAATTATTTTTCGAATAATAATTGAATGAGATTTTCGGCCGACGCACAGGACACCCGGTAGAGGGCGTGGATAGCTCCAGTGATGTTAAAGGAGTTATACCCGATAACCAATAGTTAGAGACCGGGGCTGCTTTGCATCGCTATCTATCTCTCTTTTTTGTATAATTCCCCATATATTTGTACTTCTTCACCATACACCATTTACCCGAACACTCTCTAATATACTTCCCATGAATTTTCTCTCAAAAACAGCCAGAATTTCCTTGTGTAGCACTTATCTGGTTTAACAGGAACAAAGAAATGAGTTCCTTAAATAGCTTAAAATAATTTACTACCATTTAGGGTACAATTTGAGCACAACACACAGATACATATACTACAAACAAAACAAAATTACATCTAAACATATAAAGTTAAAGGGAATAGGGCAATCATGAGAGTCATATGGATATACATCTCATTCCTACGGAGAGGGACTAGCTTCCTTGTTGATGACGTCATGGGTGGTGCTGTAGACAGGGGGCACTACACTTTCCTGTCAACCTCCATATTTCATCTGTGTGAGTAAATCAAAACAGTCCTTATTGAACATTTGTATAAAGGATATCTCAAAAACCTCTTCTAAATCAGCATCTGAGTCTTCATACAGCTAATTGTTCTTCTCTTCATAGAGTGCAATACTAATACCACACTTCTGAAATGATTTAACTGCTGTTTCTTTTACATAGGTCCCTTTGGTTATACAGCAATCCCATCTGTGACACGAAATTCTTATAACGTGTTTTCATATTACGCGATTTCACATCACCTCGTATAGCGCATGTTTTCCCTCATATAACTCGTTGATTCACCACGTTATATTTTTCCTACTGCTAACTTTATAACAGTTCTCAATCAATTTCGCTTCGTTTGCCCACGGTGTCAGTTGTGCTCTAATAAAATAAGATTAAATTATGTTATTGACTCTGATCATTTTGCTAAAAAAAAAGATGCCAGTGGAACGTTATTTCAGATAGCTTCTACAGCGAATAAACATTTTAGAATTATTTCATTGACTTGAAAGTAAGTGTTCCTTAGTTACATTTGTATTAGGTTTTTTTATTTGATTTGATTTTAATAAAACGTATGCATTTCGTTTCTAACATTCTTCTGCTTCATTGGCCTGACAGCCCAGGGTGGGCCTTTGCTTCCTCAGAAGTGCATACCAGGACCCCCTATTATTGGACAAGGTCATCCAGTTTGTCACTTTTAGTGTTTTTAGGTCGTTTTCAAGGCAGTCACGCCATCGGAGTTTCGGTCGTCCTCTTCTTCTGGTGCCAATTTTTTTTTTGGTCATCCGATTGTCGTTTATCCGGCTCAAATGTCTTGCCCATTTTAATCTCTGTATTGAGATAAATTTAACAATATCTGGTTCTTTATATAGTTTATAGAGCTCAGAATTAGTTCTTCTTCGCCATGTATTCTCACATTTTATTCCACCAAAGATGCTTCTTAAAGTTTTTCTTTCGAAAATGGAGATGGTTTCTTTGTCCTTCTCAGTCAATGTCGTTTCTAACATAGTTTTTCCTTAATATTCGATTTAAACCCTTTATTAACGAGAATAGTTGAACTGAATAATTTGTACATAACGATTTATACGAGGTCATACGAAAGTCCGTTTTACGAGGATGCTCGTACAACGCGTTTTCCTATAACGCGGAACCAATATACCGTGTTATAGGGGGGGGGATTACTGTATTTTTTTAAATCCCCTTTCTGATTCCATCAAGCTGTTATCACTCTCTCAGTTGCCCGGTGCGCCCCTAAATGCCTCTCTGTAGCCTTTTGTTCATACTTTTTAGACTACGTAATCACGCGTAGCTCGTATGCTGTGTTATAACGATGCCGAAATCGTTTTTGGACCATAACTGGCCAACAAATTAAGAAAACTGGACAGTAGGAAATTCACGGTAAAAAGTCAGGCACAAAAATTGGAAAGTTTAAATAATTAGCTGGGATCATCAATGACAGAACGTGCACATTCACTGAACTAAGTGTAATATTCCCACACTGTGCAAGTGAACTAGAAACAGAATAGAGGAAATTTTCAGAAGTGACGACAATGAAAAATGAATTAACGTATAAGATGCATTCTGCTTTTAAGACTTATTTTCAAATAAAATAAGTGCGTCTCACGCTGGGAAATAAGTTAATTTTGAAATCAATGATGTAAAGCGATAATTCCTTTCATCTTGATATACTTTTTAACATAATGATCCACATTTGTAATAACACAAAATGCAAAATTAAAATATAATTTTTGCAAAAAAAAAAAAAAAAAAAAAAAAAACTTTTATAATTTTTTGGTTTGTGAAAAGTAAAATATTTTAATAATTAACTATAATAATCTGATAATTGTCTTAAAATTTCAAAAATTATTGAAATCAAAATAAATGGTCAGATATTTGACTCAAAGTGGTTAAAAAAAGAGATTAAGTATGATAAAATAGCCTTTTCACGAGTCTCTTTTTAAGACTCATTTTCAATGAAGGAAAGTGCGTCTCACAATGGAAAATAAGATAATTTCGTAATCAACGATGTAAAATGATAATTCCTTTCATTTTGATACATTAACATAATATCCACATTTGTAAAACGAAAAAATCAAAATTAAAAAAAAAATACTTCGATAACTTCTAACTTATGAAAAGTAAAATATCTCTTGTAATAATTAACAACAATAATCTGAGAATTTCATTTTTAAATTTTAAAAACAATTGAAATTAAATTAAATGGTCAAGTATTCTACTCAAAGAGGTAAAGAAAGCTTAATAGCCTGATAAAATTAACTTTCCACGAGTCAGAATTATGTAATGTAAACAAATCAATTAGCTCCATTTAAGCTAAGAATTTGTGATAAGAAGTTTTTGAATCAGAGAATTGGGTTATAGTTCCTATCTCTATCACCTGTTTTGTAACGACGCACTTATTTCGCTTCTTTGATGTTCGCCGACGAGATAACAAATCACAATTTGCATTCGATATCGAAAAGAAGAGACAATCACTGGAACATTGTGGATCGCCCTAAATATTCAGCTCTAGCTTATGGATCAACCTGATAACTTTAATGAAATTTTAATTTTAGGAAAAGAATAATTCTCTGAGTTATTTTTTAGAAAAAAATCAAACAAGATATATATTACACATTCACAAAATATTTATTTGTTTACTTTGATAACCAGATATAAAATTCAAGAATTCCTCAAATCACCGAATCTATTGAATCTTGAATAGAAAAGTAGAAATAAAATTTAGTGTTACAAAGATATGATAAATGCAAATAAAATAATATATATAAATACTTAATTTATTGTGATTATCTTTATATATGGAATTGCTCTAATTATTAAAGTAGTATCTAAATTATCCAAATAGCTACACGAATATGAAATAAACTAACATTAAATATTATTTTTTTTCAATTTCATTTTTTATAATATTTATCTCAAATGCTCCATTTTAGTATTGTTTTCAAAGGAAAATATTTTAGCTCTTACCTTAAAATTGAATGTGTATTTACTTAAATAAAAATAACACTTTGTCAGAAAAATACTATTTTTAAGCATAAAAGGAAACTGTTATATTATATAAATACGAAAATATTGTAAAGGCATTTTAAATTTAATATCATAAAAAAGTCAATATATCTTTTCATCGTTGACAATTTTAGATTGTAACAAGCAAAATAAGCATATTTAGACGTATTTTAAGAAATAGGACATATATATAAAGTGGATATTATGTATATATACATATAAGTTATATATTGACTAAAATAAAACTATACTATACTATACTAACAAACGTTGGTAGTGCTATTATTTTTCATCTTTTAGAACCTTACTTTAAATGAATTTATTTTATCAATTACAAACTGTAATTTTGGATGTGATAACTATTTTTTAATTTGAAAAGTTATTTCCTCACTCTTCAAAGTTTGTGAATAAAATGGAATTATATAATACTTTATAGCAAATTTTTGGAAATAAATTTTTTTTTTCAATAGATTCAGTGAATATAACTTTAAAACGTACATTATATAGTGACTAGGATAATTTACCTTTTAAATTTTCATGCGCATTAGTTTATAGAATGAATTATATCAAAGAGTATTCAATCAGATATATTTTATTCATTGATGAAGCATTAATGAATAAATTAATATATGCGAATTCTGTAAACTATTTCAAATAGTATCGATAACTTAAACAAATAGTTATCTAAATATTTTAGTTTTTTTATGTATAACTTAAGCTTTTTTGCAAAATAATATATACATTTTACATACTTATTATAAGTTCTAGGCGAGAGAACTTATAATAAGTATTTACAAAAGTAGTTATATTTAAGGTAATAAATCGAAATATTTTTAAGCTGAGAGTTTTAAATATATTGTTTTTCATAAATTAGATATCTGCTGATGTTTTAAATTTTTCCAGATTGTTTTTAAGTATTTGTAAATTTAATGTGTATGGTAATAGAAAATTTTAGTTGCGTTTATTTTCATTGAATTGAAAAGTGGTAGGTTTTGCATTTTTTATTTGTGATTTTATAATTCATTTATTTTCTTGTATTTTTGATAAGCACCAAGATCAAAATTTTAATAGTGTTATAATAAGTTTCTTTAGCTCTCGAATCTTTACTATATCCTCCACAGAATCACAGTAATTAGTATCTGATTATTTTGTTTTTAAAAAATTTACTAATTGTTATTAATTTTAGTTTTAAAATGTTTTTATTGTCTTCATAATTTTTTTATTAGTTAATACATAATTCCTTTGAAAAATTGCTATGAAACTTTTATTCTTACGTATCTAAGGATAGAAACCTTTTTGTGTGAACACAATTAAAAGTTTCTAGAATACATTTAACAACAGAACCATCCAACCGTTTTGGAAAAAAAGGTGAGCGAAGTATCAATATATAAATAAATAAATGGAAGAAGCTTTTTATATAATAATTATAAATACACTGATAGTCAATAAAATTGCAACATCATCAAGCAAAGTAAATAAAAAAAACATATTTACACTGTACATAAACAACATAAAATAAAGTAATTAAATTTCCAAACAGCTTGGGGGTTTACAAAGACATAAAATAAGTAGAAATAGTTTAAGATTCTGGGAGAGTTAAAGCGGTCTTTAATCAGATATGCATGAAATCGAACAGAGGTTTGATGGCAGAAAGACGCTGTTTCAAGAATATGTGAAAAATCATCAATTGTAATAATTGATGAAGGTTGAACGGGTCAGTCTTTTACCAAGCAATGGCAAGATTTTCCAAATAGTAAGATTGGTGAGTTACTGTCAACGAAGATTTCTGAGTTACTACAATCGAATACCTTATGTATTGTGCTGACCACAAATAGATACATAATTTTTCTTGTGGTTGGCAACTGAAACTATTTGAGAAAGAGCGCTGTATAATTGCATGTGGATGGCGAAGTGATAGCTAGGAACCGGTTCCAGCAATTGAAGAAGTGGATTGGAGAAGCCGAGTACCGGTAGTCTGGAGTTGCCAGTAAGGAGAACCCAAATGAGAAGCTGTAAGAGGGATGTTCACCTTTTGAGCTACGAAAGGACATGGTGAGACAGTGGACCAGGATGCATTATATGCTTTTCTGAGACTGTGACAATACTACTAATTTCCAGTTACTAAAGATGAGATGGAAGAACTCGTATGAGAGTTATTGTGAAAAAGGGGACCCAGCTAAACACGTCACCATAGAGTTCCTGGTTATCTGATCACTTTGGCCTAATGGCTAGTGGATTGCTCATTCTTCTCCATATATTCTCGTAAATAATGCAAAAGCTTCGTGTGTGTAATTTATTTCAACAATGTAAGCAACTTTTAATTCCATTTTAAGAATACTATTTTTTTATTTAAATAATAAATATGTCAAAAATGTTGAAGATAATAATGTAACCGACCCTATATTAAACTTGGCCATTATATCTATTTTTATTCTAGACTAATATTTGTAATAAATTTATTAAATAATATAAACCTGGGATTTTATTACGTGTCTATTGCTAATAGCATAACTAACGAACTCTAGCATAAGTAAAAATTGTAAAATATTATAAGAGACTCAGTACAATATCAAAAATCGGAAAAAAATATGTAACATGTACTCTAGCATTATCCTGTTGAAAGATGACTTTCGCCGGCTCGAAGATAAAGCGCAATCCCTGGCCTTAACTTCTGAGAAATGTACCAATCACCGTTCACAATACTGTCGATTCAAACTGGATATCGGCGTGTAGTGTACTCAATGTGTTTGCCTTTGCCATCACACAAGGTGTACACCTCTTGTGCCGGTATCGAATCCAACCAGGCGATGAAATTTTTATTTAAACATCCGACACGTACATGAACAACAGTGTATCTCTTCTAAAATTGAGACTCGTTTGAAAAAATTGTCACTTTTCTATGTAGGTTTATCGTTGGGTCCACTAAAGTCGCCGTCTTTGTTAAACTATAAAAGAAATCTGAAGAAATGATCCCTGTGTTAACAATTCGAGCTGCTACAAATATCTTCGCATATTCTGCGTCTATGTTTGTGTATTAAGTGTCTTAACGCATATATAACCCACGTGGAAGAGTAGTTAGGCCTAAATACTGTACCGGATAACTAGGAATCCTTTGGGGACATGTTTACCTGGATCCCCTTTATCACAAAGCCATTCATACTCTTTCACCTCATCTTTAGTTTCTGGAAATTAGCACTAATGTAACGGCTTCAGTGGAAATACCATACATTCTAGTTCACTGTCTCACCATGTGCTTCGCAGCTAAAAAAATGAACATTTCTCATACAGCTTCTCATTTGTACTCTCCTTACTGGCAACTCTACTCGTCCGGTACTCTCATTCTCCAACATGGAGGAAGAAATTCCTTCCTCCATGTTTTCCAACCCCAAAATCCACTTCTCTCCCTTGCTGGATCCAAAACCTGTTCGTGGCTACCCCGTAACTTCACTTCGGGATGCGCTCTCCACGTTAATTAATACGCAGCGCCCCCTCACAAATAGTTCTAGTTGCGAACCACAAGAAAAATTATATATCCATTTGTGGTCAGCCCATTTGTCGAGGTAGGTGCTTAATAGTTTTCCAGATTACCACCCTTGTAACATGTGAATATGATCAACTATTTATGAAAAAGTTCTTGTGGAAGTAAATTTACGAAATGGGCATAAAAATGCTTAACAACAGCCTTAAGGAGGTCCATGACATGGTATCAAAACTCGGTCGCATTGTACGAGGGAGTACTGGAAGTGCTGCAAACAAGCCCATTTCCTTCCGACTTAGAGACTGTGATGCGCATTTTTGTTACTCTGCCTTCACACTTTGTCTGTTCTCTTGGATTTTAGTCATAGAGAAGCATTGAAATTCTACATGCCTTAAAGTATGACCATTACCAACCCCATCGATTCCATATTCAGATATGTTTACACTTCAAGAATGCGAATATCACAAAATGATAATCCGCAATATCGATAGGCAACAATCATGCCTCTTTTGGTAAATTTTCTCAAAGGTCAAAGGCGAAAGCAGCAAGACTTGGAGGATCCCACCTACACATGACTGGTACGAACAAAACCATCCTGGGGCTGCCCTGGAGCTGAAGCGCAATAGGAAATTGCAAACCACCATTACCAGGCTCATTACTGGACATACTCGCACCCTTACATTCGTTCAGGGACAGAAGGTGTTCCCAGTGTGCCTCAGGTGTAATTTCCACCAAGCTTCTCCGGACCATCTGCTCTCCTGTCTGGGTTTGGAGAAGAGAGATCTTTTTGAAAACCTTGCGCTGGTTCGGGACTTTCTCTGGGCGAACGATCTACTGGACTTGGTCTAGATGTACTAGATCAAGTGGAATAAGGAACAACAACATGCATCTTTTGAATTCCAATATTTCTTTATTTGTATCTCATCTTATTTGAGGAATAACACTATATTTTGAGAAAGTTCCGACCTAATAAAGGGGTTTACGAATGAAAAATATGCAACACAAAATTTCTTTTATGCAGTGCATCATATTTCGTTTATACCACCCGGTTATCCAAGTAGTGCTGAAATTCTAATTACACAGATGGGAAAAATAGGACAAGAACAAATGATGACACATGAATGAGATAACACACACACACATCACATATATATACGTGTATATAGGTAGCATATTTAGTTAGTTATAGTATCTAGGAAGGTGAAGGTAGGCACAAAAACAGGGTCAATGCATTTGTGAAATGCGATAGTTGAATAACAGGTGTATCCTCCAAAATTCTGAATAAAAGTATGCAAATGTTGCTGTTGTTATTTATGACACTTGGGCAAGCCAAGATCGCTATGCCTTAGCCCTACGCGAATTTAAGTCAATAGGGAGCGCCTTTCATTTAATCTGAGCACCACAATGGTGAAAGTACGTTTTTGGTCTAAGACGCCTCCGATAGATGGCACCACCAAAGGATTCACTTCCGAAATTTTGACTTTCATCTGGAGGAAGAAGAAATTTTTTCCGGACCATTACACCCATGGTAACTGCTGAACGACCGACCACAAGAATTTCGATTTCACATTTAACGAACACGTATTTCGCATGTACTCCGTTGGTCTTTGGCGGCATTGAAAATTGAATCCCTCCTTTTCGGTTGGCTGATGCCCTAACCACAAGGCTACCATGGCCCTGTACGCAAATGTGCAAGCATGGTGTGGTCTAATGTCAGTTCGTGGGGATGTGATTCCATGCTTGTTGCATTTGGATGGTCAATGCATTGGCGGTAATTCTTGTTGTCGATGGCGCTGGATTTTCCAACCACTGATGGCCGATATGTGACCCATTAATGACAGAAATGACGGAAATTTTATTCAATTTTCATAAATGTTTGATCAAACGCTATAATTTATATATATGTATATGAAATAGATTTTTTGAAATGCATTATTTTTATTTCAGATCACCATGACATAGATGAAAATTAAAAAAATTCTACAAAGCTTCTTCTTTATTTGAATCTCTTGAGAAAATCTTTCTTCCTTATTTTAAAATCTCTTTTAAAGTTGATAAAATTTCCATAAACTTTTCTAAAATCCAATATCTTTTTGAGTGTATTCAACACCTTCAAATAAATGGAAATAAGCATTTTCGAAGGATATTATGTAAAACTAACGTTATACATATATATATATATATATATATATATATATATATACCAAATTGTTAACAAAGTATTTTATAAAATTTTTACCAAATAGCAGTTATCAATTAAAGCAGAGAATTGGTTCATTGACCATCAATTTTATTTGAATGATCATGCGATGATGCTTGCGCCTTAATTTTTGCAATTATTAATTAATTGCTAAAAATAAGGCCCAAGCATAAACGAAATTTATATGTCAATAATAGATAAATGATATATAGTTTATTCTTAAAACATCATTTTCAAATAAATTTGGAAAAAGTCTCATTAATCGTTTGAAAATGACAAAAATGTTCCACATGATGTTTAGTTAAGACATTTTTAACCTATTGCTTGCATAAATATATGCTTCTTTTCAAATAAATTATCTGAAATATTGAAATACAATTGGTTTCATTTAAAAACATAAGATCTTGGGCGTTTCTAATATCAAATGTTACTAATGTCAGTAAACTGAAACTATAAAAATGAAAAAATAAATTTATATTATACTAAACTAAGGATGAAATATTTATAAGATTTGAAGCGCAAAAATATGAAGTTTGAATTTAAGTTAAAATACGATATTTTGAATGCAAAGAAATTTCTATATAATAATGAAAATATTTTACATAAAAAGCATAATTTATCAAAATGAATTTGAATAGCTTAACACATTCGAAATTTCTTTAAAAATTAGAATCAATAAAAAAATGGAGTCATTAAATGAAATACTACATACTACTGTAGTAAAAAAAACATTACGGCATTACAGTAGTAAAAAAAACTGAAAAAAAAGTCAAAACGACATCAAGATATTTGATATGATCTATAAAAATTAAGTTACAGAGACAAAAACATCAAAAATAGCAAACACCTATAAAAGTCATTGAAGATATATAAATTTTGATTTATATGATACCGACAGGCAGTACAACAACTATACAATCATTATTGTGAAATATAGTACTAGAATAATGGGGAAACATTTTTTAATAAATTCACTACCAATAAAAGGTTTTACTAAAAAAATCGAAATAAATTAATAATAAAACATAAATTATAATAAATTTGACTTCCGTTGAATAGTTGTGCCAAATTTAGAACTTGTTAATTCTGTGTCTTGATATGTAAATTCCAAATATGTTAAAGGATTTCATTTATCACTCCTTTTCGAATGTTCTTCAACATATCATTGAAAACGGCTATCATTTACTAATTAACATGATAACTAAATCACAATATTGATCATTTATTCAAGAAACATGAATTACTTATATACTATATATAAATATGAATTATTAAGTATAATTGATAATATATTAATCAGTTATAATTTATGTAATTTTAATGAAACCGCATATGTCAATAACGAAACTGACCAGAATAATAAAAAGAACAAGTTTTCGTATTTAATCATCATTATTATTTCTGTATTGATTTTGATAATTCTTTGTGTTATTACATTTACTGCGTTTGCAATAGGAAATGCTAACAATAGAATAGAAGTATACGAAAATTTCTCATTAAAACTCAAATCTTTGTATTTACATTCATCTCCATAAATTAAGGATAATGCAAGTTCAGGCAAAGAAAGAGACAGAAGCAAGACAAATGTGACTTATTTGTAAAGTCTATTTATTAAATAAAAGGTAAAGAGCAAAAAAGATGTTATATGTTTGACATCATTAATAAAATATGCGATTTTTACTCCTTGTAGCAAATTTTAAAAAAGAACCTATTTACAAAAACCAATATAGCATGGTTGGTATGATGGTTAATACATAGTATGCCCCCCAGAAGATACAACACTGGCCGTACAACACCTAGGCATGATGAGTATCAAATTATGAATCTGATCTTGGGGAATATTACACCACTCACATCAAGTAATGAGTTCAATGGTGTTCTCTTGTTGGTAACGGGTACCTGGTCCTCTCCATATGAAAGTCCGGCGAGAATCAGACTGAAAGCTAAACCTGGACTCGTCGGAAAACATCACACAAGACCACTGTTGCGGTGTCAACAATGCATGCTCTCTACTCCAGGCTAACAGCTGGTGACAGTGAGTTGCGGTAAGTGGAACACATCTGACATGCCTACGAGCATATAGACCAATGTGCCCTAAGCGTCTGTACACGGTCTGCCTTGAAACTGTCGTACCGATAGCTGAAGAGAGCTGATGAGACAGGTCTGATGCTGTGCTTCGTCTGTTTCTCTTGGCAGTAACTGCCAAATACCGATCATCCTTCGGTGTTGTAACTCGGGGGCGACCTGTGCTGTAACGTCTACTCACATTACCATCAGTTTGGAACCGTTGCCAAGGTCTAGAGATGACACTCTGGGCGATTTCAAGTCCCTCGGATACTTCCAGCTGGGTACGTCCACATTCCAGACGGCCGATAATTCTACCACGTAAAACATCATTCAAATGCTTCCTTTGTGCCATAACTATGCAGTTATTGCTCTGAAAGCCTTTTAAAGCGCTTGTGAACAATTTTACTTCTTTGCAACCATTCCTTATATACCCCTCTCTTATACTCTCGTCATTGTGACGTACTATCGGCCCCATCTGATGGTTACTTGAAAATTTGCCTATTATTCTTTAAAATGTGTGTGGGATAATTTTACATACTGCGAAATTTTTATTTTAGAGTTCAATTTCTCTGTGATTCTCTGAATTATCCTTAATTTATGGATATGAGTGTACATTCGATACGCGTATTTATAACAACCACAGTTAAAACTATCACCAATTTTGAGTGGAGACAAATAGCTGTTTTACCGTTTATTTCAAATCACTAAGATGATTGATGACTTATATAATGGCTTTTCTAGTGGTAGTGTAGATTTTGTAGCACTATCTGGTTATATAAATTGATTTTAAGCATACAGCATATGGCTTAAATGCTGTAAATTCTTTAAACTACATCATTGATACCTTTAAGCAAAATTGCATAAAGATATCAGTGAACTCATCAATACTCTTACACATTTTTTGATCACCGCGATGCAATTTTCTCGAAGATAAATTATCTAAAATGTTATGAGAAAAAACAAAATAGTGTCTTCAAAAGCCTACAGAATAATAAACTAAAAAAATCAAACTTGGTTTAGCAATCCAGATGGAAAATATTTAACACCCTTTCATAAGAACTTCCTTTCTTAATTTGATTATACTTTTTGCAAGCTAATTTAATGGCCTATTATAAGATTAAAAGTGTTGATTTGTTTTATTTTTAACAAACAAAAAGACATCTATCGCAAAAAGCATTACAAAGGAAGAAAATTTGGAAACTTTTCTGGTTTCATCTAATGAGGTATTGCAAAATTTTAGTAGGAATGCATTGCACAAATTTTTTATTTTTCAAAATGACTAAATAAAAGATGGTTAAATTGTATGTTATATATATAAACTGCTGAACAATTGCTAAAGACGGATAACACTATCATCCATAGCAACAACAAAATGAAAGGAAGGAAATTGTGGAAAATTAGAATAAATGCGGGATATAGTAAGAAGAAGTATGCGTATGCAAATTTTTTTCACGTCTGTTCATCACGTGATAGCGTTCATAGGAGCTTTAAAGGTTTTGACGCGTGTGGACAGTTGTTGTTTCAAGTCAAAGTTTTACAGGAAATATTTAATAGACGAACTTGAAATTTTTGGCATGTCTTCCTGACATCGCTTAGATGATTTTATGCGTAGCCCAATTATTGGAAAGATCGAAGGAAGGCGAAAAATAATAGATGTTGCTAGGGAGTTCGACATCACTCACAGCGTTGTTTCACGGCTGTGGAAGTCATTTAAAACAACTGGAATGTGTAGTAGGCGGCACGGGGGAGGTCGTGTTAGAAGTACGACGCCTGGAGAAGACAGATATAGCGTCCTATCAGCAAAAAGGAACAGGCGCACCACAGCTCAGCAGGGGGCAAATAAATTTCTTGCTGCCTCAGGAAAGCAGGTCTCCCGAAAAACTGTTACCAGACGTTTGAGGGGAGGAGGACTATACGCCCGCAGACCTGTTGTGTGTGTCCCATTGACCAGACAGCACCGTTCTGCCCGTTTGCAATGGTGTCGTGATCATCGCAATTAATTTGAACAGGACTGGGCATGCGTACTATTCTCAGATGAGAGTAGGTTCAGTCTGTCATCGGATTGTAGACGTCAACTGATCTGGCGCGAGAGTGGTACTGCTTATCGTTCAGAAAATATCCAGGAAAGGGACCGATATCCGACATGCAGTGTCGTGGTGTCGCCGGCATCATAATCAATGGCCGCACGCTCGTACGTGTGGTTCCGAATGAGACTATGACAGGCCAACGATACATTAATGAAGTTCTACTTCCTCATGTTCGTCTTTTCCGTGGTGCTGTCGGTGATAAATTTGTTTTTATGGACGACAACGCAACCTGTCATTGAACACTCGCTGTTCAGGATTGTCTAGACAGCGAGGGTATTCAACGCCCCGTATGGCCATCACGTTCTCCAGATCTAAACCCCATTGAAAATGTGTGGGTACTTTGGGGAGGCAAATTGCTGGTCGAAACTATCCTCCGACAAACAAGAACACCCTCATCCGTGCACTCCCAGAGGAATGGGACAAATTACCTCAACAGCTGCTGGATAATGTTGTGCAAAGTATGATACGACGTGTGAAATGTTGCATCACACTCCACGGTGGACATATCCCGTACTGATACCTTTCTTCAAGGTGCCTGCTGACTTTTAGATGCATTGTTCCATTTTTCCGTATGCAGCATCATATGAAAAAATTATTTTCTCTCAGATGTTTCACAGCTTTTGTTCTTTCCAGAACAATAAATATTCTTTATTCTAATGTCTGAACAGTGTGGCAACTATATTTTATCCTACTAGGCCTCCTGTCTCGTTTAATGTTATGCTACATTGCAATTTGTGATCCATCCTTAGCAATTGTCCAGCAGTGTATCTAAATGATTTTTAATTGAAAACAGTTTGTTTCGATGAAAGAAATCAATATATTTTCAAATGAAGACTACAAATTGTCATGTTCTCAGCATCACTCTTTTCTTATCTTCATTTTAATTGGTTAATTTTTTTTCCGTATGCGGCATGAAATGAAATTTTTTTTTCTTTCAGATGTTTCACAGTTTTTGTACTTTCCAGAACAATAAATATTCTTCATTCTAATGTCTGAACAGTGTGGCAACTATATTTTATCCTACTAGGCCTCATGTCTCGCTTAATGTTATGCTACATTGCATTTTGTGATCCATCCTTCTCAATTGTCCAGCAGTATATATAAATAGATAGATAGATATAACTATTTGTGAAGCTGAAAAATTGGTACTTACGAATTGGTACTTACTTGAGGCATTTCTGTGACAGAAATTCCTGAATAACATTCGAAGAATAATGTACGAAGCCACCAAAAATAGAAAATACAATTTCTGTTTATACATTGGTTTTATTAAATAATCATTGGAGACAATGATACAAAATCTCTAAAGTAATGCTATATGTTTCATAATTTGTGTGGTCTATGATCTATTCATCAACACATCTCGATTCATACCGACCAAGACTAAGTATTTCTTGTCTGAAACAATAAATTTTACGTTACAAAACGGATTTTTCTGAGAGTCATGATAGGTAAATTTAACCAAAATCCCAAGTGAAATGAGTTTCATATATCAAAAAAAAAAAAAATCTTTAACAAAAAATGTTACTTTTCAATAACTCATTATTATAACAAATTTTTATCCATTATGAGCACTTCAGGCACCTATTATTCGTTACTGGCCAACAGTATCAGGTTGTTATCCGTTAGTTATTGTGCCAGTATGTAATGTTAAAAAAGTGAATTTTCTCGATTTTGTTCATTCCGTTTTGCAAAATTTAAATTTCGTTTGCAAGGTGCATTTAAATATAGATCTGCCTCCAATCGGTCAAGAGCTACTTTTCAAATGTGCAAGGATGCTTTAGTATAGTTTACAAAACTAACTTTTATCGATAAGCCTTTGGAGGATTGCGTAAATACATACCTCATAATTGAGATCCTGATGTTGTAGTAATCATCCAAAATATCATTAAAAAGTCTACACAAAAACATTTTTATCTCCCTGTGATTTTCATTAGTACATTTAGTTTTATTTCAAAAGAGAATCGGAAGTAATTTAAGTTCATCGATTATAAAGAGTTAAAATTTATACATCAGTTGAAAAAAAATCAATTAATTATAAAAGAATAAAAACGAACTTTGTTAATTTATGGTAATCCAAAAAAAGAAAAAAAAATGAAATGTGAATTCATTGAAAACAAAAGTCAGTATAGTGTGAAACGAATTAGCAGAAATAAAAATAAGTTTAGGAAATGCTAATGCCTTAAAAACAATGAAAATACAAGAAGTTGATTGGATAATAAGCTCTTAGATAGATTGTTTTGCTTTTTTCATCAAGTGGGGTAGATACATGAAAGTTTTGAAAGAAACCTAATTATTCAAGATAGTCGATATGTTATCCACATATCAGAGATGTATTTTCATAAGCTCCAATAACTATAATCTCCTTTCCTGGCTGTTCGTCGAAAATTTATTTCATCAAACATCAATCAGTGTAATCAAACATTGTTAATTAATTTGTCCTGAATTTTACTACTAATATGGCACTAGACGAAGCCTGAACATTGGACAAATATTTGGTGCATTGGACCAAAAATTTATAGAAAGAACCAAAATAATGAGCTTTTGCAACTGTTGTAGTTGAGAAAGAGCGTATGATAGTACCATTTACAAATTTAAATAGCAAAGATATCTTGAAAATTTTCAATGTTTCATTACTTCCGATTAAATCTGAATGTTCAAATGGAAATCACGTCACTTCGTAAGTCTTTAAAATAGTTTTTCTTTTGTGTTAAGGCTTTTCAAAACATTTCAAATCTATTTTTTTCAAATTTATAAAAAAATATCACATTTTTTTTCTATTCACCATAGCCCAAAAGCAATCAAAGATGAGATATGGCTGCTATGGTATTTGGTGCCTTTTTATAACCTCTTTTATTAAATGTGAGAAAATAGTACGGACATTTGCAAACTTTTCTAATATATGGATATATTATTTCTAACTTTGGTGTTATATATTTATATATATAGAGTCAGGTTCTGAATTTTGTCTCGTTCCATTTTGTAGAAATCAAATTGTAGATTAGCAAGAATATTTATGCCTTGTTATAGAGATTTAAATATATATGTTTGAAGTTTATTCGAATAATATTTGAGAAATATTTTTTGAAGATAAAATTCAAAATATAATTTTGATAAAGCATATGTACCACAGATTTCATCATTTTTCTCAATGCATTTTTTATCTATCCATTTTTAAAAGAAATGCCAGAAATAATCCTACATCCGTAACTGCGATTTGCTTTTTATCTTTTTTTATTCCTTAAATCAAATTTTTAAGTCTCTCGTGTGTCTCTTTTAGTATTGAATCGCCTTTTTTTAATCGTAATTATATATATATCTATGCTTCGTTTACTCTGAAAATATTTTTTTCTATTTCTTGATAAATACTTTTCATGGAATACTCAAAATTTTGTCTTTCTATGGATAAGGTGTCTATGCAGGTGTCGGTGAATTAAGCTTTTTCACTTAACTAAATTCAAATCCTTATTAATTATTTTATTTATTGTTGATGTGGGGGGTATTAAAAGATTTCACAATAGTTCTTAGGGGATTTTAGGTTTTATGTTGAAGTAATCGAGAGTGAGCGAGAGATTCAACAATTGGATTATTATTATTAAAAGAATATAACATTTCCGGATATTTATTTTTCTGTTAACTTCATAGCTGGCATTTTCCGCATTTTACACTAATAATATCGTTTAATTTACACACCAAATATTAATCCTTTGTTTCCCTTTTTTGTTATTATGCTTGTCTTTGGATATAGAGTTATTAAATGATTTTCAAAATCCCATTGGTGCAGAATCTTTTTGTGGGATCAATTTGAAGACCACAAAAACCAATGTTCTTATATGGGAAAAACAGAAGATGTATGAAGCTTGGCTCAACACTCCTGGTCAAACCCACGCTAAAAGTATGATCTGTGGATCATCAGCGAGGATTGCCTCTGAAATTCTAAGATGCTCCAGGCAGAAGATACGTTTAATCGTAGGCTTCATAACTGGGCACTACTATTTTAGAAAACACCTCCATAAAATGGGACTGGTTCAGCAAGACCCTATCTGCAGGAAATGTCATACGCAAGAGGAAATGGCCAAGCATATCCTTTACGAGATAGGGGCTCTTGCCCTCCCTGGATTAATTTCTTTAGGCATCATCCATACTAGAGAGTTACACCTAGACTCCATTAAAGGGTTATCGGATTTTATTAATAAAGTGGGTGACCCGAGCAACTGGAAATAGGAAACATTGGGTTTGGTGTTAATAGTGCAAAATGCTGATAAAAGCAGAGGTGCCCAATGATATACAAACCCAACTCTAAGAAGAAAAGGAAGAAATGATTTTCAAACCATAAATTGCTTACGAATATCATTTTATGGCAGAAAATTAGATGTATCTGATTTTCAGAATCGAATATAATAATGTGTGTTGCCAAAACTATCATCTAAATATTATGAGATTTAAATCAAATTTATCCTCGAAATGAACAAGCACCTTCATTAACGATGAATAAGAGAAATAAAAATCTCTGAAAATGGAACTCAATCAACAATAGTCATCTATATTAAGACTAGAGTCTTTCTCTTGTAAAATCTGTTTGCAAGTTTAAAAAGTACAAATGTGGAATGGTAATAGTGCAAAACATCAATCCACTGACTTTTCCTTCAAAAATATGAACTGTACACAATATATCTTGATATACGTAACTATTGAATATTAAAATTTTGGTTAAATGATGAAGAACTTGGATGAAATTGTTGGCTGAATGATGAAGAACTTGAATGAAAACTTTGGCTGAATTTAGAAAAATTTTGACGTATTAATAACAAAAATTTGGAGGACATAATTAAATTAAAGAAGAACTAATTTCATTAGCGGAAATCACAAAAAGTTAATTTTTTATCATACATTAAACTATAATTATCCTAAGTCTGTCCTGTTCTAATTTATGATTCATAAAACTAAACGTTAACCATAAGGAGGCAAGATATTTGAATATTTTTAAATACAGCTTTATGAGATATGTTTTTTTATAATGAACTTCAACATAATATTGGATATAACATAATATGGGTTGCAGAAGAAATGACATTAAATTACAGCATATTTATAGGTTAAATGTTGTTCATTATATTAAAATAAGCAATTTCAGTTGTGTTGGGCATGTAATACATATGAACCCAAATTACGTATTAAAAGAAATTTTCTCAGGTAAACTCAGTATCGCAAGAAATGGAGAAAACTTAAACTTGTGGGGCCTGGGGCCTGAGCAACTACCAGGCGCGTCGGCAGGTGGTGGATCACCGAACGTCCAGTAGGAATGAGAGCATAGCCTTGAATATAGAATCAGAGGCCGCGAACCAGCTCCCGTATACCCTGGAGTTATACGACCCGTGCCTAGGGCTATTTGGCACTGCGGTAATGGTGTCTTAACGGAGCCTCTAGTTGCCTGGCGAACTTCTAGAGCTTTTATGCCTTGCCCAGTAACTCAGGGAATGTTGGGTGAACTGTTATATTACCTGAGCTTATTAACTGTTATCTTGTGGCTGAAAAGACACAAGAAATAACAAACTTTTCTGCATTTGCAGGTGAAGTCTCTGAAATAGACCTTGCTGAAAAAGACATGGGAACTCAGAGGCAATCTAGTAAAGGGGCAGCAATGAATCCTTCACAGGAGGTACAAGTTACCTCCAAACTATATTCTTCTGGTGAAAGTCAGGAAGCTATCGCTAGCATGACTGACTCTCTGACCAGAATCATCTGTGGATCATAAGCGAGGATTGTCTCTGAAATTCTAAGATGCTCTAGGCAGAAGATACGTTTAATCGTAGGCTTCATAATTGGGCACTACTATTTCAGAAAACACCTCCATAAAATGGAACTGTTTCAGCAAGACCCTATCTGCAGGAAAGAAACGCAAGAGGGAACGACCAAGCATATCATTTACGAATGCGAGGCTCTTGCCCTCCCTAGATTAACTTCTTTAGGCATTATCCATACTAGAGAGTTACACCTAGACTCCATTAAAGGACTCAGACTTTATTAATAAAGTGGGTGACCCGAGTAACTGGAACTAGGAAACATTTGGTTTGGAGTTAACAGTACAAAATGCTGATAAAAGCTGAGGTGTCCAATGACATACAAACCCAACTCTAAGAAGAAGAAGAAGTAAACTTTTGGGGACGGATGCAAAAGAAAAAGTTTGTTTATTTATTCAAATAAAGAATTGGAATTTGACTGTTAGTTTGTCTGGCTGGTAACGTCCAGATCAGAAGCCATGTTAATCATGGAGTGCCATGCCACGACTGATGATGAAGGGCCATGGTGTCCTGAATTTATATAAATATGTTATGGAAGAGATTGTTATATAAATATTCTAAATGCGTTTGGATTTTGTCAACATAAAGGTTATCTGATCGAGTCAAGTGAAGTCAGTTTCATTACTGTTGCTCGGGGCCGCGATAGCCTAGTTGGTTAGGACGTCGTTCTCATTATCAGAAGGTAGTAACTTCGAATCCCTGCTTAATCGAAGATCCGACATATTCACTAAAAGTGGCTGGGGTAAGTTAAATTGATCGTAGTCGCAATGTCCTCCAAGTGAAATGATACCTCTGCGGTGGCAGGACAAGCATTGGGAGTCTTCTGACTATTCCTAGCTTCAAAATCACGAAGACTCCATCCTGCTGCTTTTACCTAACTGGCAGAGCCCAACTCAGGGCTAGGTATGGGGAAGCATGCTGTTGCAACTCAACAATTGATGATTATGATATTGAACTATCAGCTAACCTGAAACATTTTGTCGCTGTGTGACACAAAAATTCAAGACACAGGATTGTTGTAATAAAATGGACTTTATGATTCGAATAAAAGTACCATTGAATGCGAAAGCTTTCACAAAGAGTGATGCAAGCAACGTGTATATCGTTGAAATAAAATACCCATTTTTTTAAAAATTTTAAAAACGGAGTACTTTGTTTTTGATGTCTTCAGCATCATTTATCCGTATAGTTCGCATATGATTGTCCAGCGCAAGAAACAAAAGTCGACCACTTGGGGAAATGTCTGAGGAGTAGGAAGTATATGGAAAAAGTCAGTATTCTAAGTCACATATATGGTGTGTGGTCTTGGAAGAACCGAACCTTTTTTTTCTGTTCCCCCATGGTGGCTGTTTCCGACGCAATTACTTTTGCGTATGTCCCAGTTGTTGTAACCATACAGGTTCACCAATGGTCTGCCCACGTGGAAGAAACTCGTTTATTATTATATTATTATTATTTGGGAAAACAAAAATATCTTCCTTTCCCCCAAGGAATACCACACAGGGCCCGAAGGTACAACAAATGTACTACAAAACAAATCCAAATAATACATGAGGTGAAAAAAAAATAATAAAAGAAGGCAGAGAGAAAAAAAAGAGATATATGAAAAAAAGAGAAAAAAGAGAAAAATGAATTAGATAACAGCATGGATAAATTTTACAAAAAATTCAAAATTCTCTTTCTTAACTAGGTCCACCATAATCGAGGGCCACCTGTTATTTAAGTCTTTACAAAGCTCGTTCCTTACTTCTGAAACAGATGGGCATCCAAGAAGAATGTGAGAAGGGTTGTCACTCCCAGAGTTGCACTTGCACACCTCACTGTTTTTAATGTGGAAACGGTGTAGGTAATAATTGAATTTCCCATGTCCAGTGAGGAATTGCGGAATTTTAAAGTCAGTGTAAAACCAGTAGTTCTTAATTCTGCATTGAACTGAAGGGAAAAAATATTTGGTCCACTTACAATTAGGAGAGGAAATGAAACCTGAGTTCCATTCTGTGATAATCTACTTTTTGGTAGTGGTTTTGAAAAAAGACTTGGGTAAGCTGGTATTGAGTTTATTTGGAAGTGAAAGAGAAGATTTGGCCAGGAAATCCGCTCTTTCATTTCCATACACACCACTAAGACCCTTGACATGGGAGAAAGTGAAGGAAATATTTTTGATATCACACATATTAATTGAAGTCTGGACTTCTACATTAAGATTTTCAAAACTAGTTACATCTTGTAGAACCAGTAGGGATGACATCGAGTCACTGCAAATTAGAAATTTTTGAAAAGGCTTGCTTATGGCATCTTCTTTTAACAGCAAGATTTATGCAGAGTAACTCCGCTTGGAAAATAGAACTGTAATCACTAATGCGGTATACCTGATGACTCACTTCAAAACCATTCTGAAAGCATACGTATGCAAGACCTATTTTTTCTTTAACTTTACTCCCATCTGTAAAGTAAATTAGATCACAGTCTTCTTCCCTAACGCTATCAAATTCAGCAAGAAGAGCAGGAGATCTTGTAGATGGATGAGGTAGAGAAGAAAAGTCCAAATCACCATCAAGATGGTTAAAAAAAGAGTCTTGAGCATAACGATAAGCCTCATTTTGATGAAGTATGACAACATCAAGAGGTGGAAGACCAGAGAGAATGAAAAGAGCATCATAACTGATTGTTCTATATCCTCTAACAATTCTCAAGACAAAACCAGCCGATGCCGATCATAAACATGGTAGCAGTTTTTGGGAACCTTTGCTGTCAAGAGAATCGGATCTGTGTTTCACAACTAATGATGTGAACGCTTGTGTCTGGTGTCCTAGATTAATTTCTGTCACAAGTCAGCAGATAATCCAAGAACAGTTCATTTTTCTGACGGGAAAGAAATAATGAACAGATGGATAGTGAATTTTATCACCGCCTTCAGTAAATTCGAGTGGGAGCCAATTTCTCAGCATATACACCTTTCACAATTTGTGTAAGCGAGCACGAATCTTTTCATCAGATGCCTGGAAATAAATTTCAAATTTCTGGCACGTTTGAGGAATATCCACAATTCAAATCATAGATATTTGAGACTGTTGGCACACCCAATCCAAGTGCATCTTCGAGTGTTTCATCCAGGAATGAAAATTGAGATAAATACGTGTGATATGCTTAGCTGCTTCATCGTCTCCAAATGCCATGCATATTTGGCACGCTATAGCAGAGTTTGTGCCCAATTTGTACTAATAAATCAAACCTGTTCTAATAATGTCCTTGTTTACGGCCATTACTAAATCTCTTTTTGAATTCACAGACTAAACTGAAATCTATAAAAATTCCTCGTGAGCAAGTCTTATATATCACTTGTCTAAAAATCATAGGGTAATTTCATGGTAATTAATGCACGCGCATAGGGACAATTTGTCGTATTTAAAAGCGATAAAACTTTTATGATTATTTGATAAGTATATAATAATTCAAACGAATTGCAAATCTTTTTAAAAAATTGAAGATTTTATTTTCATTTAAAAATGACATATTCATTAACATATTAACTAGTAGTTCAGAAGGCTTTAACTTAACATGAGGTGTCGCGTCACGATTGATAACGATTATGACATTGAACTATAAGTATACGGTATGCCCATTATTGGCTTAAAAATGTCAAAATTTTCTATAAAATTGAAGTTTTGATTCTCATTTTAAATTGACTTATGCTTTTTAGTCATGTTTAATATTTCTGTTACTTCATGATAAACTGAATCAAGTTTACTTAGCAATGAAAAAAAAACATTTTTTTCTTAAGCATATGATGTTCATTTTAAAGTATTCATATCTGGGTTATTTATAGTATTTGGAGTGACTCTTAGAACTGTTTGATAAATAAATATTTTTATAATTTATGCATAAAATTCCAGTCGACATAACGATACGCTTATCAATATGGCAGCATTCCTGTAACTGAATAATAAGCTTCGTTTTCTAAAATTTTCATGGCATATTTTTTTACGATAAAGTGGTTGTTCCTTTCGTTCAGTTGAGAACATGATTACGCCACTTTATTACAATTCTCATTGGTTTAAAATATCCATGATGTCAGATAACACTTGATCCGCATCACATCGTATTGACACGGCGTTGTAAATCCGACTTGTCGACGAATCTGCTGCCTGCCTTTCAATCACATTCTTCGAGCGGCAGCAAGCAAGGCGAAACTCACCATTAAATATCTGAGAGTATTACCGAAGTTCATTTTGTTAATAAAATGATTTCTTATATAATTTCTTATATCTTTAAAAAGCATCTGTGTCAGAAGCCGTTTTCCATTAATTCAAACCATTAACACGTTAACAATAGAATAGAAGCAATAGCAAAATGAAAAAAGACTAGACAAAACATTCACTTTATAATTAGTTTAAATCAGCAAGATTTTTTTTTTTTTTTTTACAATTTAAAGTCAACACGTTTTTTAACCCGTCTAATCCTCTACATCAATATTTTCTGTAAATGCTTATTTATTTGAAAAACTTGGAAAAACACTGCTCTTCTCTTTGCCTACAGAGAAATTTCATTACAACATATTATTTATTGGCTAACCTTAAATGTAAACTTGAACTCAATATATTCGAATAAAACATTTTTTTTTCTTTAAAATATTGTGCATGAGTAATTTTCTTTTGCACCATAAGAGTGAAAAAATATTGGGCATTTTATTGAAAACTACGTGCTCATTTTGTATAATTATTATATTGTTTATATATATATATATATATATATATATATATATATATATATATATATATATATATATATATATATATAATAACTTCTTAACTAATAATATATAAAAAATAACTTCTTGGTGGTGACTTTCTTAATCGCAGACAGTTCTTGTCCAGTATTTGGCATCAAGCTTATGTTATTCACAGGATTTCAAACAAATTGGGCTTCCTGATGGGGTGATAGACGTTCTAACGTGAACTGCGAAGTCTCTTGTGGATTACTTGGTGCAAAAAATATCCTTCGATTCTTTGAAGCCGTAACTATTTTGAAGAATGTTGCGTTCTTTATCGGAAAAAATCATTAAAGCACAGTCAATTCAAGAAGAAACTCGTTTATTTTTACAACCAACCAACCAAGTTCAACACATCATCATGATTTGTAATGCCATTTATAATTCCTGACCATAGTGACACTAAAAAATCTCGTAGTAGTGTTTCACAGATTGAGTTAAATTAACATTTTGCAAAATAAATAAATAAATAAAAACATAAAAATAAAATAAAATGTGAATATATTCACAATTTTAAAAGATGCTTTTAAATTGTAGTTATTTATGGCGTGAAGATAATAGCTACAAATTTATTTTCTTGAAGAAAAAACCAGTTTTAAAATGATTTAAAAATAGATTGAATATGATTGATTTTGCTTATATATTTCATTTAATTTCCGCTACAATAAGAAAAATTTAAAAGATTTTTTTAAAAAAAAATACAATTAAAATTTTACTGCTTACTTTGATTTAAATCCTGGAATATATTTACTGTTTAATTATTAAGATGAAATGTGACTAAAATTAAACCAGACTTGCATAAGAAAATGTAAATATACAATTCTCTTGGAAATTAATTTAATCCAAATACTCTTCCAAAGAAGATACTTTATTTAGAACGAATCGATAAATTTGGCTAATATACATTGCAAAGATACAATATATTATTGATTTCAAGAATCTTTTCTTGAAGACATTACAAAAAAAATCACTTTATATAGCTAAGCAACTTTTTATTTTGAAACATATTCTTTTTTTCTTTACTTAAGAAATTAAATTTATATAATTTAAGTAAATCATATCCTTTTTCTCTCAAATTACAGCATCGTTTGCTAATTCTCATCTAATATAATTAGCATTCTTTCTACTTCCTTTTCAATTTGTTACCAAAACATTTTTTAATTTTTTATATAATTTACATATTTAATTTAATATTTTTTCTTTTCTTTATCTCTTTTTGTGTGTTTATCTATATTTTTTTATAAATATATATATATATATATATATATATATATATATATATATATATATATATATATATATATATATATATATATATTACAAATTATAAAATTTTTATGACTTTTAAAAAAAGTGTTGTTGCTATGACACTTGGACAGAAGTCAAGCTCGCTATGCCTTGGCTATGCGAATTTAAATCAATAAGGCAGCTTTCGTTTAATCACTGCTTTCCACGAAGGTGAAAGTACAAGGCTCCTCGATTCTCCATTAGATGGCACCACCAGAGCATCCCATACTCATTTGCTGACATTGATCTGAAAGTTCCTCCAGACCATTACACCCATGGTAACTGCTCAATGACTGACCAATAGACTTTCGATTCTGGTTAACAGGCACGTATATCGCACCTACTCAGTGGTGTTTAGCTGCATTCAGAATCAAACCCTGCCTTTCCGGACGGAAGAGCCGATGACTCCTAACCCTCAAGGCTACCATGGCCATATACACACACACACACACACACACATATATATATATATATATATATATATATATATATATATATATATATATATATATATATATGTATTGTTTTTAATAAAATAAAAATTAGTTTGAAACATTTTATTGCAAAAGAAACAAATGTGTCGTTATTTTAGTACAGAAAAAAAGAAGTAAGTTTAAGAATAAAATAACTAGCTCTCACAAAGTGTCTGACTTATTTTAAGCGAATAGATAGGATTGCGTTATTTTTCTGGAAACAGTGTATAGCGGTGAAAAAAACAGAGCGTCATATGCATTGCCTTTGAAGAAGCTACTTTTGTAGGAGGAATCCATCACTGATATTTCTTGTTATTTCTTTTCCTGGTAAATAACACATTTCTTCTCAGCCTGATAAACTGAAAACATTTTGAAATTTGACCTACTGCATAACCTTGAATCCTCAACTTTGGTTTCAGAGGAACTTTTCAAATAAACGATTATTTCTAAAGACAGGATTTTTTTTTTTTTAATGACAAGTTACTTTTTAGTTTTTTTTTTTAAATTTTTCGAGTCGTATTGTTTTTTTTTATTTTTTAATTTAAATTGTTGGTTACTCTTATACATTAGGCAAATCATTGTAAACACGATTTTAAAATTTTATCTTTTAAAACCATATTTCTAAAACTTTGAAATTAATTTATAACTGGTGAAAACAAGATCCTCCGGAAAAACGTATCGAAGTGTCTTTATACGATCACAAATTGTATCCATTATGATATTTTTCAAATATACACATGTTAAAATTTTAATTTAGTAATCAGCAGGGCAAAAAATATTTAGTATTATTGTTATCAAAACTATCGAACAATCATATAAAAGGAATTCATTGAATGATAAGCAAATTTTTAATAAATATTTTGAATGTTTTAAATAAGAAAGTTATAAGATTAATTTATTCCCTTATTTTAAAGATTCTTGAAATCACTATATTTCAAGATCTTTCAGGATCTGAAATCCAGTAAAATTAGAATTCTGTTCAATTTATTTTTGTTTATATTTGTATTCGCTAAGAAATTTTAAGTACTCATTAGTGTCTGAGTGAGTTCTATAACACGAAATTTTTAATTGCATTGTCCTTAGGAAATACACCAAACTCTTTTGATAATTGTTTTTGGGAATTACTATGAAACAATATTATATTTATTAATGACTCATTTCTCATAAATAAAACGCATTGGAAGCGGTTATTTCATTATTACAGAGAATGTTAAGATATAAAGTAATATTTTTAGCAACAGTGACACTTTGAAATGAACTTAGTTATAAGTTTTAATGTTCAATACATATTTTGATAAACTTAAAAGCATAATTTAAAAATTATTCTTAGAGTCTGTGAAAAATTTAAAAAATCACATATTTAATTAAATAATTTAACTTTCTTTTCTACTAAAATTCCTATTTTAAATCTTTTTGAAATAAAAAAAAAATTATAATGTGAAACGAAAGAATAGTTTGTTTTTTTAACAAGAGGCAAAAAAAGCAGTCTTAATTTATGAGACTCACGTTAATGAAGTTCCAACATAACTAAAATATTGACTCTCTGCATTTCAGTTTCGAATAAAATTTAAAAGATACCAAAACCCTGTTCTGTATGAATTAAGGCATTTTGATATTTAAAATCATATTTAATTGATTATTACTACTTAAATGATCATCCGAATCCCCAGATAGTAAGACAGTAAAGAGCTCACAAATTTTAAGAAAAGTGTGGTAATCAGTTATTGTGGAAATACGTGATCTATTTTTATACATAATTTCTTCTTTTTTTCATTTATTGACACGATAACCCCTGATTAGCCAAGGTTTTTCCAAGAACATTCTTCTATTTTGACCTTTTTTTTTTTGCAATTGATCTCCAATTAGTAACTCTTAGGATTTTAAAGTCCCACTCTACACAGTCCGTCCATCTGGGCAAATCTATATTTTAGCTCCCAAAGGCTTAAGATTGAAAATTTTAAATGTTAATGATAAGGGGTCCATTCTGAAAACGTGGTTCATAAATTTTTTACGACTTTTCTCAATGAATTTGACGATGTCTATATCGTTAGATGATTTGTACGATTCAAAATTAAGTAGACGTCTCCAGACTTCCTTTTCATTTACAGCACCAAAGATTTTCCTCAGAGCTTTTCGTTCGAAGATAACTATTTTCCATGGTATTTAGTAAATGTCCGAGTCCCAGATCCATAGGTGAGCACAGATTTGATTAGTGATAAGTACTTTATATAATGTGATTTTAGTGTTTCTTCTCATTCATTTAGATTTTAAAAAAGTTACGTAAGCCATGAAGGCATTGATTAGCTACCAAAATTTCTCTTTTAAATCTATACATAACATTTCCACAAAATGAAATACCCAAAATCGATAATATTCTACGTGACTCACAAATTGAAGATAAGCAGAGAATTTATTCTATAGTCTGACCTGCAGATTCAAGTAACTGGGCATCGGAAAACATGATCTAAATCGATAGTAAAGAATCGCACACTACTGATGGTTTTCATTTAAGTAGATCTTCATCTGGTATCTAGAACTAATGTGTAAAAATTACCATCCATAAGGAAGTCAATGTACTTGGTTAACATGTCGCAAACCACAATTTTTTTCTTCGTTAAATCCAACTTATCTGTTCGATTGACGTAATGCAGGCTAGCCTCAGTAGACTGCAAAAAAGTAGAAACAAGTGTTCAAGAATGATGAAACCTTCTATCTTACGAAAGCAGAGTTATGCTGACTTTAGAACCTTTTTTTCTGTTAGAGTATGTTGTACTACTGATGTTTAGAGATGTGGGGATATTCTTGGGGAATACTTCTCCAGCTGTAACATAGAATTTTTGGTCGCAACACTTGATTGACTCAAAGCCGAGATTTTCAGCACCATTTTGTTTACCAAATACTTCTTAGTAGTTTTACATAATACCAACTTGATATTAGCTGGAAGAAAACTACAATTGTCATGTAGAGAGTCATGTAGCGAAGGTGGGATTCAATATTTGTCTGACTGGTCCACTACTCGGATCTTCCAATCAGACACATATGGGACAAGTTAGAGCCGACTTAAGAGATATAATTATCGCCCAATATTAGTGTGTTAACTGACCCATCATCTCCCAACCGAGTAAAAGAAAATACCTATTTCCATTTTATAAAAGTTGGTGATGAATATGACCAAGAAAATCAAAGCTACATTGTCTCTCACATAGGCTCTACTTAAAATTAATCTTTAATAAATATCCTTTTATACTTTTTAATTTTTGATATTCAGTTGCTTATTAATAGGTATTGCTTAAGCTAAGAAAAATAAAACTTTATATGATCTTGCAGTGCGCGCTTAGTCAGCAACGTGCAAGTAGAGAACATTAACTGTAACTGTGTTAAGTGAAATATTAATTATTATTGAATTAATCGGTTGAGAAGTTCGAATTTTTAGTTAGTTGACCAAAGCTTAGCATTCAGACGAGTTATAGCTATTGCATATGTAACAATATTTGTTTAACACCGCTTAATCGTGGATAATCCTATTGTTTAATTAGTAAAGAAGTTATTGTTTTAAGCCTCTCTCCATTTATCAAAGCAATGATAATATTCTTCGGCACAGGTACCGTATAATCCAAGACGTCAAATTCTGAGTTTGGCAATATTTTGGCGGATTTTCTTATGTATCTGGCAACCTCTCATTTTTATTACGTCATAGAAATGTAGACCTATAAGAATCATTTAGAAGATTCTATTTTGGTAACCTTAGTATTTACATCATTGCACATGTCACAATACATCATCTTGGCAACATTTCTTCATCGCCAAAAAATTCAGAATTTGGAATCCTGGATTATACGGCACCTGCGCCCATTCTTCAGTGAGTTAACTTTAGGGTTAACTTCAAGCTTATGGAAAATACAAGTACATATGTAAAGCTACATTGATTTAATATATAGGAATTCTTTTTTTTTTTCATACCATAGGTCTTGGGTTAAAAATTAACCAAGAATAACATGCAGAATTCAGAGCCTGAGTCACCATTATTAACAGAAACAGCTATGATTATTAATACATCGAACGGAATTGAGCTTTGATGACAGATACGTATAATCCATGCCATGAAGATACAAATCTAAGCTCGACTTCATCAATCGTAATGGGTAATGAGTAATGACATTTGAGTCTTTCAAAAACATGAGATTAGACGGTCTCAGGGGATCCACCAGACTTGAAGTTTATATAATTTGCATTTTAATACAATAATCAAATACCTATATATTGAAGGAGATTCTCACAACATGAGAACCAGCTGATAAATCCAGTATAAATTAGATTATTGAAAATTGACTTTTTCCTGCTCCAGTTATGGGCCTTAATGAATCTCAAATGTAAAAGTAGATGTTTCCTGTGAGCAAAATGCACACAAGATTTAGTGGTCCATGTCATTATTTCTGAAGCTGATGTCATAAGACGGTGATGGATGCAATCTTACATTTATTTTCTGCCTACTTCTTCTCTAAGGTAAGCCAGACGCAATGTTGTATGTAAAATGGAAATCATTTTAAAATGTTGTGTTACTATTGAATGCAATGATATAATTTGATAAACCATTGTGTCATGCCATTATTCTTTAATTGTACCTGTGTCTCTTACAATGTCACTATCAGAAATTTAATCGTCACACTGTCATTATAATAATTATTATCTTTCATGGGAACTAAAATCTTGGTTTAGTTCGCATGAAGTTTATCGAGGTTGAATGATGCTGCAAGGCCTGTCAGATGATACATGATCCTATTGTATTCTTTCACACACATATACTTATTACTCACAATATTGACTGTATTTACCATACCATGAATATTCTTTCGGGTATTATTCATAACTAACATTCCGCTTTCATTATTATCTAACCAAAAGCCAACGACTCTACATCATCCTGAAAATCCAAATATTAAATAAAAACAAATCTGCAAAAAAATTTACAGTTTTATTTTCTCAGCTTAAAATCTTAGTTTTATCAAAATTAATATTTTTAATCCAGACAATAATTTGAAAAATGCCATTTAAGAGAATTCTTGTCAAACATTTTAGGAGTTTGTATTTATAAGTCTCACATTTCACAGATTAAACCAACTAAAACAATTCTAATCCCTTCACGGTCCTTATGAAAGCGCATTTTTTCGAGATATTGTTTTCATCGAGGTTTTTCCAGGACAATGATAAAATTTTTCTCTCACAAAAGCTGGAAAGTGTCCATAGTTTTTTGCTTCAGAAATTTTCGATGTGGGTGAACAGAAAAGTTTTATCGTTTCTGGATAATGTAAAATAACCCATCACAAATATGACGTTGAATGTATAATTACTTTATTAGAATTAGAACGTTTTACATCATTCATCCTCCTCTCTAATTTCCTCTTATTCCACCTATAGATATATGCTATACGGATATATGCTACTGTTCTGTCTATGGAAAGATCAAACCAGAAATGTTTCAACTATTTTATTTAAAAAGATAAAACTCTTTTGTCACAACAGGGGAATTTTTGCTTGTATTATATTAAATTATTAATTAATTATTGTTTAATTAATTAAATTATTGTATTATTTAAAAAATGGCAAAGCATTGTTTGGTACTTCATACATTTATAGGATCGCTAGCCTACTCATTACTTGTATATTGATTTATATTTAAGGCAAACACAAATATCTTAAATATAATTGAGCAGTAATATTCAATTTATAAAATTTTTTTTATATCGTGAAACTCTTAGTAAAATATTATTGATTACGCAAATTTTCTCTCTTTCTCTCTCTCTCTCTCTCTCATTAATAAAGATATTACTATTTAGGCCAAGCATAAAAATAATTAATTTTCTAACGCAACTAAAACCTGTTGTGGATTTGAGAGAACTTACCCACTTAAAACCGTGTCGACACAGTTACTGACCTCGTCGGGATTTAATTTTTATAAAGCTTGCGTGCAATTTTCATTTATAATATCTTCATATTTATTTCCACTGCAATCTATTTTATGAATAAATTATGTATTAGCTTTTTACATGGTGCAAATACGTATTAAAATGAATATCGAAACTTGTTTCAGGATAAAAAAAATTCGACCTAAAAGAAAAAAGTAGATACTCTTCATTTCAGGAAGAAGACTCTCAAATTCCACAACCAACAGTAGCAATAGAGCAGACAATAGCTGCTGATCTTAGAGTAAATCTCACCTAATCCTGATTTTATGACTTCCCTTTGTCATGGGATCGGAGAACGCGGCTCAGATGTTGTTCCAGAAGATAGATCTTATTGGAGAAACTAGCAAGCCCCCCTCCGTCCCACCGTGCACTTCAACTTTTCGACTGGATCGTTACTCAACCTGTTGCTTCCTTCCCTCCACAGCTCTGGAATTAATATTGCGGCGCAATGGAAGGGATGGAGACACAAGAAAATGGTGTTATTGTACGACAATGTATGATTTTATAATATAGGTTTATTATAAACTATACTTGCTTTTTATTTTTAATTTATTCGTAGTAGGAAATAAATTATTCATAAAGAATCTAAAAACTGGTCATCTTCCGAATAATTTAAGAAATAATAATAAATGATTAAAATTTTACAATATTAGAGTTTTATATTATTCAGTTAAAGTGAAATTGAAGCCTGTATCAAGTGAAAATAAAAGAATGTGAAAATGCAGGTTTCAAAAGTAATGTACGCGAATGCATAATTCAAATATTATTGGAATTTACAGTAAAAAAAAAAACATTTTATCTTTATTGAATAATAATATTTAAACAATGTTTTTTTTAAAATTTTTAAACAAATATTTTAATTTGTTTTTACAAATTAGCAATAGGAAGACAATTCTCCGGCTGGGAAAGGTCGACTCAGCCTTTCATCCCTTCAGTGGGTCGATAAACTGAGTACCAAGCATGCTTGGGAACTAAACATTGAGGGTTTCATTAGGCTGACCACCTAATCGGGTCATATGCTCCGCGCACCTTAGGGCCTCTCGGCCAAGAAAACAGAGGTGGGCACTGGTAGGCCTTGGCCCACAGGGGCTGTCGTGCCAGAGAATTTAATTTTAGTTTAATTTTAAGACAATCATAATTGCTTTAATCATATATTTATAACTATTTACGATTAATCGATTAGTACGTCAGGTACGAGGTTGTTCAGAAATAGTCTAGAAAACTCGAACATTTTGAATTACTGATATAAAGAACGGGCACTCGAACATTTTTAATTAAAGAACGCGCATTAAATTATTTACACGAAGTTTTTAGAAACACCGCAAAATAACAGCTTAACAGAGAAAAGCTATTGTAAAGCTTATATACTGATCAATAGCGATCATCGATAGAGATATTATCATCGATACTCACATGATTAAAAAAAGAAAACCGCAAAAACTCCTTACTGCTAATCCGATAGATATATGCATAGAACACTAAAAGTGCAATATTTATCTTTCATTGTTTAACAGCTGCTAAGATCGAACCCGGAACTTTCCGTATATATATATATACACACAGTGGGGGATCAGTTAACGAAAATAATTTGTTTTAAGACTATGTTCATTACCCGAACACCGATTTACCATAGATTATTTTGTGAAATCGATTGATTAGTTCAGGAGACATTAAAAATGAAATTTAAAGAAAAATGTATAATTTCTTATTAAATTTATAAAAAAATTATACATACATATAGTCTTGCATATTAATCAGTCCCTTTCATTTTTTGTTTATGGGGCGTTAAAGAATATATAAAATGTCTCGATTGCTTTTCTCTCTTTTTCAGGATTTTACGGAAGTAATCAATAACATTATCGTTGTAAAATGATTAATAACATTTTGTTTTTGCCTTCTGGAATTCGTTATTCAAGACTTCGCTTAAGACAGTGAATGAATGAAGGGCAGGCGATCAAAATGAAATCAGTTTCTGTTTTGAATGAAGTCAAAACCGAAACTGATGTTCAACTTTGGCTATAAATATTCTATGAAAAAAAATTTCCAATAGAATATTTATAACCAAATTAAGGTAGAACTTTGAAGTTCAGTAGGAAAGCAACCATAATCCAAAAGAGAGGAAAAATTATTTTTGGTCCTTTCGGTTTGGCAACCGTGCAATTTATGCTGCGAGAGCCGAGAAGTGTTCCTTAGATAATCATATTCATTAAGTGTTCATCCGAATATGTGTTCATAGTCTGAAACAAAAAAGTCTTTTGTGAAAGTGTTCGTTGTCTGATTTTTTTGCAATCCGAACTGTTTATTAACAGATCATCCACTGTAAGGACTAAAATATTTTTGTTTTTAATATCTTGAGGAATGTGAACAAGAATCCGTAATAGGCGCTGGACATTGCGGAAAGTTAGTCAAGATATAATGTCACTTTTTAATTTATCATTAAGCCAGATGATGGTAGAATGTGGAACTAAACCAAGAATTGCTTGTACTTTGTCATCTAAGCTACATTACGTTATCTAAGGATTAATATATTGATATTTGTAGCCTTACAGAAAACAATACATCCAACTAAATCAGTGACATGGCAGCACATATAGGCCCAAGGCCTACAGTGCCCATATCTGTTATGATGACTGAGGGTCCTGGGGTGCAAAGTATATGTTTCGGTTTTGTGGTCAGCCTAACTCGGAAACCCTGATATTAGCTTCCAAGCATGATTGGTACTTAGTTTTATCGACCCACTGAAAAGATTCGTTAAACTATCACCAGATAGTTATTTCAGTTGCTTCATTAGCATTCGTTAAAAGTATACTGTAAGCCAATATCTTCACATAAGAAGCTGGAATACTTTAACCCATATATTTATGTACCTGGAAAAACTAACCCAGAAAAGTTAAAAATTAGTGCGTTATCTATCAACGGATAAATTCAGATTTGTTAGAAAATAAGATAATACATATATTAAATTCTAAAAATGTCATTTTATTATATTAAATTAAGCTTTTAATATAATCAAATATTATACATTTACTTAATGTGCATTAGAATTTCAGTGGAATATTGCATCCAGCTAGATATATTTAAAGTTTGTTCTAGCAAGACTGTTGTGCATGGATTAAATCTGAAATTCCATTGCAATACTAGATTGTAAGCAAGTAGAATCATTTCATTGTCCTTATGTCTTAAGGAATAAAAATTATCTACTCATGGCACAGATGCCGTATAATCCAGGATACCAAATTCTGAGTTGATGATTTTTTGGTCAATTTTCTTATGTATCTGGCAACCTAGATTTTTTATTAGGTCATAGATATGGAGACCTATAAGAATTAAACAGAAAATTCTGTTTTGGCATCCCTAGTACTTTCGTCCTCGAGCATATCACAATACATCTTGGCAACATTTCTTCATCGCCAAAAAAATTTAGCATCTGACATCCTGGATTATACGGCATCTGTACCCTAATCGTTAATATGAAAAGCAAATAAAGAATAAGGGTATCATTTGAATGAAGAGTGGTTACGTAAAAGATCTTAATATCATTAAAAATCTATCAAATTTCTTAGAAATTTAGAAATTGGTTCGATGGAAATATAGCCTTTGTTAACAGTAATGTTTGATACATTTCCTTGAAAATGTGGAAAATTGTTGCAAAACTCGTGTTAACGTTCGACAGTTTATAAGCAAAACGTAGTGGATATTAAAGATGACTAACAAAGCCCTTCTGCCATTAGGCAGCCCACTGTTCAGTTGCCGATAAATTACTAATAAGTTTTGAAGAAAGTTTTAAAATTCTTTCCATTGCTAACAATCGTATTAGTTATTATTGGATATAACTACCAAAAAATAAGCACTTATTTTAAATTTTTTGCATGACTTTTGTTGGTTGTCTGTATTCTCAAATGCAATAAATTGTTAATTCATTTCTTTCATGGTCGATCTTATTGTCACTTTGATTTTGAGTCAGACGCTAAAACAGTTTATCCTTTTAGAAAAAAGTGTATCAATATAATACCTAACACAGTTAAGAGGGCTTTCCTTTATTTTTTGTGATGATAAAAACTAAAATAATTAAATGAATTCCTTAAAAAAACATTGTAACAATTGAATATAAATGATCTACTTAACCAAGAAACATTTTATGTTCTGAAATGTATTTTTCTTAAAAATTTGACATTTTATTGGAGTCAAAAGTTTGGCTGGTTGCTTTCTGTGCCACCAGGGGAGGATGACCGCCTCAAGTACCGTGCCATTGTTTTTAAGTTTTCTTGAAGACAACTCTAAGGCTTCTGATCTCAATTCTTTTTATGCTTCATCATCACTTGGCCAGCTTGTCAACTAACGGTAGAGATGCCAAAGACAGGGGTAGGATAAGAAAAAGTCTTCAAATAAAATTAATTTTAGGTAAGAATAGCAAGAGAATAGAATCCTCAAACTTTAATCAGCATCAAAAGAATGCGATCGGAATTACAGCAGTATATCAAAATACTATACACAGGTTTTAACAACATTTTTTCCTAGATTATGGGCCTTGTTAACTTCCATCAAATTAAAAATTGGGAGACTTTATTTCTCTAACAAATGTTTCTATTCAAAACAGAAATGCATTACCCCTTGTTCAACGGTTTCGAGATCTAATTTCCAATTTCAATAAAAGGAATTTTGTATTAATCACTCAATTTTGATAACGATGTAACTGCACACCATTGTGCATTATCATGGGAAGAAATTTTTTCTCTGTCTATAGAATCTCGCGCTCTTTTAACCAGACATTTACATTATTGTTTTGCAATTTCGTAAAAGACAGCCAATCACATTAACCATATAAATATAAATGTTCATCAACCGGAAAATATGAGGGCCATCCAGATTATAAAAACTATTTGGTTATAAAATTAAAACATATAATAGTTATTGAAGGAAAAATAATTTTGTTACTTGTATGTCTGAAGCTTGCTTCACTTTTCTACAGAGATACTTCCTGATTTTAAGTATTTTTCAAACCTGGTCAACAGTTTAAAGATTCCTGTTACACTCTTTTGCCACCAGTTCAGAGAGAGAGAGAATATCGGGTTATCACATTTCTTTTCCTGCCAGTTACAATAGAAACAAATCTGTAGAAAAAATATTTTGTGGGTGTTGTAATTTATATCTGTGTAAATTACAGCAAGTCATTCAAAATATTTTTCAGCATGGCCTAGTGGAAGGACACCTCTCTTAGCAGCGAAAAGTCCTGGGATCGATCCTATCCACCGTTGAACAAAGGGAGATGGATGTTGCGTTTCTGCATTCAATATGCACGGCTATCGGGGTTTGCACTTGGGAATTTTCCAGGTTTCCTCCTTTGGGATACGTGTATACAATCTATCTACTATCACTTAATATAAACAACCCTTCCGGAAGAGTATTACGCGGTGGAACTTAAAATGCCTGACAACACCCTTACCCCGTTTGCCAGTTCAACGTGGTACAAAGTCATCCAAAATACTTTTTTTTATATTACGCCCGACAAATAGGATTTCTTCTGCACCACAATTAACGGAAAAGATGGCACCTTATGTAGAAGGGCACCCAGTGGCTGTGTGATCATGACCAAAAAAGTGAATGGTAATTTAGAAGCAAGTTAGTGCTTCGTAATTTAGAAGTGGGGACAATACAAAAAACCCCAGACTTGCTATTCCACCCTCAGATATTTCAATACACATTGTAGATATTGCGACCATGACCTATTTTACGTGCCTAATGCCATTAGTGAACATGACGGATCTTCGGGTGGGTTGGGGTTCGAACTCTATATCTTCTGATAACGAGATTGAATGCCCTAACCATCCAACTAACCACGGCCTCCAATCATCCAAAACAGAAAGCAAGTAATGCTTTCTGGGTAAAAAATCTGCTTTCTTCCGAAAAGCAGTTTTTTCCTTGAATTTGAATATAAAAGAAATTTTGCATCTTGTCTACTAAGGGCATAACCTACAAATTCGACTTTGTAGTTCTCTTCATGGCTTAGTAAAATTAATAATGTTCATAAAAGTTTATTTGGTCTGTATATCAATGGCTATTTTTTTAATTCGATAACTAACTAAACAGGGATATATATATTTTAAAATAATGTCTCTGAACTACTTTAAATACATCCTGGTGTACGTTAAACTGTTCAACTGAAGATTTCTACAGATTTCTAAGTGCAAATTAGATGTTCTATTAATCTGCAATTACAAATCTGTAAGATCAGAATACTACAGATTAGGTGTACTAGAGTACTGCAGGTTAGGTGTATTAGAATACAGCAGATGATGTGTACTAGAATACTGCAGATTAGGTGTTCTAGTGTAATGCCGATTCATCTGGCTTGATTCTTCTGGGCAAAATTGATTTGTTCGTGCCAGCTAAAGTTTATGATATTTTCACGGTTTTCAATTAAATTTTTTTAATATTCAAATATCATTCGGAATCCGAAAAGAAAGCATCATTACAGTTTGTTTGCAAAATAACTGATTCAGATGGGTTTAACTTTTCCAACTATGCAGAAAAAGATTGAGAGAGGCAGTTTAAAAATAAATTTTAAAAAATGCGATTTTTCTAATGATAAAGTTAAATAATTTTTTCCTAGCTTAATTTTAAAAGAAAAAAAAATATTTTAAAGAAATTTTTTTCTTTTAAAATTAAGCTAGGAAAAAATGATTTAACTTTATCATTAGAAGTATAACATTTTTTTTTATTAACTAAACTTTTTATTAACTAATAAAATATTTTAAGGAAATTTTTTCTTCCCTTTTTTTTAAACGCTTTTTGTTTTGAAAAATTTAAGGAATTTTCGTATTTCAAAGAAAATAATTTCGCCTCAACATTTTATCAAATTTGCAATCATATATTTATTTCGAATAAAAGTAATGCAACGTTCCTTTGACAAAATCTTTTTAGTAAAGTTTATTATGATATATTACATGATATTCATCATCATTCTTTCGCAACGTCAAATGTAGATGAGAGTGCATAACCACCCAGTATGATGAACATGAGCTAGCATAGTATCGAACCAAGCACCTTCCAATCTAAACGCGACGCTTTTACCCAGCGACATCGCAGCTATATTAGAGCCAGCTAAATTTAGAAAAAACGTACTTCACAAGCAGACGAAAATATCGATTTCCATATCGATTTATTACGAACGTAAAGTCAAAATAATTAAGCAAAATTTCTCAGAAATACATTACAACTACAATAGTTTTTCAATGTTATTAATTTGTTATCACTTTCTATTATCCAAAAAGACGTTAGACATCGTATTTATGTGTGATTAGTGAATTTAAAAGGCGAAGAGAGCAGTAGTTTTTCTGTAAAGGACACCGGGAGGATACTCCTTTAAAGGATGCGTAAGGAAATACAGGTTTAGAAAATTTTAAAAGGAAAACACAGGTGTCCTTTGTAGAAGCAACATCTCCTTTTGAGATGACTGTACTTAATTCTGTTATGGAATGTTAAACTGGTGCTTGTAAAGCTGCCACGGATTCTTTTTTTAATATATAACCATCTTTTTATGGTCCAATTTAGTCGCTAATAAGTCTTGAAATTTATATGTGACTTAATATACAGAATCTCGGCAACACGTAATCAAGCAGGCAAACAAACAAAATCTCACTCCATTCACATCACGACCTGCTAAGTAAGGTATTAATTTCCATCTCATTCATCAGAGAAATTGATAGCTTTATTTGATGGCATTTGGTTATAACTATATTTTTTACAATTGTTACTTTATTGCTTAGGTTAGTTACTTTAAGTTACTAAGTTAGTTACTTTATTGCAATTAGGGTACATATGTAACATATCATTCATCAGAAAAATTGACGCAAATCCAGCCATTTGATACTAAATCATTTTCTATTTTTCCTACAATGCATACTTATAAAGGGAATTAAAACAAAGTGTTAAATTTAAAAAAGGAAAAATAGTTTCTTATAGCATATGATTATTTGTGGCTCAGTATATTTACAGAAATAATTAAATAGGAAAACACTTTTTAATTTTATTATTTTGACAGCAAAAAATAGTATTGAAATAAAAAAAACAACCTAAAAAAGTGGAATAACATTTTAATAGCAGCCCGTATTATGTGGTAAATAATTTTGGAATTGCTACACAAAAATTTATTTTTTTCGGGTTAACGGTATTTCTTAAACTTACACCAATAATACAACTAATTTAGTTTCAATTAGTTGTACATTTTTACTAACAAATACTTCGAGTTAGATTGATCCTATTGAAACATTGATTTGATGTGATCTTCATTGTCATATATATATTCATTTATGTAATACGCATATTCTTAATTTGATACGCGCTTTTAATAAAATATATCTATTATTGATTTTTTTTTTATTTTACTCATCAGAATTCAATTCAAATTTTTATTGAAATGAATATTTCATCTTTGCTTATTCAAGTCTGGGAGCTTATTGAATAAAGCCCGCCCCGACTTCTGTGCGAAGAGCTGTTTGCGCTCCGCTTAGCGAAGAATGCGAAACGCGTGGCATTTGGTGTACCGCGCACTCCACCAAGCGCCACCCACTAGAAAAGTGCGACCGGACCGCTCCGGTCCGCTCGCCGTAATGAGGTTGAACGACAGAAAACCCAGATATCTTAGGGGGGGAAAAAAACTATTCTGTCGGACGCAACGACCTCTACCGGAGTTTCTACGTACCTCTCCTAAGCAGTTTCGTCCTCCCCGCGAGAGTCTGAAAAGAGCGAACGAAGACGGAAGGGGTGCGGAGGCGTGGCGGTGGAGGGTGGAGCGAAGGAACGCCAAAGAAAAGAGCGAAGAGGAGAGTCTTAATGGAGCGAAGAGGGGAAGATAGATAGACTACGAGAGTGACAGATGGTGGGAGGGTGGCGCGGGTGGTGAGGTGGGAGTAGCAGAATGAAGCGGAGGGGTGGTGGTGGAGGAGTGCGGATAGAGTGAACGGCTAGATCTGTTGGTTGATCGTAAAGTAGAGAAGAAGGGGTCCGATACATATTGAGGGGTTTCCTGGATGATGCAATTCGGTAACACGTGTTTTTCTTCGCGATGAGTAAGATCTCTCGCTAGCATTCCGCCCGTCGTCGGCTGTTATTTTTATTAACTTTTTTTGTTGGGAGTTGCGTCAAGGGTCTTGAGTTGCACTTGTTACAGAAGAATCATGCGGTATTTTTACTCCATTTCATAATAACAGATTGTTCTGTTGGAAAGCCTTGGCACTTCGTCAAACGCGCGTCTTCTTTGCTTGCAAGCGTTTGGCGGATCAATATTCAATAATGTTGTTCATCGAAAAAATTTTGTAAATTTTCTCGAATTTTAGTTGATTTTTTTCGAAATTTTCTCCATACTTGTTTTACAAATGACATTTAGAGCAGTGTTTCTCAAGCGGATTTACTCCAAAGACGAGTAAAATCGTTTGGTGCGATCTCGCGAACCCCGGTAAATTTAATAATTAGACCCATAGGAAAAATTTTTTCACAAATAAATCTTGAAAAGAAAAATATTTTTAAAGCCTTATATTTGTTATAATTTGCGTTCAGGGTATCAGGGATACTCAAGGCAGACAGGGGCACGCTAAGTATGCGGCACGGCAATGTATGAAAAGCGATTAGGTACATAGTTTCTAATTTGTCATATTTTTCATCATCGATAATATTATTTTCTTAAACCAGTAAACTATTGTTATCATAATGTAGGTGTTGTTTTAATATATGTTGTTGGCCGATGACACTTTATATTTTGGACAGATAGCTGAATATTTTGCGGACCGGTGGTTGAGAAACACTGATTTAGAATATAGGTCATATTTAATATAAAGATTGTTTTACTGGTATAGAATTTTGAAAATATTTTATATAAGAAACAATCGTCAGAATTAAATCAAAAATTAATTTCATTCAAATATGAAAACGTTCCTAAAGATATTGTAATTTTAAAATGTAGCAAATTTTATTTTGTTCCGAATTATTGAACTGTTCCACCGTTTCAGAAGAATTGTTTGTTCACCAAATTGTCTCTCTTGTCTACAAAAGAGAGCGAGAATTAAGTGAAAAAGAACATTTCTTTCGAACCGGTGTAAAATACTCGAATAAATCAAATTAGTGCTCAAAGGAAAAATAATTAATTACATTTTAAAATTGCAGTGTATTTAATAAGCAACATTGTTGAGTTCATCAAGAATTTTCGAGAAAATAAGTGTAGCAACTCTATGGTTACATGTTTATACCTCAATAATCTAACATTTTACTACTCAGCTAATGTTATGATATGAAATTATAAAATATTCTCTAACATTTTTAATAACAAATTTATATTTAAAAAAAGTGTCTTAACTCAAATTGCGCCGAATCATATTTTCCAAGAAGATCAAATTATATTAGAAAGAAATCTTATTGGATATCAGTTAAAAGATATTCTTGTGAAAATATTCAATTGTAAGAAAGTGACTGATTCTAATAGAGGACTCTATTTAAGTTTTTGAACTTTGGAGTACCAACGATCTGTTGTCAAATATGGACTCAACCACCGGTCCGCAAAATATTCAAATATGGCCCGGTTATACAAAATTAATTTATTGATCTAACGATTTTACGTATGCCCTTGCTCCTTTGATTTTTATTGCTGAAAATTGAGGAGGAGTCTGCTTGATCTCACCAATAAAATTTTCAATTGCACAATTTATTTGATTATATTCGGGTTTTATATCGCTAGTTCCCCCCCCCCCTCCAAAAAAATAGTTTTGTGGATTACAATTATTGTGTTCTACATGAATAACATACATGATCTAAAAAATAGGTACAAATAGAACTATTATTAGCTACTTAAAAAAAACAACCAAAATATTTCAATTTTAAGATAACAATTAAAAGGAAATAGTAAATAAAGTTATGGTGATAGTAAATGTTTAAAAAAAGAATCTTTGTTTCGGAAATTATTTTTTTTTAGATTTTTGTGTAAGATATGCTCTTTATTTTAAACTATTTTTCATTTTAATATACCATAATTGACTATGTTTAGCATTCCAAAAGTTATAGATAAAATAAATGAAAAATTACTTGATTCCCAAAAAAAAATCAGATTTCGTTCTTTATTTTCGATACTTAAAGATGCAAATGTAAAAAATACTATTACAAAAGTTCCGCATAGTGAAAAGTTAACTACAACATAACTTACATCAAAAGCATTACCGCTTGTCCTTTTTCATGCAGGAGCATGTAGGCCGTGCATTCTTTTCAAACAGAAAGAAAATTACCGATACTTATTTTACATCAAAAATATTACTTCAATATATTCTTCATGGAAATTTCTCCATCGAGAGATATAAATAAAAGATTATGTCTTCGATACCAGAAATATTACTATAAAACATCCTTCATTATAACGTATTCTACCTAAAAAGCTTTTATAAGAAAAATATTTTATATTACACCATAGATATAAATCAAATTAATTTTTTAATAAAAGTGCATTGAAAACTTGCGAATCATGTACGTTTTAAATGAATCTATGGAGTAATTAATTCCATTGTTCCTTTCTTAGAATCGTTCAACCGACAAAACGAGCGTGTATCAAGAATTGTGAAGATTTTGTTTCCTTTTTCTTTAAGTTGCTTGTAACTCCTGGGGGTGATAAATAGACTGCAAACTCGTGACAAGCAGAAAATGAATTTTCTTACCTTAAGTTTCACCGACCGACTCTCAAGAAGAAATCCTTCTGTAACTGCTAAAACTCCTATTGGGCTTACAAATGATGACGGTCTCTCGCATTCACGGGAATGAATAACAACTAAAGAGAATCTTCATATTGAGAAAAACTCAAAAAACTTGATAAATAATTGTTTTATTTTATTCTCTACGACCATAAGATCGATTATAATAGGTTCTGAGCATTGAAACAGAATTGCTAAATTAAATATTGTTTATCGGATGCCATAAGCAGATGCTTTGCTAGAAAGTTTTGCTGGTATCTTTGGCTTTTACAAGAAATTATTTAACTTTCAAGAAATCAATAGCTATCGCGATTACATAACTCTATGTATGATGCCCTCATCTTTTTCTATCTCTGAGTTACATCTAATTTTCACTTATTGAACATTTTCAAAACAATCGGGAGATTTAAATGAAGATTCGTGTCCCAAGCTCTGATTTGCATAGAATGCAAATTCAACAATCATGAGCGGATTTCCCGTTTTCTACGGTGGATTAAAATATAGATAATTCATTGCCAGTGACAGTTTAGCACTTGTAGATCAGATAGAAACTGATTGTTAACTTCAAAGCCGAGGGGAATTTCATTTTCATCCATCTTATTTGCTTGTTCGGTTAGTGTCGTGTCCGACGGGAAAACTACAGATGACCATGAGTGTGCAGAACACAGTTGGCTATCTCCTCGATGATTTTGGAGTATAGACTTTTTTCGATGTCGAGGGGTGAGGGAATTCCTCGAGCATAGACAGAGTTCTTAAAATGGCTGGGCTGTCAAAAATGTGTGCTGGTGTTAGTGGAGTATAATCGCAATGAATGCAGAGGTGGTAATTTCTGTTACCATCTCTCTAGATCTTCATATCTCGGTAGTGACCGATTCTAAACCCATGGAAAAATGGTTGCCAGTTCTTCCAAGAAAATGGGACTTTTATCTGTCGGTCCACGGAAGGTATTTTGTTTCTCTCCCACCACCCAACGGAAAATCCAATGGTGGCATTCCCCTAACCATCACCTGGTGACTCACCCTCTTAGGGTTACAGGTTCTTTCGAGGGTCTTATTGGCTTGAATATGAATAATGAAAACATTCATGCATAACTTTAATCAAAATGCATTCCTTGGCAGTCCATATATGCTTTATAAGGATTTCTATGAGACACTTTTTTAATCTTTGTTCCATACATTAAATGGCAAAAAAAATGCCTCAAGAAATTGGTTAAGGACAGTGGCTGTCTTGCTGGTTAGAGCATCGTTCTGATTGTCCGATGGTTGTGAGTTTGAATCCCGACTTAATCGAAAATCCATCATGTTCACTATATGAATCTGAGAGCTCCAGTGGCTCAATAGCTTCACACCGCTTACAATTAAGATCAGCAAAGTGAAGCATGATTTGCCGCGGGCAGTTGTTGGGAGGATGACCACAATTCCTTTCACTGAGTTTCTGGAGCTCATGGATTGGGGGCGTGTCCACGTTAATCCGTGACCTTCAAAGTCCTTCCGCTGGTGTGGAGTGGAAGGTGCCAGCTGAGATGTGACCTCGTGTTCAAAATGGCGAGGCATTTGGTCATGGGCGGGTATTCCAAACCCGTTAACCTAAAGGTACAGTCCGAGGCTTTCCCGCACTGCTATGTATGTATATAAGGCTGAGGAACGCTCTCAATATCCTCCAAGTGAAATGATACCTCTGGGAGTGGCAGGTCAAGTATTGGGGGTCTTCGGCTTGGTCTTTGCTTCTAAATCAGGAAGAATATTACCCGGCTGCCACCAGATAATTGGAAGATCCCAACTCCGAGCTCGGCATTGGGAAGTAGGTTAGTTCTCCTTTATTCGCCGCGAGATGGTCCACTTTTAGCTTTGATCCCAGATGATATTATTTTTGGCGTGTAATCAAGAAGCACTTGAAATCATTGCTGAGAAATTTTGGTCATTTCTGACATAATTGTAGTCATAAGTTGAGTCAAATGTGTGATGTTTCGAACCATTGAAGAGATATTTCAGCTTAGTCTCTTTTATGTTTAATTAGCATTGAATACAAAAGTTTGAATTAACCATTTGAACGGAATCATCAAATCAATTTGAGATTGTGCTTGAGCTTAATGAATTTCTTAATGAAAGTATCCATTATAGAGAGAGAACTCGAGGGTGACAGACATGACTAAATGGCCGCCTGAAGACTTATTAGTGGGCATCTGAAAAGGATGACATTCAAATCTGGGCGCAAGGTCTTTCCACTGTGCACAAAATGCAATCTGAAACCGGCTTTTCCTGATTACATCCTAGATTGCTCGGGATTCGCTCTGGCGGTTGTTTCCGCAAGTCCACTACTAGTGCTCGACTTCGTTAGGATTCACAGTGTCATGGATCTGATCTAGCTGCCGCTAGATCTCTGAAGGATTGGAAACAACAACAGCAAGCATTTAAGAGGAAAGTTTTGTAGCCATAATTATATATCTATATGGTCAGGTGTGGAGAATATATTCAAAATTGTATTCACTGGTATCAAATGACTCAATGAACACCCGAAAAACTTACCTTTACAATAATTTTACAACATCTCACCTTAAAGAATTGTCATTTAGAGGAATGGGCTAATAGATTTGTTCTATATTTATATGGCACTATCAGAATATATCCCAAACTAATAGATTATATCAGTTTGGGATATATTCTGATAGTGCCACCTGGTCGATAGTATAGGAAACAAAATACATCGGACAAGATAACTTTTTTCCAGTCTACAAATGATCAATTTTCTTATTGTGGATAGCCATAATAGTCATCTTTGCTTATTTTTATATGGTACCAAACACACTTTTGGCAGTCTGCTGCGGTTCAACTCAAAGCTTTTAGTGATGCTTTGATATCTGTATGGGCTGTATTCAGTTGCTATTTCTTTATCATCTTCTACTGCTAAGTTCAATATGTGCTAGTTGATTTTTATCTCGTTGGTTCACCAATCCTTTTTGATAAGATAAGTTATTATCCACTGCAAATATTTTCCTCATATGCCATTCTCAACATACCCAAAATATCATTGAGAGAGAAAATCGTGCAAGAATCAGCATTCAGAGATTTTGACTGATGTATTTCTTACGCTGACAATCATCCGTCCATCCAAGTCAGTAAAATATTTCATCATGGGCACCCCATGACCTTGTTGTAGGAACCGGGTTTCAAAGCTTAAAGTCCTGGGTTTTATTCCCACCACTGTGTTGAACAGCAAGAAATGGATATTGAACTTCTATTTTCCCGTGTACGTCTATGGGAATGATTGCCTGGGTGTTTTTCGAGTTTTCCCCCTTTCAACACGTGAACACAGCCTATTAAGTGCAAAAGGTCTTCCCAGAAGACTGCTTAAGCGGGGGACTTAAAACTTCCTTCAGAGAGTTAAGTTTTTAAGTTAACAGAAATTCTTTGAAGTGTTGATTTTGCAATAAAAAGCGATATTTCAAATTTGCTAAATCACACCCACAAGCACTCTCAAAAAAGAATAAAATTGGGAAATTCAGAATGTTTTTTTATTCCGTGAGTGTACGAAAAGAAAACTATTTTGAAAGCTCAATAACGAAAAAAAATTCTTAAACATAGTCATTTTTCTTGCCCAGGTAATAATAATAGGAAGCCATAAAACATCAAACATAAAAATTCAACACTCAATGTTTAAATAATAAAGTATCTTTCACTTATAATGACACCACAAAAGCAAATAACATCACAAAAGCAAAAATTGTACTTTACGGTAATAGTTTTTGTAATTAATGCTCATTATTCTTAATAAATAAAAAATGATAATTTATACTTCTCTTATCAATTTGTATACTTAAAATATGATACAAATGCTTTTCCCTAATCTAAAAGTATATTTTTTGTTGTTTCATAATGTAAATAGTTAAAAGAATTTCATACGAATATAGGTTGAAGGAATAAAATTAAGAAATTCAAATTTGTCTTCAGAATTAAGGAAATTTAGTAAATTTTTTTGATAGTTTCATTCGAAGTAATTTTAATTTAAAGGAACTTGTTGCTTTTTATCCAAATAATGTCACAATATTTAAAGTTGCAAGATAATTTCAAAATTCGCCATAGCATATCCTAAATTTCTTTCTTCAGAACATTTAAATGAATTTCCTTTGCAGAATCAGTTTCAAAACATTTTGCTTCACTTACATCCGCTTCTTGATATTGTTTATTATATGGAGTAGTTGACATTAGATAATCCGTACATCCTTATTCCCCAATTGTTTTCGATCAATCCTTCGATTTCTTCTTTGAACTATTCGTAACTGGTATTATATCTTTGAATTTCATTTTAAATTGATTCAATTCCTGTAAAAGTGTTGATCCTTCAATGATAATGAATTCAGTTTCTCTCATTCTATTTTAATCATTTCCATGCAATTATTTTTATTGAATTGTTTCTCCAAATTACATTTTTATCTTGTAATTTATACTTTTAATTGCAAAGAAATATATACTGGTAGGTAATTAAAGTTTGAATGTTTTTAGTATTCTTTGACACAATGACTTTACGGAGTTATTTTCGGCAGAAGGAGTAAGAAATTCCCTCAATATTTGAACTCAATAATGTCCTAAAATAAAAATATGAGGAATTTAAAATCTCAATTCTGGTGTTTTTGAAGAAAGCTTGTTTATTGGATTGCTCCAGAGGATAACAATTCAATTGCCAATCCAAGTGATTATTAGAAACTAATGTGGTAATCTTTCCCAAGAAATAGCTTCTATGATAACGTGGTTGGCACTGTATAGCTTACAGCGAATAACTCATGTTTGTTTGACAAACTGAATGGAAATAAGCTTAAGCAAAATTTAATCCAGCAAATTTTTATTTGATGAATGCTGATTACTTCTTGGAGAAATCGCTGTTTGTTTATCACTGACTTATATATTAATTAATTTTTCTTTTTTGGTGTCCATTTGCAGATAAAAAACATAATTATCTTTATAATCTATTGAGTTTTCAAGATTATTATATTACCAACCACAAGAATAAAATTTACGTATTTAAAATAGTATAAGACAGTTAATTTTTGTATATTTTTACGCTACATTCTTTTATCTTCCTTAGTAAATAAGTACCTTTCATTAAACCTTTACTAGCATTATGGTGGCATTTCATGTCCACATAGTTTTTTTATTCGTATTCTCTAGGACTTTCGGCTAAGAAATACTTTTAGAAAAGAGCTTTTATGTAGTTTGACAAATTCAATACACCTTTTTATTTCTTTTTTAATAGTTAAAAAAGTTATAGCACAACTTCAATATTTCTTTGATTCAGTATTTTTTCTCTAATGTTATTTTATTAAGATTTTCAAAAAGCTACTCAAAACTGAATTTCTACGGTTGGAAATGAAGGTTATGCAACTAACGTTTATGATGGAAATAACTTAATTTTATTTATGATCATCATTAAAAAAAATTTATTGACATAGAAATAGTAAAATAAAAGAAATTTTTTATGTTCTTGAAAATTTTATGAAGAATATTTTCTTATATTTTTGGTGTGTAAAAAAAAATTGTTACAAATAGTTATATAAAGAGCTATGTGGAACATTCATACATATCATTTCATAATATTAATTCACCATTTTATATGGAGAATCGTGAAGCTGGATATTCTTAATAAACAAAAAAAAGTGTTAAATCAATATTGAAAAAAATTATGATTTAGTAGGCACAAATTTTCTTTTCAGTAAAGAACAAAATAAGAATTTGTATTGAGAACATAAAAACACTTATATGATTTCTATATCTGCATAGCAATCAACAACTAAATAAAAATTTTATTAATAATTATATAAATTATACTTACTTTTGATCGATTAGTTTAGGAAATTCTCCAGATTGATATGAAATGGAAATCGCTTGTTCAATTTAATAAGAAAAATAAACATGTTTGCCGTAGAATTGATGAATTACCATTCTTAATGGAAGTTTTGGGTTTTCTTGAGATTCTGTTTAAATTCCACGTGGCTTCTCTGTGAAGGAATTTGGGATCTTGACTTAATGGTAATGTAAGTTTGAATGTAAGTATTGAAATTGCAAACAGCGGATAATGGGCTTGCTGGATATGAGGGTTTAAGTATCCGGCACTTGCCACAAAATGCCGACAAAAGTGGTCTGCAAAGTTAGCAGCCCAGTTTAAATACATATCTGCTTTCGTTGCCTTTGAAACTTGCAACATTCATGAGCTGCAATTATTTTTGCCGCGATTGATGTGCAATGGATGCATGTAGATGCCTGTTTCCTGCGATTCGATAAACCGACCATGCTACTCTACTAAGTCTTTTCATCATACTCTTGGTGTAGTGGTCTATTTTCTGACAATGCTTCAATATTCCTGATTTTAGAATTCAAGTACTGAACATTTTCTCCGAGAAAAATAATTTTCAGGAAGATCATTCTGGTCAATAGCCATTTTCGATTCCACAGATTCTTTCATTTATATCTCGCGTCATCTATCCCAGAATGCAATGCACTTCGGATAATTTTTAAAACTCACTGCCGGCTTAACCCAGCAACTTACAACATCAGGAATGTGTTATTAGAAAAATATGTATTTTTACTATCACGTAATGAATGATTTATCAAAAAAAATCGAGAGGCTGTAACTTCATTCTATTTTCCTTTCTTCAAATATTTCAGTACTTTTATCGATTCCGATACTGATGCATGGCTAATTATGGTTACTTTGTTGCTATAGTATATTTTACATTTAAAGTCATATGAAAAGTAGATGAAAAAGCGTAGAATAAATTATAAATAGCTTATTTATGTCAGCCATTTTATATTCTTATTGAATAATGCAGATTCATTTGAAAAATATAGAAAAAAAGCTTTTTCAGACAATTAGTAAGTGAATGCACTTAAACGATACCTAATTCTATCAGTTGCGAGCATCAAATTACTTTATGATGGGTATCAAATACATGAGGATTAAGCCGAAAGCCAGAATGTTAACCAACCATTTAACTACATTTTCACCATTAAAATAATATATGCAAAAAATAACTGTTGAAAAACAAATCAACCATTAGGTAATTTCTCCTTTTTCACTTATTTCTCAAGAGTATGAGAAAGACCTCCTTTCCAACCAGACCACCGCGGTTGCCCCTGAACCTACTGATTCCATCATCAGCTGACGGACATTGGATCTCAACTGACGCAAGCAGCAATACTGCGATACGATAGGCTCCAATCCCGAAAAGCCATAATTCGTCTTCTGATTTGCATAAAAGTGCCTGTAAGCATTTCTCCTTTTTACAGGAGGTATCATAACATCTCTTCACTGTGCTAAAGCATTCAAATGCAATTTGGGCATAAGAAACCTACAGCAGTTCCCCATTTAAGCACATTGTAAGTGTCAATATCGCTGCCTATTCTACATGACTGCATTGAAAATCTAAGCTATTACACATTATAGACTTTTCCTTCTGCTACATAAATTTCACCTGCGTAGTATATCTTCTTCTTGATATAGCAATTTTAATGCTCAGCAAGGACAGTTTCTGGTAGACAAAGGCTTTGACGAGGACTTTCTTCCATTTTATTCTGTTTGGCATTTGTTCTTCAAGCAACAACTTAAAATTTTGTAATCTCTCTTGACCTCAACTTAGGACTAAACTTTTACATAATCTATCAATATATCGCGTTGTCAACATGCTTTAATTTGTATCAATATTCTTTACCTTGTGTCAATATTCTATACCTTGTATCAATTTGCTATGTTTGCGGATTTTAAATACAAAATAAGAGAGGTCATTGTGTCAAATGTGGTTCTAAATGGCTTATCTATATAAATTAAACAATCTCTCCATTAAAAAAAACTTATGTAATTTATATTGCATTTTTGTCCTTAAAAGAAATTTTTTCTTAGAAATAAAGAATTTCTGAAAGCTTTTCTAACCCACTTGCTTGTTTGTAATTTAGTCAGTGTTTATACACCAGTTTTATAAAAATGAAAGCATAAATTTAATGATTTCTTAATGTATAACAATTTTTACTTATCTTAAGCAATTTTATAAAATTAAATAAATTATTTTAGAATTTTTTGTATGAAATTTTAAATTTTTATAAATCTATTTCTAGTGAGAAGGTTAATTCATGTGTTGCAACTTCAGAAAACCATGAGGTTTATATACAGTAATTGTCAAAACAATCATTACAACTACATACTTCTCATTGTAACTATTTCAAACATCGCTTAACAAAATTTTTTTTCAGAAAAGCCGTCATTTATTAAGAAAAATTCTTGTTTATAAAATTAGTTTTAAAATATTTTAGAAGTTGTGTGATATTTGGAGGGAACGATGTCATGATGTCATCTCTTATTCTTATATTTAAAACAATTATATTTCGGAATCCTTTTCATTGGGTAATTCTTTCGTAATAAAGTTTAAGTATAAGGACCATTTGAAGTTACTATTCAGTTTAAAATATAAGTTGTAGATGATAACAATCACAAGTTAAATTATAAATATACCATAGCAATTTATTCTGTTTCATTAAGCATGTTATGTTACCTAATTACCAAATTTGGTAATTAAAATACGAGACAGCTCATTAAGAACGCAGCTTCTAAAGCTTAGAAGCTATAAAATTCGCAAAATAATACAATGTTGATTACTGTATATTAAATTACTGATTTCTCCTTAGTATTTATCGATATATTTTATCGAATGTCTTATAAATAATTTCGGCATGAGCTCTTCTCTCTTAATCCAGAGCATATTTCGCCGTACAATACGAAGTATGAATGCTGTCATCCGATCACTTTCTAATTATCTTCCAAAATGAGGAACAAAAAGTTTTCGGGAACTTGCAGACGTAGGAATTTGTTTTGTTTTGCTCTTTACCGCGACGAGAGGAAAAAGAAAAATATTTTTTTAAAAACAAAGAAAGTACAAAATTCGTTCTAAAATTCAGTACGGATATTTCGAATGCACGAGATTTTCACTGTACCCTCTCTCCTCCTTCTCGAAATGCGAGGAAGGAATAAGAATAGAGAAAGCGAAGAGCAAGAGAGAGAGAGAGCACCCCTCGAACGAAGTTTTCAGAAAGAGAGAATGAGGGAGAGGAGAGAAGAGACGCTGCCGCCGACTCCCGCGCCAAGTTCACCCCCACTCCCCTCTTCGCTCCATCTCTATCTCTCCACGAGAAGGGAGAGACAGATAGAGTGAGGAAGAAGGGAGAGGGAGCGGGAGGAGCGACAGAGAGTGAGAAAAAGACAGAAAGGGCAACGTGGCGGGGAGGAGGTGAAGTGGAGAAGGGGGGTAGAGACAGAGATTCCCCATTCGATGTATAGTAAGACCAGTGCGACTTTACCGTCGAGTGTTTTAATAGGAGGATTAGAGCAACCTCGTGCAAAAAAACTATTGACGCGCGTGGGGATATTTGGGGAAAAAGTAGGAAAATGTGCCTAAAATATATACTTTATATGGGGATTATTTTTTTAAATGTACGTTTTCTTTTAATTATCATATATTGTTTTTATTTATGGTCTGGGAGAAAGTTGTTCCCTTCAAACCGAAAGTATTTTTCAATGCTAGGATATTGATTATAAAATTTTTAGATTTGTATTACATTGGTAAAAAATTAAAATTATAAAAAAATTATATATTTAGATTCAAAATAATTATTTGTAAACAATATTATTTTATTACTTTCACTATTTAATTTGATTCTCGCTATAAAATCAGGAAGTACTGTTGATTGATTAAAGATATTGATTAAATTTTTTTACATTAATAATACATAAAGAAACTATAAATATTATAAGAAAATCACCCCATTTAAGTTAGAAATCTGTATTTATAAGCAAAATTATTTTAAAGCAAAATATATATTTTATATAATTCATGTTATAAAACTATAAAATATTATTTAATACTAAGATAATTGATTAAAATTATTTTAGAAAAAATATGTTGCGTAGCTAGATTATATTATACTTTATTATATGAACATAACACGCTCTCTCCAGATTTAAAATAACTATTTATCAACATGAGTATTTTAGTAATCTGAATAATCATCATTTCTTTTTATAAAAACGAAGAAATTTTAAGGAAATCGAAAATAATTGGATGTTTTATTTTCTTTTTAAATAAAATTTTTTTAAATTTTACTAATAAAATTCTTTAATCTCTATTTTGCAACACGGTTTAATTAAAATTTCTATCTAACAGTTTCAGCCACGATTTTCAATATTGTAATAAATGATAAGTCTTTCGGTTTGCAATATCAATCATCGACCCTTCAATTCATTTTATAAATAGGGAACAATTGTGTGATTTATTTCCGCAGTTTTAATATAAACAATTGTTATTTTAGCATAATATGGAAAACAACGGGATGAACCACACATTTTATGGATTTCATTTGAAACTAAAAATTTCAAGATTCTTGAATTATTTCAATTTACTGTCGTAATAATAGAATAAAAAAAACAAGATTATTTATTTAAAAATCATATTTTTGACAAATTTTTTAAGAACTTCGATACCTTAAAAACTTTAAATAGTTTTAAATATTTGAAAATAAGTCACATTTTAATGCAGAATACATTCCCAAAAATTCTGCTTTTATGTGTATGTCTATTCTCACAAATAATTTAATTAACTGTATATAAGGACAAATAAGTGAAATCCGGAAATGATTTGAAGAAAGTGAAATTCTTTTTACAATGTAGAACAGTAGTGGTTTGATTAGGAAAGGCGTCTTTCACGTTATCGGAAGATTACAGATTTTGTACCAGAACCAATCGAAGATCATTCGTGTACAGTGGGTGATCGGTTAACGAACAGCTGGTACTGCGAACAAATCGGACAATGAACACGTCCAGGAAAGATATTTGTGTTCGGAAAACGAGCACATATTCGGAAAACGAACTAAAACGAATTCGAACGAACACATCTCGGCTCTCAGATCATGATGTGCAGGGTTGCCAAACCCAACGGACCAAAATCGTTTTTCATCTTTCTTCAATTACAGATGTTGCTTGCCTATTAAACTTCAAAGTTATGTACTGGAAATGTTTTTCCTCCAATAGAATATTTTTAGCAAAAGTAGACTGACCATCAGTTTCAGTTTTAATTTAATTCAAAACTGAAACTGATTTCTTCTAGTTCATTCGTTGAAGATGTGGGGGGATGGATGTCAGCGACCCAAACCAAACTGATATCAGTAAAGTTAAGGATCTTTACAACAACAATACTATTAATCACTTCCGGAAAGTCTTAAAAAAGAGAGAAAAGCAATCGACATGGGACATGTTCTTTAATGCCCCATAAACAAAAAATGAAAAGGACCGATGAATACGCAAGACTTTGTGTATGTGGGTGGTGGTGGGACTAATCCCCATCTGGTCTAGTGGAACTAGACCAGATCCATGAGATCAAAGACAGCCAAAAAGTCCAAAAGCAGATGTGGACTTTTCACAGCCTCCTCACGAGAAAACCCCAAGCACTTCAAGATGTGTTGCGGGCAAAACGGAGCATTGTCGCACTTGGGGCATGTTGGGTATTTTCTTTCACCGTCCTCAAAGATCATACACTTCAAGTGGCCAGTAGAAAATCGAGACAGTGTCGTTCCAATTCCGTTCGACAGTGAAGGCCGTTCCAATATGCTCAGCTAAGGTCTGCAGGCATAGGAGCCAAGTCAGACTTCTACCTTAGGTTCTAACATAGGACAATGTGCTCCAGGTCTCTGGATCAACAGAAGCTGTCAAATTTTCCGCTTTACCATGAGTCACACCATGAGTCTTTGTGTGTGTACAATTTTTAATAAACTTTTATTAAGAAATTATACACCCATTTTTAATTTAATGTTTAGGGTCTCCGGAACGAATTAATCGATTTCACAAAAAAATCTATGGTAAATCGATGATCGATTAATTAACAATTCGGATAGCGAACATAATCTTATAACGGATTATGTTCGTTAACCGATCCCCCACTGGGCCCGATTGGCGGATGAAACCCATAAAATTGGTTGTGTTGCTGTCTTATCCCACTTGACTGACATAAACATTTCTCAAGTACACGAACCCGTGCTGGTAATGTTGAAGGGAGGGAGCTGGATCTTCAGTAAGTTCGAGACCGAGAGGAATCAAAGGTTCGTGACTGTCTTTTTCCACAAACCTGCAAAGCATTTTGTAGAGTAAACTGGCTAGTCTTCATAATTTAGAAGCTGGGACACGAAGAGGAAAACCCCCGGACTTCACCAATCATCTTTAGAGGTATTATTTCACTTGGAGGACAATGAACCACGATCTTATTTTACGTTCCCTAGTCAGCAATAGCGAACACGACGGATCTTCTGTTTAATTTGGATTCGAACTCACTTCTTTCCAAAAACTAGAACGCCATAAGTAACCAGACCACAGTGGTTGAAAACAGCTTGTGATAACAGTAACCTCCATGTGAAGTGATACTTCTTGGGGGTGGTAAAATAAGTCTGAGAAACTGCTTGTTTTTGCTTCTAAATTGAAGGGAGCATCTCGATATCAAGGGTGCAATGTTAGCTCCATCCTTTGCATTAACGAAAGGTGTATCCCGAGTGGCCGGGGACATTAGGAAAGAAAAAAAGAAAAAAAACAATATGGATGTCTTTTTTTTATCTGTCACCCTGCTATAATTTTTGCACGTGAGGCCTTTCCAAACCATTGCAACCACATCCGAAATGAGAATAAGAAACGAAAACTAAAATCGGAAGTTAAGAAAGGTTTCAACAACTAAACTGGTTTTACAATGAGGAATCCCATTTACAATATACTTCAAGATTACAATCAAAATAAAATCTCATTGAAAATATTTCAGCAAGACACAATATGTGAACCGAAATTTCTTTGAAACAGAAATTCTAATTATAAACACGTTATTCATGGTAATTTCAAAAGCTTCACAGATTTTCCTTGAGCTATTTTGAAAATTCAATGGTATTTTCATTGAATTGTATTTCATAACAAAGGTATTCGACGATATAAAATCAGCGAGTCGTGGCTGCCAATGGTAAAAGTGTATCATACTTTAGAGGTAAATTTGAGTTTGGAAAATGATATTTATTATTTTTCAGTTTTATCTACCTTTTCTGCAAAGAAAACTGCTGTAAACTATGAAAGCGAATTTGAGTATAGTTCAACCAAAAAATGGAATGGAGATGTAGAACGATCGAAAATTCTTTGTAGTTAGGAAATTATTAAATATTGAAGTTCGGGAATTCTTTAATCTACACTCCTATGCATTCCCGATCAGTTAATACCAGGAAAAGCGTCTATGCTTTTAAATGCAATTGACAAAAACAATACTTTCTGTAAGATCGGAAAAAATTTACATTGTAGGGATACTGGCGAAATCTTTGATGTCGTATATATATTTCTTTATACCCAGCTCTGACAGTAGTTTTGAGAGAGGGTAAAAAACTAGCCTTCTTTCTTGAAGCGAGCAGATTTCCGGAAATGCAGACATCGTGTCATCAGTAACTTTACAGTGCAGTGAGTTCACAAATCTGCATTACTATTTAAATTAACTATTAATGATGATGTTGCACCACTATGCTTCCCTGAATAGCTCTACCAGTAAGAGGGAAGCAGCCAGATGGGAACTTTCTTAATTTAAAAGCAGAGGCTGAGCAGAAGACCTCACTCCTTGGTCTGTCATCCCAGAGGTATCATTTCACTTGGATGACATTGTGACCAAGACCTATTTAACGTGGTAAAGCCGCCTATATTGAACACGACGGTTATTCAATTAACTCATTGTCTTCTGTTAAGGAAAACAACGCCCTAACTAACCAGGCCATTGCATCCCATTACTAGTGATACAGCCAAAATTTCGGAATAAATATAGCCCATGTTTTTAAATGAGCTAGAGACCAATATCTCATAATATGTGTTTCATTTCATTCTATGCAACTGTTCTTTATTTATAATACTGGACTAAAGAATTGTGCCTGTTATTTAGAATAAAGACTTCATTCATGTAGATAATTCTGAAGGCAGATATGTGGCAAATCCATTGGGTGAGTGAGGTACAATGCAAATTGGTAATATAGGTATATTCGTGCACTTTTTTATTTCATGCTATAAATTCTGAATTATATATAGTATATAGACTGAAGTTGTTGCACCAGCATGCTTCCCTTATATACCCCTGAGTTAGGCTCTACCGGTCGGGTAGAGTCTTCGTGATTTTGAAGCAGGGACCAAGCAAAAGACTCCTAATACTTGGACCACCACCCTCCATTTCACTTGGGGAAAACTGCGAACACGACTGATCTTTTGGTAAGCCGGGATTCAAACTAACTGCCTTCCGATAATAAGAAAGATTTCCCACCCAACCAGCCCACCGTGTCCCATGGACTGAAATCACACAAATTGGTTAATCTATTAATAATTTTTCTTCTTCTTCATAGAGTTGGGTTTGTATGTCATTAAGCACTTCTGCTTTTATCAGCATTTTGTACTATTAACTCCAAACCCAATGTTTCCTAGTTCCAGTTGCTCAGGTCACCCACTTTATTAATAAAGTCTGATAACCCTTTAATGGAGTCTAGGTGTAACTCTCTAGTATGGATAATGCTTAAAGAAATTAATCTAAGGAGAGGAAGAGCCTCGCATTCGTAAATAATATGCTTGGCCGTTTCCTCCGCTTATCCACTGTCTGCTTACCGTGGTAGCCTTTCCTCATATTTAATCGCAGACAGTGGATAATGGCCAAAACTTCTGCCTGCAAGACCGTAGAGTATCGCGCAAGGCTTACAGATAGGCTGGTTCTTGGTGACACGCCACATACTCCCAGTCCTGAGAGGCTGTTTTTCAGTGATCCATCTGTGTACCAGATTAGATCTCCTGTTTTAGTTTCAAACATGTTATTGTTCCATTCGTCTATAGTTGGAAAAATTATTTCAAATGTTCTTTCAAGAATATATGACTTTTCCATGATGTCCGAGGGCATCAGGAAAGTAGGATCTTGAATTTTCCCGGTAATACTCCTGTGCCCTTTGGCAACAGGTTGGTCGTACCATTGGTTTTGTAGCTTCATTCTGTATGAAGTCATTCTGGCAGTGCTGCAGATGAAGATGTCTAAGGGAGTCAGATCCAACATAACTTCCAATGCTCTCTGGTTGGTGCGGTGGACATTGCTCCTGTGATGCAGAGACAGGCCAGTCTTTGTAGACCTCCTAGTCTGTCAGTCACAGTCTTCTGTTCCACCTTACGCCACCAGATCACACAGGCATATGTGAGAATGGGCCTGACAATAGCTGTGCACATCCACAACATCAGTTTTGGATGTAGACCCCAGTTTTTACCAAGCATTTGCCTGCAAACCATAATGCTTTTCTTTGCTCGGTTAATTTTATCATCAATGTGCTTATTCTAGGTGAGTTTTTGGTCTCAATAAATGCCCAGATACTTCACCTCTTAAGCCACATTGATTTCAACATCAAAAAGTCTTGGTATGAAAAATTCTCTCCGTTTCTTTTATGTATATGAAATAGATTTTGAAATGTATTATTTTTATTTCAGATCACCATGACATAGATGAAGATTAAAAAATAATTCTATACAAAGCTTCTTCTTTATTTGAATCTCTTGAGAAAATCTTTCTTTCTTATTTTAAAATCTCTTTATTTGAAATCTCTTTTAAAGTTGATACAATTTCCATAAACTTTTCTAAAATCCAATATCCTTTTGAGTGTATTCAACACCTTCAAATAAATGGAAATAAGCATTTTCGAAGGATATTATGTAAAACTAACGTCATAAATATATATATAGCCTCGCATTCATAAATAATATGCTTGGTCGTTTCCTCTTGCGTATGACATTTCCTGCAGAGAGGGTCTTGCTGAAACAGTCCTATTTTATGGAGGTGTTTTCTGAAATAGTAGTGGCCAGTTATGAAGCCTACGATTAAACGTATCTTCTACCTAGAGCATCTTAGAATTTCAGAGGCAATCCTTGCTGATGATCCACAGATCATACTTTTAGCGTGGGTTTGATCAGGAGTGTTGAGCCAAGCTTCATACATCTTCCGTTTTTCCCATCTAAGAACACTGGTTTTTGCGGTCTTCAAATTGATCCCACAAAAAGGTTCTGCACCAATGGGAGCAAAAGACGATCCTTGTTTAGCAGGTTCATCAGCCCTTTCATTACCTTCGATACCTTTGTGCCCTGGCATCCATACAAGGATCACCTTGTTTCTAGTTGCCAGTTCTGTAAGAAGGTTTCTACATTCCAAAATCATTTTAAATTTGATTGCGAAAGAACTGAGAGCTTTTAAAGCGGCTTGACTGTCACTAAAAATGAGAATCCGCTTACCGTGGTGACCCTTCCTCATATTAAGTCGCAGACAGTGGATAATGGCCAAAACTTCTGCCTGGAAGACCGTAGCGTATCGCCCAAGGCTTACAGATATTAATATTTTTTCTAAAAAGCACAAGATGATTGTGGAGGTATGGATTTACAAATTTTATGATTGCAAAATGGATTAAGATTTGAACTTTCAAGTATTTATTCTTTTTTTAAGACATAAATGATTGCAACTGTTTTGCTTGCTTTGCTTATCACTCTAGAATCGCTTTCTAGAAACGATAATTAATTAAATCGGGACGTGTATGGCACATGTACATTAAAATGGATTCCAATCCACTATAAGCTTTTATGCTAAATTAGGAGTAGAATTCAAAGAACTGTTAATGTGAAATGAGAAGCCCGGAGGTTAGTGGCATCCTTTCACGCTCCCAAGGCACAGGTCCGAAGTTCGATCCTCGGGCTGGACAAGGTCGACTTATCCCTTCAGTGGGTCGATAAACTGAGTACCAAACATGCTTGGGGAATAAACACTGGGGGTCTCACTTTAGGCTGACCACCTAACTGGGACATATGCCTCGCACCCCAGTACCCTCGGTCATGAAAACAGTTATGGGTGCTGTAGGTCTTGGCCTACATGAGCTGTCATGCCACAGAGTTTAGTTTAGAGTTAATGCGAAATAGTTCATGAGCTCGATTCCCACATTTCGCTCATAACGTACTTGAATCGCTTATACCCCCACTAGGTGAATAATACCAGCGAGACCAGTAAGAAGGAGATATAGCATTGTTTTGGGACTTTGAAATCGAAGCTCATGACATATAATATGCAGAATAGCTTGCATCATATATAGTTTATTATATCAATATTTATTTAACTTCCTTATATTTTTATAATTTTGCAATTTATTTCTCTCAAAATTCAAAAGTGTGTATATTTCAGGTATTTGAAGAGTTATAAAACATATTATTTCTATATACAATGAGAGTTAGACTTAAGCCTAGCACTTTCCTCTCCAACCTTCTCATCACAAAAGAGGAAAGACATTACTTCACGATCTGTTAATACGCACTGATGACGTCACATATGGAACATTTTCGTTGGATCATTCGCACACTTGACAAATCCTGTACTGTGAGTGACTTAATGGTTAAAAACTGCCCATTATTATCCCCTTCTTCTATACATTATTACTTTATCACACCAAGAAAAAAAATAATTTTAAGCACTACTCTGGTTATCATGAATTATCTTGGAATCACATATATTGCAATTAATTATTATCCCGAAATATCGCGTTTATTGCATAAATTAACAAGTTTAATTTGTTTTATCAAAACATTAATCGGAAGCTTAGAGTAAAAGTAGTATGGCGATTTTAAAGTTATCACATAAATTGTGATAGAAATGCTACGGAAAAGTTTTCATACATAATTTAATGTGGTGTGAATCAATTGAGATTATAACTATGTTAATCGATATGCGGTAAATGATTTAACTACATTCTTTTAAAGCTGTAATAATGATAAATTCCACATAAAACTGGAAAAAATATTTTGTTTTAGATCTTTGTATTATATAATAGAATAATTATAATGTTTCTTTTTTTGTAATTTTCTCATAAAACATTTGATAAAGGAAGCTCTTAAATAAGTAAAATTGAAGCTTGATTGGGGAAAGAGACGTTCAAATGACATGAAAATGATAAGAATAATTTTTTTTATTTAGTCTGGACATTGATGGGATATGAGTGCGGTAGATCTTCGTGGCCGTACAGTTCTTTGTGGTTATTTGGAAAATAAGGTATTTTCTGAAATATCCGCTTTATCACACTTGATCGTAGTTTGAAATTATAAGGCATTATATAATCCTTGGTACACCTTAGTGGAAGTTTAGAGTTACAGCTCATCAATATTTAACACATTAAAATTACGAAATAAAAAGCTTATTGAGTAATTATATTATGTATCAATAAATTTTAAGAAAGTCCTCTTATTACTTTTAATATATATTTTTAATTACTGCATAAAAAAATTTATATAATAATTAAAAATCCATGTATCTACGGAATGAAAATATCAATCGGTAAATAATGTATTAAATGAAGAATGTTCAAAAACAGTAAATGTTATAATGTTAAAATAACGAACATTTTTTGTTGTTGCGTCGTATGAAGTATAGTTAAAAAAATAATATATGGAACTAGTTGGAACATTTTTAAATTAATTGTAAAGTTAATTTTAAAATGTTCAAACTAATTCAAATGAACTTCTCTCAAAGTTCTTAAAATTATTCGAAATATTGTTATATACGTTTTATTTTCTTATATTTTACACAAATTGTTCAAAAAGTATAAGTAAAATTACGCCACGCATTGAAAACGTTGAATTATTTATTCTTGGAAGAGAAAAATTTCATTTTAGAAATTTCTATTAAAATATATTTTAACATGGTAAATAAAAAAGTATTTTTTAACTCTTTAATAAATTATAAACATAAATAAGGAAATGTGAAAAATGCACTGCTGGTCATTAAATTTGTAGCTCCTTGAGGAAAGCAAATAAGAAAATGCTTCTCTCCCGTAAACAGTACTGCAAGAAGACAAAAAAGATCAAAATTTCCAAGTAGTTTAGGGGTTCACGAAAGAATGATAATAGAAGAAACAGTTGATGCCACAAGAGCGCTAAAACAGCCCATATACTCTAAGGCTGAGGGACAAATTGAGATTAGATGAATAAATGGGCAACTGATTCCATGCTGCTTTGAGCTTACGCAACACATCAAAAGTTGTATTTTAAGAAACGTGGTAAGTATGTTTCTCCGTAACTCATGGCCAAATGTTTTCAATTGATGAGAAGTCTGGAGACCGTGCAGAAAAACAACAGCAATCGAAAATCCTCTGTATATAGAGGAAGACCGAAACACGCGCGTTTAACCATGTGCTTTTAAATTATCTTGTCCGACGATGGCATTTCGGAGTCTTCGAAGGTAGAACACAACCATTTGCCTTAAAATGCCAGAAATCTGCCAATCTGCAATCAAATTACCTTCGCGATTCCAATTACAAATACACATGCCATGTATCCAATGGCTGCCAATACCATCTCAGTAGGTCCAGGGCCATTACGAGGATATCAAATGTGTGATGTTGCATAAGTTTACCTTCTCCAACATCTTGTTTTCTGATACTGTTCGCAGTTCTTTCCTTGTTCTTGTTGTCCTCTTTCTTTACCAGTAATTTGTCTTCTTTCCTTCTTTCCCTTGTTGTGTTACTTTTGAGGTTACTGCGCTTGTCAGTAAAATCTTTTTCTCCTTGGTGTTAGGGAATTTTCCCGTTTTTCGCCATTTCAATTATTTAGAGATCAGGAGTGCTGGTTGAACCTTTACTGTTTTCATTCACGCGCTGGTTCGAGATTAAAAGGACTGATTCACCAATTAAATTAAAAGTAAACTCGAGCTTTTAATTGAGAGGAATGTATTGCTGTTAATCTCCCTGGCTTTTTTTTTCCATGGTCTGAAGACCTGAAATGTTTGATTTTCTAAATCTAGAAGAAGAAAGAGTTTATTATTTAATAATACCTTTGGACATTACTTCAATATTCTGCATTCATTCTGCGCATCTTGTATTCAAATACTTAATTTCTGCCTATAACTCTCATGGCTGACACTTAGACTGCAATTCATATCCTGCTTTTCGTATTGCTGTTGTTGTACTGTTGTCCATCGGGCTTATTTCATTTGAGATAACGACACCGAACGTCTCGTCGTCATATTTACTATCTTAATTTTTACATGGGTAAAACTAATTTACCAAATTGCATCACGATGGAGTCCATTTGGAGCATATCCGTACAGATAGTTATACAATATAGAAAAAATTTCAATACTTCAAAGTATTTTTGAAAGAAAAATAAACACTTCAATATGTTGTTCAACGGATAAAATTTATTATAAGAAATGATATAAAAATGTGATCCGTTTTTGTAATTTTACTAAAAATATTTAAAATGCGTGAAAACAACCTATCCAGTATAGCTAGTGTTAAATAATTATCATTTAAGCTTTACTTCTGCACATTAAATTAAGATAGTTATTCTTTTTATCATTATTCTAATATTACCATTATTAATTTTCAGCTGGTAGCTCATAGGTTCGATTCTCACTTCGAAAATGGATGTCTGCAGCTTTTCGGAAACATCGTTAAACTATAATTTCCAACTGAGTCAGTACTCATGCAAAAAATCACGAATGAACTAAATATGTTTCTGTTGTAAGTTAAAATTTTTATTATAATAGTATTGATATGGTAAAGTTAAATTTCTAAATAAATTTTTATTAATTCTCTAATTTGTTGCTGTTACTTATGACACTTGAACAAGCCAAACTCGCTCAGCAGATGGCTATGCGATTTTAAGTCAGTAGGATGGGTCTTTCGTTTAACCGGAGCATCACGAAGGTGAAAGTACGACTTTGTTCTTAGACTCCTCCGATAGATGGCACCGCCAGAGGATCCACTCCCTCAATTTTAACATTGATCTGGAGGGGAGGAAATTTTCTCCAGACCATTACACCCATGGTAACTGCTCAACAACCGACCACAAAACTTTCTATTCCCCAGATTTGACGAGCACGTATATCGTATGTACTCGGTGGATCTTTAGTGGCATTGGGAATCAAACCACGTCCTTCCGGACGGAAGACAGAGGCTCTAACCACTAGACAACCTAAATTTTATTTAAATAAAATGAATCAAGAGAGAGGAATTAGCATCTCTTTGAGAACTTCAAAGAGCAACTTTTTTGGTTAACTTACAAGTACAAGAATGAAATTCAGATTACATGTAACATGTTTTAATATTCTATTTACAGTTTTTACTAGTTTTAATCTATATTATTACTACAAGTTTTTTCATGACTTATTGATATTTCAACCTCTTCAAAAACCGAATTACACCCACATACACACGCAATTAAATATTAAAAAATCAATTAAAAATATTTTTCCATTACAATCAACTGAATTTCCTTCGATGTCCTTTTTAGTTTGATAGTTGTTTCTTTGTTTAATAAATGATTTGTTGGTAACATGAATGTTGAGTGTGTTCAAATAAATGACGCAGTTACCTCAGATTTTAGAGCGAATTAGGAACGCTGGAATAGCTTTAATCTATAATATTAAAGACAATTCACATTATTTAGTTATAATAGCTATTCTATTATTTTCATGAGAGGTGATTGACGTCAAAATCAAAATATAGTGATCATTTTCAATTATTGTATACAAAAACAATTCTAAAAGGTGTGTCTATAAAATGTTCTATGGGCGTGTCTTTGCAAAGTTATTTATAATATTTAATAGCATATGAGTTTTTCTGTTACTATGAATTTTTCATTTATATCATAAACTATTTTAATCGTTAGTAGTAAAGTAGTATATTAAATATTAGCAGCTAGAGGTTGCATAGTTTGAAAGAATATCCTCTTCATCACATAGGAATTTATTGCTATTATTTTTGTTATCCCAATTAGATTTTCTAGGTCAGGAATGGTACCTAAATTATTCTATTTTAAGGAGCAATTTTTCCCCATTTTTTTCATAAAAGGTAAGCAGTTGAGTAATGGCTTATATATATATATATATATATATATATATATATATATATATATATATATATATATATATATATATATATATATATATATATATATATATATATATATATATGTATGTATAAAGTTAAAAGGGAAACGGTTTGATGAAATTAAGCGGGAATGAGTTATGTTGTATGCAACTTGGTACATGTTAAAAATTTGAGATATGTATCTGCGTTCCATTCTATCTACATAGGATCATAGTAATTTTTCATTTTCTTATGAAACTATATAATTTATTTTAATTGGAGTTGTAAAAAATGCATATTGAAATTTTGTTTTATCGAGAAGAAATATATTTGAAGACTATTGTTGTAAATTTGTTTGGGAAAGAGCCTGTTTTTGATACTGAGAGTGGTGATAGGTTCTAATACCTAATAGAGCGGAGGATCTGTCATGTTCATAATTGGCAACTGGAACATGTAAAATAGGTCGGGGTCAATATGGCTTTTTGTAGATTGACGTGGTTTGGAGAGGAGGTACCATTTGACATATTGTGGCTCAAAATTACGAAGTGATGGCTGTATTTAGTGATTTCTCAGTCAACGGAAATAGATAGTCCAAAAATTATTGCAAACAAACATACGTAAGACATTCTTCTAAAAATTTGAAATCATGTATTGTTATTATGTAACGATTGAAAAATTATAATAAGAAGGGAAACATTCTGAAAGTTTTATCATTTTCTGAGAAAAATTGGTTGATTTAAATACAATGGGTGATCAGTTAACGAACAGTTCGGACTACGAACAAATCGGACAACGAATGATTTTTGCGTTCGGACAACAAACATATTTGGATAACGAACTAAACCGAATTTTAATGAAATCTTCTCGGCTCTCGGAGCATGACGTACACGGTTACCAAACCCAACGGACCAAAAATCGCTTTTCATTTTTCTTCAGTAATGTTGCTGGCCTATTAAACTTCAAAAATCTATACTGAGATTTTTTTTCCAATGGAATATTTATAACCAAAATAGACTATCAGTTTCGGTTTCGATTTCATTCAAAAACGAAACTAATCTCGATTTGAGCACACTCCCCCCCACGTTAGTTCGTTGAAGAAGTGAGAGAATGTCTGAACAATGGCCTTAGAATGCAATGGCCTTAGAAACCGCAAGCTGGTTAGGTATCTTTACAACAACAATGCTATTAATCATTTCCGTAAACGTTTCAAAAAGAGAGAAAAGGAATCGACATTGGACATCTTTTTTAATATCCCATAAGCAAACAAATGAACTGATGAATATGCAAGGCTATACGTATGTATAATTTTTTTAAAATAAACTTACTTAGAAATAATACATCCTTTTCTTGCCGCCCAACTTGTCTAGTGGTCAGCGTGTCTGACTGTGGATAGGGAGGTCCTGGGTTCGAATCCCGGTTCGGGCATGGATGTACTTTCTATCTATCCTGTCTTTGTCCTTTCCTTGTATGAATGTGGAGTGAATGGTTGCCTACCCTATAAACGGGTACCTATAGCATGTGTGTACTGAGGAAGTCGGGCTCCAACCAAAATAGGGTTCAGTTGGAAAAGTGGAGCAGCGCACCCCATATTGCCAGCCTACCTGGCACACGACAACAACAACAACAACATTCTTTTCTTAGTTTAATTTTTAGGGTCTCCAGAACGAATGAATCAATTTCACTAAGAAATCTATGGTAAATCAATGATCGGTTAACAAACAATTCGGATAGTGAATATATTCTTTGTAACGAATTATGTTCGTTAACTGATCACCCTCTGTATATTATCTCTGATTTTCACCAAATCATAGACATTTTTAGCTGTTAGAAATGAATGCGTCCTTTAACTTTGAATTTCAGTAATAGAACTTGCAATAGAAGCCACGAAAACTTTGAAACCATTTATTTCAAGTGCGAAATGGTCATCAGGTGGCACTTAGTCAATGGCTAAGTCGATAGAATTCGGGATCGATAGCTTAAATAGTTTAATTCGGCGCATGTGACCGGGGAGCTCCATTTGGATATATGATATGGTAATTTAAATTGTATATGATATACAATTGAATTGTAAAGTCAGTCCGGGTATTATATTGTCTCTTGAGAATTAGAGTATGCTTAATTTCTCTTCTAACAGTTGTAATGGAGCTACTGCAGAAATAATTCATTCATTTTAATGGCATTTGTAATGACGAAACGTATTAATATTTTTAAACAAGATCAAATTTCAATGGCGATTAAATTACCCATTCTTTACAGATTTTCGCCAAATATTTATTCCTATGATGAAAATCTGAGAAGAGTAGTTATTGAGAACTTTCGAATCAACAAATTTTTCATTCCTTCAAGTCTTGGAAATCTTTTCATTTTAAATTAAAGTGCCAATAAGAATGCAATAAGAACGCTTTGTGACAACGCTTTAAATAATATATAATAAAATATCTTTTTCATTGAAATTTGTTCCTTAATTTAATTAATGAACCTCTAATCTTCTTTAAGTATGAAATAACTTATTTATTTTATAATGTATTAGAGAGCGTTTCTAAAGGGTATAGAGCAATGACAACTGAATTGGGCATCACACATGATATAGTTCAATAGTTCTTTAAGCTCGATTCTCAGCTTGGCTGTGGATGTTTGTAGGGATATGTGAAATCCATTTTAAACTGTATATTAAAGTGAAATTAGTTACTTATGAAAAAAAGAGTTTTTAGCAAGATAAACGAATTTAACAAATAACAAAAAAGTGTTTATAATTTAAACGGTATTTTGATTTAAATATGTCAAAAACGAAAAGATTTACAGTTTTAGTTAAAAAGTTTTTTTAAGCATCATTCAAATTATCTTCATTTTTTTTAATATTAGTAAATGTTAAAGTAATAGGGAAACAAAATATGAACACCAAACGATGTACAGACAAATGCCATTTTTTATCTAAAAAACTATATTTAGAGAAACAAATAACTTCTTTCTAATTTTAATAAATATTCCTGTTTATTAATATTTATATATTTAAGATTTTAAAAATAAATTTGGTAATATTTTTAGACACAACTCTTTCTATTATTTTTTTATTGATACAAGTATCAATTAAAATTTTTAAATGCTAAATTTATAAAGTGTTGCGCATTTCACATTTTGCTTAATTTAAAAAAAAAAAAAACGAGATTTAAGTTTTCTAGAATTCGAAGTCACTAATTTTTATTTAAAATGTATGCCACCCTTAAAGCTGAATGTCCCACTGACAAATCAACGCCTTTTCTTTCAGTATTTTTTGTAATGATGAATAATGTACTGTTTTAGTGACTCTCAATAAATATGCATAAATGAACTGATGAATTATGCATGGAATTATTTTTTAATATCAAACTGTTCGATTATAATCCACAATTATTCAAAAATATTGCATAAAAATTCGAAATTTAGATTTCGGATCTCATTTCTGTGGCTATTTCTTTTCAGTTCTGTTGTGTTTATGATTTGGCTACATTTCAAAAGAGGGGACTTTCTAGGCCAAGTTCTCCTTGCACACAGAGTAACAGGAGAAATATAAATAAATTGATGTGGTTACGCCAGACGTAATTTAAAATGAAGCTCAATTGGCGAGATGAGATTTCTTAAATTTGAATGAGAATGCGATTCAGTTGTCTCCACTATTAGTGTAATTCCTCTAGTATTTCTGTTGATGAAGAGTTTGCAAGATCTTGAAACCGGTTGAGCTGCTTTAACAAAATGAAATAAATGATAAAAAGAAGGAAATTACAGAACTAAATGGCGAACATATCTTAGTCTGATGAATGTGAATTAGATTTGTAATCCCATTGCAAGAAAATATTCCACTGTGCTTCTAAAAAGTTTTGGCCTACTTTGATTTTTAGCATAAAATTCTAAATGTGCTAAAAAGAAATGTTTATATTTAATATATTTAATTTAAAAATAAGTCTATTTTGTTACGAATAATCGTTAAGTTTTTAATTTAATATACAAGAAAAAAATTGATAGATCGGGAAGTAAATGTAGTATTTAAAATGAAAATGCTTTTACACAAAACTTACATTCCCAATACAAATTTCTTTTGAAAATTTTAAATAAATTCTTCATGCGTGTGTTTCTTTTATTTTTTTTCTCATCTTTGTTCAATTTTTTTTATTCATTTATAGTTTAAAATACACAAAATTAATTTTTATTTTTGATTTAATTATATAAATTTAAAATTCATAAACTATCTTTTAATATGAAAATAAAAAATAATGCAGGAAAATATTAATTAAAAGTTGATTTTATTTTTCCTTTAGTTGCTTTTTTATTGCATTAGTTTACTTTGTATTAGATTAAAAACTTTGATTTGTGCAGTTTATTGATAACATACATTTTATTTGTAATAGTTTATTTTATATTATTCTAAAAACTTTGATTTGCATTCAATAATTTCTTCAGACAATTTGTTTAATAAGTAGAATGAACAGTGGGATCGTTTGCAACTATCCCATTGCTCATTCTACTTTTAACGTATAAAAATATTCCAAGAAGAAACTTAGAATGCTTTTCATATATAAACTGCAATTTTAAAATCAGTATCAAAAGTATTTAAATAATAAACATCATTGATTATAATAATTTTGATTAAAATAGCAATTTAAATAATTTAAAAATAAAAGTGGGCACTCATACATTGATCTAATATTTATTCATCAGTGTTTATTTTTTAAGTAAAAGATATTTTTCGTTATTTCTATTGCGTACTAGAACGTACAAGCGCGTTCTAGTACACAATTTACGTGTTCTTTAGAACATGTAACTGTGTACTAGAGAAGATTTATTTCTTATAATATGTAATTTAAAAAGTATTGCTTTTGTAGGATAATTGTATTGAATCATTGTAATACAGACAAGAAAATAATAGAAAAAAATGAAAGATAAAAATATTCATCCATAATTAAAAAATAAAAATAATTAAAATAATATGCAACAAGTACTTTTTGAGAGATATTTTCAGATAGCATTCTATTTTGAGGTTTGATTATTTAAATTCTGTTGTACCCACATTTAAACAACTTCAAAGCAACCAGAAAGAGTAAATAGAAATTATTTAAAAATTTTATAACCTAATATAAAAGTAATATTAAAAGTAAAAATAAAATAAAATACCTATTATTTATAATTGAGTTAAAGAAATAAAATGATTTTAATAATATTATATTTCCACAACTTTTCCTGGCGACTTTTTTGAATATAGTTTTAATGACGATTTCAACTCTGGATTTATATAATAAAATATGAATGCAATTCTTTGACATACAGTATAAAATAACAAAAGTAGAGATTTAATAAATAACTCTTAAGAATTTTCAATTTAATTAAAATTTTAAATGACTTTTAAAAATTAATTTTTAATGTATTAAGTATAATTTTTAAATTTTTTTTCACCCAATATTTTTCATCTAAATTAAAAAAAAATTGTATAGAAATGTCTCAAAAATAGAAGATTCAAGAATATAATTAAAAAAAATATGTAATTAAAATTTTAAAAAATATAATGTTAAAAAATTAAAATTTTTATACTAAGAAATTCAATTTATTATACATAAGTCATTGTTTACTTAAGAGTACATAGGAGCATTTTTTAAAAATAATAAATAAAATTCGTATTTCCCAAATGGGGATTATAATTCAATCGCACTATCTACCATGTCTTTACAATGAATCCAATATTTTTATTTCAATGCAATTAAATTTTATAAAAAATTTTTAATATATAAAATTAAAATTCATTTTTGTATTTACATTTCTTATATATCGTAACTTCTTGAAATTTAAATACTCAAAACACAGTGCATTAATTTTTGCCACCAGAGTTCCTTTCTTTTTTTACTAAGTTCACTGATACCACATTACAGAAGGAAAACTCTGCGACAGCTGGTTTGTTCGACATGGCCAGGAAACTGAGTCTAATTTCAGAAACTACACCCGGACACGAAAGAATGTACTTCAGTGGCATCTGTACAGCTGCTATGGACTATTGCGTGATTGGCTGTTTACGTCTCAGCAACAATGTTGTTTTAAAACAGATTGGCCGTTTTCCGCGTTTGTATCAATCGCATTGGATTTCTTTTTTAAAATATTCAAGAAACCAGAAGTAAGAAGTTCTGGAGGAGATGCATTTTATTTGGGATGATAAAATATTTTAATAATTGCTTCTTGGCAATTGTTATTTCCCATAATTAACACACACAATAAAACTTAATTTTTGAAATATTGTAGAAAATGATATAATCAAAATTCTGAGTAAAAAATAATTTTTGGAGACTTTTAAATTAAAAATTGCTTGAAATGAAGTAATTAAAAAATAAATACAGCTGAATTAATTTATATATTAGTTAATTAAAATAAAATTATTTGAAAGTTTATTTAAAATCTGTCGCTCTATATCTGGATCAAATACCAAAAATAAATAAAGATTGTGCAAAAATTAAACATTAAATAATAATACGAAAAATTAATAAAAGATTAAGTATTTTATTGTAAGAAATTGCTTTGTCTCAATTTTTATTAATAAGCTTATTTTCGTGCTTATTTAATACAAAATTGGCCAGCAGGTATCCAGTGTAATATCACCCCATAAAATCTGGAAAAGTTTAACTAAAACCACAAGACTAAATTAAACAGCTGACAAAATGAAAATACCAAATAAATAGAATACTTACTATTGTATCGTTATGTTTTGAAAACTTTTCATTATAATCTTATGTAAATGTGTTTGAAATTCTTTTTATGCTTATTATTTCTAAAAATCAATAAACCAAAATGTAAAAAAATAGTTAATACATTTTTTATTTATTAAACACCTAATGACAGCTCGTTTGAATACTATTGTTTGAGTTTATCTTCTTGTTATCGTGCTCATTGAATTTATCTTTTTAATTATATATACATACATATATATACATTTATATACGAGGGTTACTCTAAAATTTTTGAGATACGCGCAGACGCGAATTTACAAAATAAAAATAATGGTTTAATTTTAAAGTACAAAGTATTTTAACACAGAAGACGATTTTTTACTGACTTACTTCAACTTGTTTAGCGTGGAATAAATTTTAAACAGAAGAGAAAGTGAAGTTGACGCGAGAACATTTTCGCGCTATGATTTTCTACGATTTCAAAGCAGGCTTAAATCAAGAAGAATGCGTTCAACGGTTGCAATTAGCATTTGGTGATGAATCTCCAGCTCGTGTTACTGTATTCAGATGGTTTAGAGAATTTAGAAGAGGTCGCAATTTTCTTCAGGATGAAGAACACACAGGAAGGCCGCCGTCGGCAGTAATCCCGGATAATGTGTCTGCCATACGAAAAATGTTAATGGATGATAATCGCTCCACCTATAAAATGATACAGAAGGAACTTAACATTGGATCCGCAGCCCTACACAAAATCATTCATGAAGAATTGCATATGAAAAAAGTAGTTTGCTGTTGGGTTCCCCATAATCTAACTGAACATCAAAAAGAGGAGCGTGTCACAATCAGTAAAGAAACTCTTAATATGCTGAATGATGGTGGCCACTGCATCATTTCGAAAATTGTAACAGGTGAAGAAACGTACATACCGTTTTTTGACGTTCCAACACGTCAAGAAAGCAAAGTATGGGTCTTTGAAGATGATCCCACGCCGACAATGGTGAAAAAACAACGCGCACTGAAAAAAGTGATGTATGCCGTTTTCTTCAGAAGTACGGGATTGGTCAAAGCCATCAAGTTAGAAGGACAGAAGACAGTAACAGCAAACTGGTGTACCACTAAATGTCTTCCAGAAATTCTACAAGAACTGAATGTTAGGGGACTAATGCTTCACCATGATAATGCATCTTCACATACAGCCGGATTAACAGTTGAGTTTCTTAAACAAAAACAAATTAAAGTGATCGAACATCCGCCATATTCACCTGATCTAGCTATGTGCGACTTCTGGTCATTCTTTAATCTAAAAAAGAACTTACGTGGACGTCGTTTTCATTCAGAAGAAGAGATTGATGTGGCTATAAATGCATTTTTTCATCTATTCGAAGAAATGAATGGCTTGAGGCATTTAATCTGTGGAAAATTCGTCTACAAAAGTGCATTGATGCTGGAGGGGATTACTTTGAACACACTTAAAATTTTGTAAGTATAACTTTAAAAACATAGTTGTATCTCAAAAATTTCAGAGTGACCCTCGTATATATATATATATATATATATATATATATATATATATATATATATATATATATATATATATATATATATATATATATATATTCGCATATTTCTTTTTAATATTTCAAACAAAAAGTAGCTCAATATAAAGTCTGAGTACTTATGTCTTGATAATTTTACAATAAAAACTGATAACTCATAATAATAATGAAGGCTAATAACTTTTATCGTGGTCCCTGATATGATTTTGTTTATCATGTGTTGCTTTGTTATATAACCAAATTCTTTATATATATGATTACATAACCAACAACCAACTATGATTTCATAATCAAAATTCACCAATTAGCAGCTTAACAAAATTGAAATTTTTATTATTCATGCTGTGAATATAAAGAATTTCATTAACTAAAACGGAGAAATTGATTATTTTGAACCATGCTATATAAGGGCATGGAAAAATGCCAAATGTGTGTCCATATTGTGAAGAAAGTAGTTCAATATGAATGATTTATTCATAAGCCTAAGCGATTTAAATTTTAGAAGGGACAATAAATCATACAAATCTATTAATTATGTACTTGACTTTAAATTTACACGTAGTCATTTCTGACCCACACAAAGGAATACTTTAAGGGATTAGTCTACAGTTTTTTAAAGTCGTCATCAAGCAATATTTTACAATAATCAAGTTTGAATGGCTATTGATTAAATATTTTCATCTGGTCAATGAGATGAATAAAAAGGCTATTTTGTATAATATAAAGATATCTAAAAAAGAAATTTAATATTGAAAGAAAATTTATTTTTAAATTTATTTCTCTGTTGAATAATAAGTGCTTTTGCTGTGCGCGGTTAATCTGTGGTTTAAGTACCCCTTTCCCGCCAAATTGGCGATAGACGCGCCAAGCGTGGTAACCCTGGCTATTCTAAGTACCTGAACAATGAAATTTATTCGTTTCAGTGTATATTATAGTGTATTTTTTGTTATACAATTCTTAAAAAAATCATTGTTTTTGTTTTCGTTGCCATACCAACGGTGAAATTCGTTAAAAACACGGATTTCGGTTTCGTCGACATAGAAACGACGTTTTTGCGTAGTGTCTCCCGGAGCATTCAAATCCGCGAGACAACACGCAAAAACACGCCAGTTGGCGATTTTTTTTAAAATGCGCCAACCAGGGGACCCAAAGCATATTTTCACCCTGTGCGCATATTAGGGAATTTAAAGAAACAAAACAGAACTGCCGAACACTGAGTTCTCGTTTTAATATGCATATTCGTTATATTTACCGATGTAAAAGTTTTAAATAGATGATTTTAAACAAAATAAACGTAATGAAGCATATGAGATTTTATATATAATTTGCATACATATTCCACGAGATTTACTTAAAAGCATAGTTTCCATGTATTTGTAAAATACCGATGTATATTTATACGAATATACTTCCTCAAAATTTACATTTCATTGATATACTTTAAAAAAATACTAATAACAATATATAAAAACTAATGTGTGTTATAGCTTAAGTATTCAACTGGCAATAATAATGATGAAATCATCTGAACGTTGTTTAACCAATTTATAATAAAATTTATGAGAATATGCAGCATAGGTAAATTATATAAAAGTTTATTTTCATTGTTGCAGTGTTTTAACGATGCCAGTTATCGGCATGCACTCTATGCATTGGATTCCATCTTTTCCTTATTTATGTATTCCAATCATATATGTGTACATCAGTTTGTTTACCATTAAGATGTTTTTGTTCCGTTCCAGTTGAGATTATGATTACATCACTTTATTATAATTCTTATTGATTTATAAAATATCCATGGCGTCAGATAGCGTTTCTGGTAAAATTTTACCGTACGGTCACCCTTGGCGAAATTTTCAAAAAGTCGCCAAGGCCGTATGACGAAAACCCGATCGGGAAAAACGGTACATTGTTGGTATCTATCAACATGCTCAACTAATTTTATAAAATTAACAAAAAACACAGATTTATAGATTTCAAATATCAATGCTAAAATAATAAAGTTGATATGTTAAATTTTCATAAAATCTTTTTATTAAATTTTATATTAATGAATTCAAATCGGTAAGTATTCATGAGAAATTAATGACAAATAGTGTTGCCAAAATACTAGTTTCCCGGGTTTCCAGTAAAAGTGTTCACAAATTTGGTGCCAAAAAGAACACGCCAACGGTGACCGTACAGTAAAACTGATCCGCGTTTCTTCTACGTCACATCATATTCAGACGGATCCAACTTGTCAACGAATTTGCTACCTGCCTTCAAATCTCATTCTTTGAGCGGCAGCAAACAAGGCGAAGTTACCCATCCAATGTCTGAGAATAGTGTCGAAGTTCATTCTGTTAATAAAACGATTTTTTTTTATAAAGAGCAAAGAATCGGTTTGAAAAGCCGTTTTCCATTAATTCAAACCATTAACACGTTGACAATAGAACAACAGAAAAAGCAAAATGAAAAAAACTAGACAAAACGTCCATTTTATGGTTACTTTAAATTGGCAAGAATGATTTTTTAATTTTTTTAAATTTTTCATTAATTGGTAGAATTTTAAATTCGCTTTTAAATCGTAAGAGTATTGGCTTGCTTACGCCAACATTAAAATTTTTTGCCACTATTGAACACGTTGCATGATCCCTCTAAAATAATAGCTACAACAATAAAAACCAACATGAGTCTTGTAAAATGTTAAGGTAATCTATTATGTATTCATTTCACTGTTTGTCACAGTAACCGAAATTTTAATACGTGTAACGGTTGATTTTACTGATAAAACTGTGTCTATCATCTGCATAAGAACTGTTCTCTGAATAGGGTAGTATCTCACTTATACCAAATATATAGATAATCTAATGTTTCATTTCTAACGGTAAACGATTGTTGCATATAAAATTTGCCAAAATCCCTAGAAAATGAGAATTAATGTTTAGAAACATGTAATCTGTTTCACTGAGTCGATATTACAAGCGTAATAAGAAAGTTAATGCGACTATTTTTTATGAAAGAAACTGTAAGAAGCACTTCATCCATCACATGGAGCAATCATTGTGTTGGATAATTGTGTAACCGGTACATCACTACCCATCATTCTGATTCAGCTTGTTTATTATGACCGAGGAAGCTCATGAGTTTTACTATAAAATAAGAATATAAGTCATCAGCTATACCTTTTTAATGTCATTACCACTAGATGATTCTTTCTTTGAAATGGATTATTCGCTTTTCCCTTGATGATATGTTTCATTGATAGATAAATGATACATTTGAACAGAAAAGATAGAATTCGAACTCGAGAAAAGATGACCTATAAACTATCCAAATGTAAATCTTATGTCTGCCATATATTACAGTGTATAAAAAATTTGTCTGCCATATTTGCAAGTTTCTGTTTTTAGCTCACTACTGTTTTTTTACTATATTTAAAGCGAAATGTTGAATTATGCTTAGAAAAATTCACCACTAACTTTTCTTCAACATAGCATAACAAATAACTTCTCAGGACTTTGCTTCCATTAAGAAGACAAAATTTTTAATTCTAAGCATTTAAATTAACAACATATATATATATATATATATATATATATATATATATATATATATATATATATATATATATATATATATATATATATATATATATATATATATATATATATATATATATATATATATATATACATAAATTAATCACCATATAATAAGTTACATAAGTGACTAATACCACTAATATTGCATAATTATATTAGATATATTATTCACTAACAATGAAACAATATCATAATAAAACCAGGCTGCATTCAATAGATGAAATCTTATTTACACCAACTTAATATTTAATATTATTTTGACATTAATAATATTTTGTCTGACTGAACCACCTACATAATGACTGCAAAATATTGCTTCATTAAACCGAGTCATATTCATTATCAATAAATCAATATTTTGGAAATTTGAGTGAAATGGTAATTGATGCAAATCAAAAATATGACAGAATGTGAACTTAAAGACAAATTATATTAGTATCGAGTATTTCTCCTAAGTCATTCATAAATTTTGATCCAAAACTCATCGGAAGAACAAGAAACAACGCTTTGAACATTGTCACATTTGTATCAATTAGATCCAAAAAGTTTGCTTATTATTCTGCAGACTGTTGTTCATAGTTTTCCCATTTATATTACTTTAAAAAATTAACTGTACAAAGTACAAATAGGTAATTCAACTTGATACTTTGAAAGAATCACATGAACATTTGTCTTAAAATATAGCATTAATGTTAAAAGTAATTAAAGAAACATTTATGCTAAAAGCATAAGATACAAAATATTTAAATTTGTAAAAAATTATTGTATTTTAATATAACTTAGGTAACCTTTGTAACAAATAATATATGAAACCTAATAATATTGCTAAGCCAAATTAATGGCTAACATTTTCCCTTTCGTCCAGTAAGTCTGGATTCAAAACTCAAGAGAAATACAACATACAAAACATTAAATCCATCGACCACAACAAAAAATGTTTGCGTGTTATTTAAAAAAAAATATTTCTCATAATAATATATGCTTCTGTGCGAGCTAAGAGAATATTTGATATTACTAATTCAATTAGAGATAAATTAGAGAATCACATGTAAAACATAATCATGTTTCAACCCGTCGTCAACTGATTTGAAAACTTATCGGCAATCAATAAAATTCCATTTCAAAACTCACTCATTACAATTGCTCAGTCTCGTTAATTAAATCTTTCTGATAATTTAACACTCTGCAAACAGCAGGAGTTACAATAGCTAAAGACGAAAATGTACCAAACACGCAGCAAGACCTTTCCCACGAATTTATTAAGGAAGCATTTTGTATCAATCTCATAGTTGGTGATTATAAATCAAAACATAAAGCTGGGAAGAATTTCCATTAAGGCTAGGGATTTTCTCAGAGCAAATTAGGGGATGGTTCAAATCGGCTAATAAGCTATAAGTGAAAGAAACCACACACAACCATGATTAATGATGTTTGCTTCATTTCCTCTGCAATGATCATGCTGATTCATAGTCCTATACATAGTACATGAACTTTTGCTGAGGGAAAATTATTTTTCCGGGAAGAACACGGTGTCCTGATTTCTGTAGGGATTCTTTTACAAAATAGTGACATCAATTATTAGAAGACTCTGAAGAAAAGGTAAAGTAAGTAAGCGAATAATAATAATAATATATTTTTATGGACAATATTAATGACAAATTCCTGTCAATTTTTTTTTCACAAAATTAATTCCATATTGTAACATTATTAAGAGAAAATTAATGCTTTTATGAATGATTGCTCAGATTTTCAGTCAAATAAACAAAACGATTTGTTATTTATTAATAGAAAATGGAATGTTTTTTTTTAAAAAAAACTGTTTATCGTCTGAGTGAACAATAAACTCATTTGCAATGTGAATAAGAGATTTCATATTGTCTAATGAAAAACAAACTGAAAATTTCTAAGTTTTTATCAAATTGTTTTAAAAATTCACTTAAATTTGTCTACAGAGGATCCCAACATGAACCTCATTTTTAAGCAAAATCTCCCAAAAGCTCAAAAGAAAAAAAAGTTTAAAAGCTGTGTTCAAAATATAATATTTTTAATTTATGAAGATGATTTTAAGATAAAAAAAATTATCAATTACTTTCAGAAAGTACAATATTTTGATAAAATTTTATTAATTTATTTTACATTACACTAGTAAATTTTATGCTTAAATATAATTTAATATTTATCAAACTAATACGCGTTGCCAATTGTTGAAAAATTATTTACTATACATTATGTTGTAACAAATTTAATATATTTTTAAGAACATTTAAAACTGTAATATATTCTTCAAAAAAAATGACAGTAGCCACAAATAAAGGAACATATTAACTATTTTTTTAAAAAATGTTTCACCTGTTTTTTTATTTATTAAATTAATTTTCATCACCCACTTGATTCAATCTCCAAAATTGTAGATTATAAAAATGAGCCGTTATTTCTTTTTTCTTTATTTGAAAATTGCACACATTCAAAGAATCGCTTTCTTAAAATTTTGAAGAAATTTAGGGAAAAATGAGATTTTATAATTACCAAAGATTTTTAAGATTTTACATAACAATTTAAATATTTTTGATTAAACATTTTTCTTTGTAAGGCATTGTTTCCTTTAACTGGTTATGTGTACAAGAGAAATTCACAAATTTGAGAGATTACAAATCTTTGTGTGTAAAAAAATCTTTACCTTCTCAAAAACATATTTCTTTAACTTTAGATAATTTTAGGAATTTTTGACTATTTTTTTAACAGAGTTTATGAGGATAATCTTAATAAATGATCAATTACATCATCAGTTTTAGTCCTCAACATTTTATAAAGTATTTCGCATTTTAAGTGTAGTTTTATCACCAGGAAATGAGGCATTTATAAACATTTATTATTTAATTTTTTCTAAATTCCTTTTTTTTCAATCATATTCTCTTTACAATTGATATCATTCTTTTGCTAATTGAAATAAATGCAACTGATTTAAAATTTGGAGACTTTATATAAGAAATTTCGGTACTTTTCCAATACACCCCCGTACGATAATCGCCGTAACTGGAATGAAAAAATTCTTAATTTGCATACATCTTGTATTGTTTAAAAAGGTTTATGTTTTCAGAAATTACTAAAAATAATACAAACATTTTATTTACATTTTATAAACTCAACAATTATCATTTATTGATAAAACTTATTTAAACGCCAATGTTTATTTATGCCGGAAACTCTTAAGCAATCTATTCGGTGACCGATTGCGTAAGTATAATTAATTGTCTCTTTTTTCAATGAGACAAAATTAAATTTTGCTGCATTTAGTTGTTTTTTGCCCGTGGTGACTTAGTGACCATAGTACTTTTTTTATCCGACAAAATTATCATTTATCAATCTTTTGCACCAAGTAGCTTTGGCTTTGTTTAGCATTTAACTTGCTTACATGGTTTATCACTCTAGTCAATTTTTGTACAAAAGTTGATTTAAATATATTAGATTTAAAATAAATTTTTGAGTCATTAAAAATCACATTGTATTTACGTTATATTATTTTCGCTTCATCGTAAAAAACATGCTATTTCTTTAAGGATTATAAGCGGGGATATTGCAGAAAAGTAACGAAATTTCTAAATCTTAACGGTGAAGTTCCTTCTTTTGTATTTTTCCGAAATTCCTCGATATTATTTTAGCCTCAGCATAATCTATAAAAATAATAAATATTCCTTAAAGATAACTCCAGAAAATATCTAAAAATGGTTTTATTTTAATTGCATTTTCTTTTATTCTATGATTCATATAATATCCAATCGTATTGAAATGAAAATATTGATTTTGTTATATTTTGCATTTTGAATGTAGCGATGCTTGTATATGTTTTTTTTCCTTCATCTTTAAATAATATGATTCGTTTAATTAGACAAATGAGAGATTAATTCGAGACAGAACTCAATTTGTCATGTTTTCTGGTTACTTTATCGTCACAATCGGGCATAGATTCTAAAAATAGAGGCCGAAGATAAATGTATTCTTACGTCTGTATATCGTGACCTTAACACATGTACACACGGTTACCGTTGCAGATCGTACGTTTGGCCGAGAAAAATTATGAAGAACTTAGAGAAGTAGGTTAATATATAATAGGAATAATCTGTTGGCGATTCGGTGCCGATCGATTTTCGATACGTTTCTCAACTTTTTGGAGGGGAGGAGTAGCGAGCAGGAGAGAGTTTTCCCCTCCCCCTCGACAGGGAGGAGCGGATTCTGCGAGAGTTCCGGATATTCCAAATTCTGTGTGGAGAAGTGAATTTTGAAGACAGGCGATTTCCAAATTCTATATTCTTCTCAGCAATATTGTTGGTCAACAATGTTGTCCTCCTCAACAATGTTACTCTCATGAAAGGAAGTTCAGAGACTTCACTTCTGTGCTGAATACTCTTAGTTCCAGTTTCTGTATTTTAAGTAATGGAATTGTACGTGAAATTATAGAATATTTCTAGGTTAAATTTTCGTACATCTTTTGGAAATTCATTTATTATTTTATAGATATCTTATTTTGAAATTACTAATGAATTTACTTTTTATTGCAAACGAATTATTTACAAAACATTATTTGTGAGATAGAAACCTTTTAATGTCAATACAAACAAGGATAAATTTGAAAGATTTATGAAAATATAACAGGAAAGTATTAGCGCAGATTTTTTTGAATTAATATTTATTGGGGTCTTAAAATTATCTTTAAGTTAATTATTTCTTCGTATAGATTAACATCACCACTGTTTTTTTTAAATTACTTAATTTAGAATAGTCTATCGGAATGAATAAAATAAATAGAGTTCGTAACAAAAAATACAGCTATTTTATTTGTAAATTAATAACTAATAGCTAGATATATTTAATTTAAAATTTTCTATTAATTTTAAAATAAATTTTTGTAAAATTATAAATTAAATACTTTTTATACAATTTTAAATTAAATACATTTTTATTTTAATTTCATTGCCAGCCAATACTATATAAGTCTGAGAAATTAACAAATATCCATTTCTTTTTTTTCTTATCATCTTATTAGTAATTTTATATCAATTTTAATGAATAATTTTATTAGAAAATAAAAGCAACAATTCGTACATTGGTCATTGTGGGATATCTATATCGAGGATATTTTATAAATAGCGGATTATATTCACTTATCGCAAAGCAACCTTCTAAGCACCTTCATCATTAATTACGGTTTATTAGTATGACTATTCTTTGGTGTCGGCGATTCCAGGTTTAAATACAAATATCGTTAACGAATGGAAAATGATAATTGTGCTTTTGTTTTTAGAGCACACGTTTTTTGCATCTTTTTTGTGGGTTTCTCTATGTATATCAATCGAGTTAAATTTTCTGGTTTCTTCCCTAGCAATACTTAAAAAAGCTCCACTATTTGTGAGAAATGTTCTCCTGGAGTTGATACACTGAGAATATTCAATATCTTATCATAATTTGTTTAGAAAGTGCTAAAACGCATCTACAGCGATTGAGGTTCATGCTGAAAGCAGAAGCGTGAAATATTTTTACGACTGGTTACAATCAAATCCAGGAGCATGCACTAAATAGACCGCTGTCTTATCACTAGATCCTGGTGAATTCAAGCAAAAAAGATTAGAAAAACTGTGTATTTACTAGTAAAGTCATAAATATTTGATAGATGATGTTTGTAAACTGTAAAATTATTCATACAAGTTACCGATAAGCGGCCTCAATTGTTTCAGATGCAGGCCAGGAGTACACTAAATAAGGGGTAAAACATTTTTACTAACAGTCACATAGTGAAATATTGATATAACATAGTTGTTGTTGTTGCTAATCCCAGATGATCAAGCAATGCTAGAACATCTCCCTAAAACCCATTAAGTCCAAAAATAGTGTTGGATCTTTAAGAATGTCACTTTTGGCAAAATCCAAGTAGTTTAGAATATGGGTAGGGGAGGCCTGCACGGCTCCGCACCAGTGGCAATCCGGGTAATTCTTCTGTCCCTGATGAAAAACGAGAGCTTTAATATGTCCACTAATGAAGCTAGAAAGAACTATTTGTTGCTTTCTGGTACCCTTGGTTCGAATATTCATTGTATTGGGAAAAAGAGCAGCTTCGATTAGTCCGAAGACCTGGGGCACCAAAGGTAGAAGACCGACTTAGCCCCTATAGCGTGCTAGCTTTAGCTGAGCATAATGGAGTGGCCTTCACGCCTAGGGTAGCCCTACCAGGAGAATATACTCCTGACGTACTTCGCCCACTCTGCCCAGGAACACCCTCCCGCCACGTTGAGGCAGCTAGGAAAGACTTAGGGAGGGATATAACGTAGTTTTAGCACCAATGTGTTTCCTTGTATCTAGCCTTGAGTTGGGCTCTACCAGTCAGATTGAAGCAGCCGGGTAGAGTGTTCGTGATTCTGAAGCAAGGATCAAGCAGAAGACCCCCAAAGCTTGGCCTTCCACCCCCAGAGGTATCATTTCATTTAGAGGATATTACGACCAAGTTTTAACAGTACCAGTAGTAAACACGAATCATCTTTCGAACTCACTACCTTCCGATAATGAGAACGACGCCCTAGCCAACCAAGAAATAGCGGCCGCGAGCAACAGTAGTGAAACTGAATTCACTTGACTCAATCAGATAACTTTCATGCAGAAAAATCTAAGTGCATTTAACATATTTATATAGCAATCTTTTCTGCAGATGTGGTTTGAAAAAGAAGGTGCTTGTTCAAACGTCATCTGACTGGAGTACAGTACAAAATTGACCAGTATTCAGTGCTGGTTAACCTCGATCACTTTAATATTTAATATAGTTAAGGAACTCTTCCCCAGATCATTCCTCATCATTGCAAATAAATAATCAAGGAGTTCTCAGAACACTCATATCCATAAATTAAAGGTAATGACAGAGTCAGTAACTAAAGGTTCAGGAATAAAACAAGCGTGAATTGTTCATAAAGCCAATTTATTAAAACAGATAAGAGAACAAAAAGTTAGTATCAATGATACTATTCATAAAAGCCACAGTTTTTGCTCCAGAGAACAATTATAAAAGTGTCTACTTTACAGAAATTGTACATAGTTGCTATGATGGTTAATGGCTTGCATGGTTTCTGATAATTAATTCTACACCCATGGCAACACTTAGCAAACGCACAGATCTTTTGATAAATAGGGCTCGTTATGGTTCTGATTTACACATGCAGATCTGTTCTGGAGAACAGTATAAATCTAACACTAACACCACGATAACGGTAACGTTAAATGTTGTCTTCGTGGTAAGGGATACTTGGCACCCTCCATCTGAAAGTCTGACGTAAATGAGATAACAAGATAAATCTGGACTCTTTAAATAACATTACATTATCCCTGTAATGATATCTATACTGGCTATACGCTGGCGACAATCTCTTGCCATGAGTGGATCACGTCTGATAAAAATGCGAGAAAATAAAACAATATTTATTAAATGTCTTTACACAGTTTGCCTCGAGACTGTACTTCTTGTGGCTGTTGGTAGATGACGAGATAAGTCGGATAAGGCAATCCGTTTGCTTCTTCTTCTTCTTAGAGTTGGGTTTGTATGTCATTGAGCACCTCAGCTTTTATCAGCATTTTGTACTGTTAACTCCAAACCAAATGTTTCCTAGTTCCAGTTGCTCGGGTCACCCACTTTATTAATAAAGTCCGAGTCCTTTAATGGAGTCTAGTTCTAACTCTCTAGTATGGATGATGCCTAAAGAAGTTAATCTAGGGAGGGCAAATCCTCGCATTCGTAAATGATATACTTGGCCGTTTCCTCTTGCATGACATTTCCTGTAGATAGGGTCTTGCTGAAACAGTCCTATTTTATGGAGGTGTTTTCTGAAACAATAGTGCCCAGTTATGAAGCCTACGATTAAACGAATCTTCTGCCTAGAGTATCTTAGAATTTCAGAGTCAATCCTCTCTGATGATCCACAGATGATTCTGGTCAGAGAGTCAGTCATGCTAGCAATAGCTTCCTGACTTTCACCAGAAGAATATGGTTTGGAGGTCACTTCTATCTCCTATGAAGGATTCATTGCTGCCCCTTCACTAGATTGCCTCTGAGTTCCCTTGTCTTTTTCAGCAAGGTCTACTTCAGAGGCTTCACCTACAAATGCAGAAATGGTCTTTTCAGTCACAAGATAACAACTAATAAGCTCAGGTAATATAACAGTCCACCCAGCATTCCCTGAGTTACTGGGCAAGACAAAAAAGCTCTAGAAGTTCGCCAGGCAACTAGAGGCTCCGTTAAGACACCATTACCGCGGTGCCAAATAGCCCTAGGCACGGGTCGCATAACACCAGGGTTTACGGGAGCTGGTTCGCGGCCTCTGATTCTATATTCAAGGCTATCCTGTCATTCTTACAGGACGTTCGGTGATCCACCACCTGCCGACGCGCCTGGTAGCTGCTCAGGTCCCAGGAATCCGTTTGCTTCTTTTAGCAGTTACGGCCAAATGTCGGTCTTCTTCTTCTTCTTAGAGTTGGGTTTGTATATCATTGGGCTATCTTCTATACTGCCAATCTTCTTAAATTGATTCTAATATTATTGCAGGAGGCATCAAGGAATTATTTCAAATTAACCAGTTTTATGTTGTTCAATTTCTCTTAAATGAGAAATGGTACTTCTCCTTCTTCTTCTTCTTCTTCTTAGAGTTGGATTTGTATGTCATTAGGCACCTCTACTTTTATCAGCATTTTGTACTATTAACTCCTAACCCAATTTTTCCTAGTTCCAGTTGCTCAGGTCACCCACTTTATTAATAAAAACCGATAACCCTTTAATGGAGTCTAGGTGTAACTCTTTAGTATGGATGATGCCTAAAGAAATTAATCTAGGGAGGGCAAGAGCCTCGAATTCGTAAATGATATGCTTGGCCGTTTCCTCTTGCGTATGACATTTCCTGCAGATAGGGTCTTGCTGAAACAATCCCATTTAAAGGAGATGTTTTCTGAAATAGTAGCCTACGATTGCCAAAGGGCCAGTTATGAAGCCTACGATTAAACGTATCTTCTGCCTAGAGCATCTTAGAATTTCAGAGGCAATCCTTGCTGATGATCCACAGATCATACTTTTAGCGTGGGTTTGACCAGGAGTGTTGAGCCAAACTTCATACATCTTCCGTTTTTCCCATCTAAGAACATTGGTTTTTGCGGTCTTCAAATTGATCCCACAAAAAGGTTCTGCACCAATGGGAGCAAAAGACGATCCTTGTTTAGCAAGTTCATCAGTCCTTTCATTACCTTCGATACCTTTGTGCCCTGGCACCCATACAAGGATCATCTTGTTTCTAATTGCCAGTTCTGTAAGAAGGTTTCTACATTCCAAAATCATTTTAGATTTGATTTCGAAAGAACTGAGCGCTTTTAAAGCGGCTTGACTGTCACTAAAAATGAGAATCCGCTTACCGTGGTAGCCCTTCCTCATATTTAGTCGCAGACAGTGGATAATGGCCAAAACTTCTGCCTGGAAGACCGTAGCGTATCGCCCAAGGCTTACAGATAGGCTGGTTCTTGGTGACACGCCACATACTCCCAGTCCTGAGAGGCTGTTTTTCAGTGATCCATCTGTGTACCAGATTAGATCTCCTGTTTTAGTTTTGAACATATTGTTATCCCATTCGTCTCTAGTTGGAAAAACTATTTCAAATGTCCTTTCAAACATGTATGACTTTTCCATGATGTCCGAAGGCATCAGGTAAGTAGGATCTTATCTTTTCCTGGAAATACCCCTGTGCCCTTTGGCAACATGCTGGTCGTACCATTGGTTTTGTAACTTCAATTTGTATGCAGTCATTCTGGCAGTGCTGCAGATGAAGATGTCTAAAGGAGTCAGATCCAACATAACCTCCAATGCTCTGGTTGGTGCGGTGGACATTGCTCCTGTGATGCAGAGATAGGCCAGTCTTTGTAGACCTCCTAGTCTGTCAGTCACAGACTTCTGTTCCATCTTTTGCCATCAGATCACACAGGCATATGTGATAATGGGCCTGACAATAGCTGTGTACATCCAAAACATCAGTTTTTTATGTAGACCCCAGTTTTTACCAAGCATTCGCCTGCAAATCATAATGCTTTCCTTTGCTCGGTTAATTTTATCATCAATGTGCTTATTCCTGGTGAATTTCTAGTCTAAATAAATGCCCAGATATTTCACCTCTGAAGCCACATTGATTTCAACATCAAAAAGTCTTGGTATGTAAAAACCCTTCCATTTCCTTTTGCGTGTAAAAGGTACAAGGTAGGTTTTCTGAGGATTAACCATCAGGTCCCTATCCATGCACCATTGACCAACTTAGAACATCCTAAATGAACATCCATAACTTAAAGCATCCTAAATGTCGGTCTTCTTTCGGCGTTGTACTCGAGAGTAATCTGTACTATAACATTCTCTGACATTTGTATCGTTTTGGAATCGTCGACAATGCAAATAAATGACAATTTTGGTAAATTTCATGGATATTTCCATCTGAGTACATTCACATTACAGACGGTACTGCTGGGATCATTTGATAAATTTTCATAATTTGCGCACAATTCTTCAAGTATAGCACGTATATGGTAATTTTACAGATGGAATTTTAGAGTTCGATTTATTTAGTGTTTGATTTTCGCATGTTTCTGAATTATCTTTAATTTATGAACATGAATGTATATAACTTTCACACGAAAAAGAAAAATGAGCGAGCATTATACAGGGATACATTCGCCACAGTTTTCAAATTATTTCAAAGTTAGAGATGTTTTCATGTCTCAACGTATATTAGACCAGCGTTTCCCAACGTGGGGCCCACGCCCCACAGAAGGGAGGGCAATTCGAAAATAGACTCGACACGAATTTAACCCTTTAGCTCCGACCATTTAAATGCAATGCTAGATTTCTGTGCCAAAATTGAAAGAAAAAAGAAAATTCTTAAATAATTGCGGTTAATAAATATTATAAATTGGTTTGACGAGACCAAAACATCAACTGGGGTTTTGGCATCGTCAAGTTAACCTCCCTGCGGCAGACACCAGGTTCCGAGTGCAGCCCCGAAAGCTTCGAAATCTTGTTAAACAACGCAATTGTTCGCATCTGAATGGCCCGTCGCAATTCTGTAGTGTTTTGCAGTTTCTGTAGTTTGTAGCGTCTGTAAAAACTGTTGTAAAAGTACCATTGATTTAAAGATATATACATTGTTTAGATATAATTAGTAAGTATATGATTTTATTTTCATTTATTTTAATTTTTGAAGCCTAATTTTCCTGGAAAACTTGTCACATGGAAAAAATATGTTATTTTGCGGTGGCGGTATAGTAAATGTGTTACATACATTTAAATAAATATGCATTTCTTTGAATACATGTTCTCTATATGACACATTAAATTAATTTCAACATTTAGTTTTAATTTTTAATTGACTTTATATACATATACATTTTTTTCAGCCCATAGTAATAAGTGGTGTAAGCAAGAAAAAAATTCGTCAATATTCGAAAGAATATTTAAAGTTTGGGTTCATACCTGCTGTCTAAGATGAGAGGTTTCCTTTTGGTCACTTTATGCCAGCTATGTTTGACCAACGAATCAATAAAAAGAGATCTTCTTGAGACGCATTTGTAGGCAAAACATAATGCTCATATTAATTCAGATTTGAATTACTTTCAAACTTTAAAAAAGAATTTTGAAAAGAGGACAACAGTAAAGTCTCTATTTACTGCTCACACTTCAACTCATAATCGCAATCTTGAGGCTAGTTATCAAATTTCCTTATCTATCACTAAATCTGGAAAAAATCATACTATAGGAGAGAATTTAATAAAACTGTCAATATATCAGCATTTCTTAAAACTGTTCTTGAAAAAAAATGACAAAGATATAAAAACTAAGCCACTCAGTAACAATACTGTTAGCAGATGAATAGACGAAATGAGTGAAGATGTTGAAAAACTACTTGTTGAAAAGCTGAAAACAAGAAAATTCTCAGTTCAAATGGATGAATCAACTTTGATAGACATAGAGGCAGTATTGATAGCTTACATAAGATTTATTGATAAAGGGCATTTTGCAGAAGAAATGTTATTCTGTAAAAGATTAGAAAGCACCTCTACCTCCAAAGATATATATAATAAGCTAAAAAAACCACTTAAATGTCAATAATATACCAATAAAAATATATCTTGTGCTGCAGATGGTGCTCCTAATTAGATGGACAAGAAAAAATGGCTGCTTAAAATTGAGGAAAGATGAGAATACAGAAATGATTTTCGTGCATTGTTTAATTTATAAGGAAAACTTGGTAGCTAAAAACATCTTGTGTGTTCTAAATCGTCAAGTTAAGCACTACATTCAGTAATAAAGTGTATCAATGCTATATTAAAGCTAAAGCTAAATGTCAGCATCTCTTCAAGCTATTTTGTGACGAACACAATATAGACCATGTGAGACTTTTACTTCACTCTGAAGTAAGATGGCTTTCTAAAGGGAAATGTTTGAAAAGATATATAGAACCGTTTGATACTCTTAGTGATTTTTTAAGTGACAAACCTAAAATAAAGTATTTGTTAACAGTCGATGGTAAAACATTTGTGAGTTATTTAGCCAATATCTTTGAGAAACTAAATATATTAAATAAGCAGCTTCAAGGAACAAATAAATTTCTTGTTGTTGCAAAAGAGAAGATATTTGGTTTCATTACCCATATTGAGTTAAGACAAAAATAAACAACAAAAACTTTGAACAGTTTCATTGGCTCCAAAAATGTGAAGTAAATGATACTGCTTTACTTGTTATTGCCGATCAACCGAAACTTCTATCAGCTGATTTAAAAGAAAGATTTTATGATTTAAAACAAATTAATTTTTTAACATGGATGATAATGTTAATGGATTTGTCTGATTTATCAAATATGCAATATCAAGAACTCGTAGAAATGCAAAATGATGATTCAGATAAACTTTATTTAATATAAAAGGAACGATGGCATGGCTTTCAGAGGAAATGGAAATCAAAGACCCAAATTCAACCAAATGTGCAATAAAACTATTGTTACAGTTTACATCTTCATATTTAGCTAAATCTGGATTTAGTGTAGTAAACAATTTACTGGTAAAAAAAAAAGAAAAGAAATCCTCTGGATATAACACAAAGGGAAGGCTTGAGACTGAAGCGAACCAAATTGGAATCTAACATAAAATTGACGTGAATAAAGCACAAGAATCTCACTAAATTAAAATTATTTCGAATTTGAATTTTAGTTTTTCATTATATGTGTGTGTGTTTTGAAAATTTACTTACTGTGTTTCGTTAATAATTTCCTAGCGATTTGTTCCTAAAACCTATCTTTTCAGTTTCTTAAGAGAACAAGTAAATTTTTTAATATTAAAAATCCTGCACATGTTACATAGGCTTAAGAATTTTAGAAAGGCTTAAAAAAAGAGGGGCATGACACAAAAAGGTTGGGAAACACTGATTATAAATGACGAATAATATGGAATATGGAATCATGTTCAACATAATAAAACCTCATCAGTGCAGATAGCATTAAATGGTATACAACCTCATCGATGTTGGATTTAATATTATGAGGTAAATGATACACAATAGTGTTTTTTAATGGAAATAACTTACATTAACTCATACAACTTTACTGGTAAGTTTTTACAGGTAAAAATTTTTTATTCAGAATTGAACAATTCTAAATATATCGGTTACTTTCTTAAGGTCGTATGTGAATAGATGAGATAAAACATCAATTTAAACTTCTTAAGAAGTTAATGGTCAATTTATTTTAGAGTTGATTTCTTTCTTTTGGTATTAGCTTACAGGAGAAATTGGAATTTTCACAGGTATAATGTGTAATAAAAATATCCATACTTGTCACGAAACGTTTAAGTTAAAGTATGCCAGAATAATCAATCTGTAATTCAGTTTCGATTAATATTTTTAATCACAGATTGGGAATGGGAAAATGTCACGTCATTTTAACATTAGCCCAATGGGCTCACACTTCTATCAAATCTCTTATGGGATTGCCTGGGACACAACTTTTTTGTAGAAATAGCCATTTATGAGCAATGCATTGCTATGCAGAAAGTGCAGTCACTTGTATAAATAAGTTTTTGCATTATTTTGATGATTTTGGTTTAGAATTTATGTATATATAAAGAACAGTTTAATAAAATAATAACATATATTAATAAAATATTGTTTCCTTATAAAACTGGTTATTACAGAACTAGTGAGGGAAAAATTAAACAGTCCATTTATATACATTATTTAATTGAAATAAACAAAATCCTCATTATTTTATCAAATATTTTTACCAAGTACATAACGTATATATATATATATATATATATATATATATATATATATATATATATATATATATATATATATATATATATATATATATATATATATATATATATATATATATATATATATATATATGTACTACAATACATTGAAATTGCAGCGCCAAGAAGGAGTTGGCAGAAAGTGACGAAACTCGGCAAACAGAGAGAGACAGCAACGAACAATAAATAATCTTTATTTCCAAATGTTATGCATAATACAGAGCGAGAACAAGGTTAGATCATAGCACCGTGGATAGGTTGTTGGAGCACCGTGGGCAGCGATACACGAAGCAGTGCATTTAGGCACAGAGTCAATGAGAGCACAGATGGTGTTCTGAGGAATGACTCTCCATTCCCAGTCAACCATTTGCCGAAGTGTTCCTTCTGAAAAAGGTAGTGGCAGGATCGGCAAATGGCCATATTTATATGGCCATTTACATACATAAATATTTCATTAGTCAGAGATCTGGCTAACACGTAGGCGAAGGAAGCAGCTGTACACCTTGCAGGGCATGTTGGCTGATGAGAGTAATATGTGGTAAAGCGTTATCCTACTGATAAAGGGCATTCAGCACCTTCCCCCTGAAGGTAGGGGAATGTCACTGGCCGCAGTACATCATTCACTTTATGTTATGCTGTCATAGTATCGTAAATACGCAATAGAAGTGACCTGGAATCGTACGCAACGATGCCCCAAACCATAAAGCCGCATTGTCATGCGTTCCACAATTTCTGCAGGATGAGACCTGTCTCCATGTCCATGCCACACTCTTACACGGTGATTATCATTGAAGAAACAGAAGTGTGACTTATCTGAGAAGACGATCCTGTGCCACTCAGTCGTCTGCACAGTTCTAACCCGGCACCATTCCAGAAGATTGCGTGTAGGCAGTGGGATCAATGGCAATCTTCTTCACGGGCGCCATGAGCGCAGACCACTAGCAACTAATTGACGGTAAATGGTTCTGTTAGATATGGGAGCATCCAGGGTACCACGTAAATGCTGCAGGATTTCAATATACCTACTTTACAGAGCTGCTACCGCCTCCCGTCGGAAGCGTCGATCGACACGTGCTGACGTCACTCTGGCTGCACCGGCAGCCCGCAAACGTTCACTTGTTCCTTGTTCCAACCATCTTCAACACAGCCGGTACATTGTGGATGCGTCCATGTGTCTGTCAGCTGCTATTTACCGTAAGGACCTACCTGACCTTCTTAGTCCGATCACCATGTCCCTTGTAAACTCGTCTGTCTGCTGGAATTGACTCCATCAACGATGGCCTGGCATTCTCAGGAATTACAAGCGCCCTTCGCGACAAGAATAAACTTTTAACAATTATTTTCCAAGCAGGGATAATGAATATATCCCACCCTTTCGGTCCCTCATCTTATCTCTTATCCTACGTACACAGTAGAACTGCGCATTTCACATCATTTGCACAACTCAGAGAGGTGCGTCTACCCTGAAATTCGCATTTATTTCAACTTCTTGGAGTTGCATTTTAAATGTCGGGCAGTATATATATATATATATATATATATATATATATATATATATATATATATATATATATATATATATATATATATATATATATATATATATATATATATATATATATATATATATATATATATATATATATATATATATATATATATATATATATATATATATATATATATATATATATATATATATATATATATATATATATATATATATATATATATATATATATATATATATATATACATATATATATATATATATATATATATATATATATATATATATATATATATATATATATAAATATAAATATATATATATATATATATATAAAGTGTGTGTGTGTATACATCATATTCTAATACAGAATGGCTAAAATTTCCCATGTCTATTCACCCAATAGAACATAGGATTCTTTTAATTCGTTTTGTCTGCATTATCTTTCCATGGAACCTAATAGTTAACAGATATTTTTTAAAATACTTTTTCACTACAGCATATTTCATGTACGAAATGTTTCGCAAGATATAATTGACGTTTTAATAAAATAATTCTTCAGTATTTGGAGGAAGTGATGTAAGATTGTGATTATAGAGAGATATAAAGAACCAAAAAGCAAGAATCGAAAGGTCAATCGATTGCAAACTGTAATTAGTTCCAAAGAACTTTTTGTTTTCGCCATAATCTACCGATATTCAAATGAAGGCAATTTTTATAGTCAAAATGTTCTATCTTTGTAATAAGAAATCTGTAGAAAAGTTCAGAAAGTTGTCTAGTGTGTCTTTAAATATAGGCAATCTATCCTCGTGCATGTAACAGCATTGAATGCCACGTTTGAATGAACTTAGTTGCTGTAGACTAGTGTGGCTAGGTGATTATGAAAACATTAATAAGTAATTAACATAAATTCGACTCTTATCTCTACAACTTGACGTGCCCTTCTATTCTACACAAGCTTAAAATTGTCTCCCTTCGGCATAATATCTATTTTCAATGGATCCTGTCTCACGTGGATATTGGAGGCAATGAAATAGCAGACACTTTAGCAAAGGAGGGCTCAGGTCATCCTTCTCCTTCTTCTTCTGCGCTTACCTACCTTGAACTCTTTTCCCTGGGAAAAGCACAGTTTAAAACCGATTGGCCGGTACCTTTGACTCACACTACTTCTACAAGGGTAGGAAGCCGGGACTTTCTCTGGCTCTTTCTTGTAATAGGAAATCCAGCACTTGCCTTGCAGGTCTTGCCTCTGGTCACCTGAAATGCCTCACCTTTGTAGCGGGTAACAAGACCTTCCACCTCTGACCTAAATGCCAGGGACACCAAGCTTCTCCTGAGCATATCCTGAATTGTATGAATATACTATGGGACGAAATCTACACTTCTCCCCGCCTTGCAATCGATTTCCTCTCCCTCAACGGATTCCCAGATTTGGTCTGACACCGTCAGACCCTTGGAGATAAGCAACAACAAAACAACTTGACGTAACTGTAGGTTGAAAAAGGTGTCATGTCACTTAGTAATCATACAAAATATCCAGAAAAGATTTGAAGTTTTTCTTTATAAAATTCAATAGGATTATTTTTCGGACAAGAGGCTGTTTAAAACAGCTGGATTTTGCCAACAACAAGTGGCAAATAGCAATATTAAACATTGCTTACAACTAAGATATTGTCTTTTTTCTTCTTCTTCACACTTCTAGTTGTACAACTATGTCACTATCCAAAATTATCGGTTAGCAAGAAACCAGATTTTGTCCCGGTAAGACCACTTTAAATGTGACTGCAGTATGATTTGTGTGCTGAAGGCATTTCAATTTCGTTTCTATTTTTCTTTTCTCGTTCAGATGGTGAATTTTGAAAGTTATCTCGACTAACTAACAACAAGGTTTCTATCACATTCCTATCATGAATACAGGATCCAAGACAAATGGTTTTAAAAATAAGACTTTTCTGCATTCAACAGAAGGCATTTTATATTTGCTCAGATATCACAATGAAAACTATGTCATCTCAAATGGTTTTCCAAATCACTTTAGCGACGGACTCTTTAGGCCTCTTTATAATTCTGATTTATCATCACTAGATTTCGTTTTTAATGGAGACTAACTTAAATATAAAACCTATAGAGATTGATCTAAAACTATAGATCAGCGATCTGAAAACAGGATTAATAAGCATAATAAGCCATTGTGGTTTTCATGTTGTAAGTAAATTCCTCATTCAAACTAAAATAATCGAGAATTTCTAGAAGAGACTTCGTTTCGTTGTCTGATCAGATTGCATAAATTTTGAAAAACACACCTTTAAATTTCCTTTTTCTCTTGTGTAAATTATGATAATCAGGGTTAGAAAATTTTTTTCTTTCAAAAGTTATTCAATACTTTTGCCTATACCCAGTGGCACAGCTGTGTGTATTTTTGAAATATGACATTATTTTTGCTATGCAGTAAGCGAATTATTGTATGTAGATAGTATGTATCTAAAAATATTATTAAATTTAAATGCATTCAACTTGACAACGTTAAGAAAAACTCATAGTATTAAACAGTTAAAAATAGCTTTAAAAGGGGTGATTTATTTGTCCCTAAATGTTCATTTTTTGCACATGAGGGCTAATTAGATTAGATCCTATTATTTAAAAGTGGATTCCAAACCATTACAAGCAACCAAGCCCAAGGAGGGATTCAAAACCAAGAGCTGTTGAACCGAGGGCAAGAATGCTAACTGTTCGAGTACCAGCTCGGAATCAGAAGTATAAGAAACACAGTATGAATGCCAATTTACAAACAGAAATCTATGTTAATATAAGTGAGCATAAATGTTTGTGTAATTGAATACTCAAGAAATTTATACTCCATTATGTATTTTTACTCTGTGTACGTTTTGTGATATTCATTTCCAACTAGAATGCATTGCTTTGGTGTAGAATAACATCAGATGTAACCTAGAAATAGTATTTATCAATAAAGTTAATGGTTAATTGAAGAGATTAATGGCTGATTTTTTTTCATTCTAAAAGACATGTTCTCCCTATATTAAAGGCAATAAGTTATTCTGACTCAAATATTTTATGTGAATGAGAGAGAGACAAAGAGAACCATAACCGACACTGAAAATCCTAAACTGGCATTAAGAAATTTATTTCTTCAGATAATATAATTTAAATTAATAAAAATTTCATTTGAATGGTCTGAATTACTTATCACTTGTCAAATAATAACAGTATTTACTTTTATTTACGACTATTTTTGAACAAATATTCCTGAAATGAAGGAATATATAAAAGTGTTTTCTTTTTTACTCGATTATTTGGATTCAAATATCCCATAAGAAAACTATCTCACGCAATGTTTCTTTTAGCATAGCTCTTAATATGTTGCAAATAGTTCATTACAATCAGAACTAAATAAATGTATAAGCTTAAAATTTTAGGTTACTTACAAATAAACGTTAAAATATCGGCTTGAAAATAATATCATATTTGAAATCATTATTAATGATTTTTCTACTCTAAAATCATTAAATATTTATTCTTTTAAAATGTATGTAAAATTTGTAGTTAATATATTTATCTCTAATAAGAGTTGCTTGATAAAAGTTGCAGCTGAAAGTATAAAATAATGTCATGAGAAAATACATAAATCGATTTCTTTTATTTGATTAGAAGGACAATATTCATCAATATTCAACTTTATGATAGAAAATCAAACTCAGAGAATAGCAAAGTGAATGACTAAAAAATGTAATACATGGAGTTATTTTATACATAGTAAATCTAATCTTTTTAATTGCTAAAATGACTTGTTTCATAATGATCTCTTTCTATCAAGTCATGCGACCTATCAAGGACCTATCAAGTCATGCTCTTGATTATGAACAATATTTAATGATATTTGATTAGTGAAGTTCGTTTGATAATAGAACAAAGTTTGAAGAATACCCTTCTGATTTCTTGCAAATATTGAAAGATATTTCTCACTATTTTAATTAAAATTTAATTTTTTAAGTAAAGCATGGTAATTTTGCTTGAAGCTGTTCTACATTTGGATCTCCCATGAGATAAAATTAAAGTCCCGAAGTTGACCACTTACATTTCTAACCTATATTAATATCTTTCTTAATAGAAGATTTGTTGGCTAAATCTGAGTTCTGCTCCTAGAATAAGCGAAGGAATACCAATCGATATCGTATTTCTTATTTGTCCATTTCTAATATATTTCCGACTATATATTCAGAATTGTGTTTCCAACTATCATTAATAAATCAAAATACTCAATTTTGTTAAGTTTGTCATATAGTACAAGCAATTGTGAATATCACAAAACCCGTTGCGTAATTCTTCTTAAACTAAAACTTCTTCTTCTTAACTTGTGGACAAATAGGTCTACTAAAGAGTTTTGTTAATTTTTTTCTTTTTGGCAATATTTCTCTTTATGGGAGCCACAATATAAATATAAATGGTTATTCAAACTAGAGGATTTCTCAATTCATTTGATCTTAACATTTCTGTATTGACATCAACATTCATTATTCGCTAACTATGCACTTCAACATGATTTGTCATAAGACGAAACTTTTTTTTCTATTGAAGAATATTCTTTTTTTCAAAAGAAAGTACGATTCGGTAATATTTTAATCTTAAAACTTAATCATATTGAAAATAATAGATGATAAAACTGCTCCCTAAGGCGTAATGATTTTTGCCGTGGAGGAAGATTCAATTTAACGGCAGAGGCTTTTCAACTTGGTTGAACTTTCCCTTTGAGCCAATCCATCAATGTACGTCATTTTAAACATTCAAAAGTGAATAATTATCGTGATAAATACATAAGGAAAAAAGTGTTCTATTTCATTTCTTAACTTGAAAGATACATTTTGTATCTTGACGTCTTTTTCTTCTGAGATGTATGAATTCTATGAGTGCTGTAATTTAAAGCCCATTTACAAAGTATACGATTTGCTTAAGAGTTGTGGCGGCGTTTACAGTGAATCCAAATTCAAAAAAAGAATAATCGGTGTGGATGAGTTTTTTGCAGGTGAAGATCAGAGCTGGTGTCTACCTTGATTGGTAAAAAATGACTCGAAATTGATACAAGGTTGATCTATTTGTATTCTTGAATGACTCAAATGCTGGGGGAAATGTTTAAATTATATTGATGCATGAATAGGTATTTTGCCATACTTTATTCTTTTGTCCAAGACTCTCCAAAATTTGAATTCTAAGCCATAGCCAAATTTGCCAAAACAGAAGTACAATCTTAATAGTAATTTGAAAAAGTCACTTTTAACAAAAGATTTTTTTGAATTAGCTTACGTGTTAAAAACGATCTTAAAATGATAGATGAAATCCTAATTATGGCATGAGAATTTTACCATACCGTAATCACTATTTTTAAAAGGGTTGATATAGGAAATTTAGCATTGTATAGAACTAAAATCCACAAATTTTGAATACTTTGCTTCTTTGGTGGGAGACTACTCATTCTTAATATTATATTATTATTAAATATTCATATATTTGAATATTTAAAAATATTTCCAATGAATTTCCAAGTTCTATTTCTTTAAAAAAATTAAACAAATGTTTTATTACCGGAAATTAAAATAATGCCTACTAAATAATATGAAAAAAATTATAACTCAATATATAAACGAAATTCAAGAACATTTTTTAATATAGGTGAACTTAAAGAATTTTTGGACTTTTTCCACTTGTATTGCAAATTATCCCGAGAAATCACAGTACTGACCATGCTTTACAATGTTAACTTGTGAAAAATTTTTTAAAGAAAATATTCTGTTAGTTGTTGCTTATCATCTTTGGCTTAAATAAGCTAAACCAAGTTCAAGAGACCATGTCGCACAATTAGGTCAAAAACAACATCTTCGTTATTCAACAGTTGCCTCACAGAGGAACCAATACAGTCTGGGATATGACAGGGAGAAGCGATGGCAGAACAAAGGTAAGCTACACACGTCTTCTCATCTCCGTTGAACATGAGACTCTTCATATGACCATAAGTCTAGTTAGAGAAGTTTGAGCAAGTCTTGGGCAGGAGCACTGCCAGGAAAATCCAAGGGACTCAGCAGCATATTAGCCATCATGAGGAGAAGCCCTCCAAGTGGTGTGTGTATTGGTCAAAAACAGAGAGTGGACCTCAGAAGTGCGGAGTTCGGTGTAAGAGGCAGTGGGGAGTTTGCTATCTTCACTAGCAAGCTGGTCAGCAACCTCGTTTCCGTAAACTTCCACATGAAAGGAAATCCACTGTAACAACACAGTGGTCAAAGCACCCGATTTTAGAGTGATATCCTGTCCCAACATCTAAAATATTAGGCCAATTCTTCAGGTACTGAATAGAGCTTTAACTATCGGTCAAAATCCAAATATCATCCGCACCAGCCTCCAAAGCAAGATTTAACGCCTCTCTAATAGAAATAAGCTCAGAGCGAAAAACTGAACTGTGAACAGGATTTCCAAAAAAAAAAATGTCCATATTCTCCCGTACTTGTTTTCATAATAAAACCACTGTACACTTTTCCTGAGTCAGATTAACCTGATAGATCTGGCTTCCATCAGTACAGAAAACAAGAGTTTGGGAGGGAATACTGCTTATGTGTTCAGGGGAAAGCTGGCATAGCTGTTCTGAATGTTCGTTTTGTTTGATAAAATCCATACTCAGGTCTTCCTTAAAAGTTACCTTACCGAGAGTAGTAGTAGGTGTCAATAAATTGAAAGGAATAAGAAGCTCAAATTTAAAATCCCCAAAGCCTGTTTCCAAATAAAACTAAGTAGACTATCCTTCTTCAACCTTTGATTATCCGTCCATTCCAATAAAAAAAATTGGCGTTCTGTTATAGGGTCTATAAATTTTAAGTATTGCAATGTATTTTACACAATTTATTCTTCCTATCAATGACAAGAGCTTGAGATCAGCTTCATAGAGAACTATATCTCTGGGACAACAATGTCTGAGACCAGTGACAATTCTGGCTGCATTAAGTTGCTCTTTCTCTAATTTTCCCAGGTTAGCTACACCAACCTGGTAGATCTGGTAGCCATATTCAAGATCTGGTCGAATAAAAGCAGTATACCTAGTTTTGAGAGTCTCTGCACCGGCACCCCATTCTTAGAAATATATTTAAGGAGCTTAAGTCTCTTTCATATAAATTATTAATGTGTTTACTGCAGTTAATTTCAATATTCAAAGTGAGAACCCCAAATAATTAGAAGTCTTAGTAGATTGGAGCATTTGTTCCTTGAGATAAATCTCCGGTTGATAGTTGAACAGGTGTCTATTAAGCAAAAAAGCAGGTTTAAGTAAGTTGCAAAAAGGCAGATTAGAGATTTTAAAGCATTAAAGTTCATTTTGTGATCCTCTGCAAAACACTGTATTTTAACCAAGGTATCCTATTCTTTTAGTAACAGTAATATTGAACATTTTTTTTCAACAAATAGCAATTATATATTTCTCTATCGAGCACATACATGACTTTTATACCTTAAGGATTTTCAATAACGCTTATTTTTTTCTCAATAAAAGAATAGAAATTCAAAATGTCATTCTGCTCATAATAAAAAATAACTATGAATGTTGCTAGTTCTTTTTAGTGGTGTTTCAATATAATCTGTATACCGTACAATCTGTATGATTATCATACTAGTCTCCGGATATGTTTCGGGCATTATCTTGTTGAAAGATATGCATGAGTAATGTACATCAACAAACCCTATTTAAGACTTTAAATACGATGCATTAGTGCATGAACGAGTACTTGATATTCTTTGATGATATCCGCCATTTATGACTATGTTCTTTCTTTGGTATAGCGTTTATGCTTAAAAGAAAAACAAAATCATATTATATGCTTATATTGTCACTTAAGAATTATTAAGATTTGTGACTTGACTCTGTGAATACAATTTATCTGATCATTAATTATTAAACTAGTAGTTCCTATATGTGTTATTTATTTCCTTTTTAATTTGGTATATATTACCCCATGTTCTTAAAAACCAAAATTAAAATTAGTGTAAAAGAGTTGTAAGCATTTCTGAAATAAAAAAATATTGAAATGCTTTTTTTTTCTTACCCCTGAAGTTTTATGAAACACGGCTTAGGTACTTTTTCAGCTATTTATTTGATCAATTGTATAACATACACGCTGCTTTAGCTGTATGACAAATCAAGTGCCCTTTTTTATTGAGGATTACTATGCCAAGTGTTTGGTGTGAATTTTCTACATTCTACATAAATATAATATACGGAAAAATCTTCCAAAAATTCAGAAATTGTAGTAAATTTAGTCATTTAACAAAAAAATTAAAATGCAATACGCTAATCTTATAAGAATCACATAATTAAAAATATCACTGACAATTAGGAAATATTTCTATATATAGCTTTCAGAAATAAATGAATAGAAAGTGCATAAAATGATTATGGTTACAGCGGAACAGTTTTGAATTATGAAGACAACAATCACACTTTTCATCGCATAGGCATCCGTACACTAAAAGCCACAAATGCCATTTAAATAATGAATCTATATGCAAATGCCAAGCGCAGATACAGGAAACAAATTATTGCTTCTAGTCTGGACAGAAAGATACCATGCAGTTTCGAAATGCTTGCGTCACGATGTTGCCTGTATCCTTCATAGAGAGAAATTATACTGCGATACAAAATCCTCAATAACTTATAGTAAGAAAAAGATTTAGTTTCATTTTCGCTTATAGCTTTTGTTGACAACCCTTAACATTGTTCCCCACTCTGCGAGTCTGATCTAATATTTCCAATTTTTCATTGGCCTTCTGCTGATTTATTTTTCAAAGTTTATAATGATTGTGTGTTGTTATTTTTTTTTCAAAGTTTCATAATTGAAACACACAACTCACATATCGACAGTTGATTTGCTACTATTTGCCACTAAAACAGCATATTTTGAAACTCCATTATTTTTATTTTCAGCTTAATTTGTTTAAAACCGTACTCCGCTGATTCGATCACCCCATATTCATACCCCCTTATTCGAGCACTAAGTTGTACGTTGGAAATGTTATTAATCATATTGCTCTATTTTTTTTAAAAAAAATCATGTCACAAGATTAAAATTTTTTTGGAATAAATAAGTAGTTATGGGGATAACTTGGTTCTTACAATGACATACTTCAAAAGTAGCCGCAATGGCCTTATTGGCTATGGAGGCGTTCCAGTTAATGGAAGGTAGTGAATTCGAATCCTGTCTTAACCAAAGATCCGTCGTATTCCCTAAAGGCGTTTGGAGCACATTAAATATGCGTGGTCGCAATGCCCTCCAAGTGAAATGATTCACACAAAGACAACTTTTCACTTAGATGACTTTGCGAACGCGACCTCTACCGCTTATTCCTTTATTTGTCATGTGAAATTAAGTTCAAAAAACACCAACATGGCGTACATAAATTAATTTACTGTTATATCTCTCCCTAAATAAAGCTGTCAGCCAAGTGAATAAAAATAATTAATGCGAATACATTTGAGCTATATATAAGGCCGTGGTGGCCAGATTAATTAGGGCGTAGGCACTCGTTATCGGAAGGTAGTGAGTTCGAATACTGACCCATCATATTCGCTACTGGTGGCTGGGTAACGAGTCACAATGTCCTCCATGTGAAGAGATACCTTTGAGAGTAGAAGGTCATGTCTTGGGGATCTTCTTCTTGGTCCCTGCTTCTGAATTGATAAGACCCATCCGAGAATCGCATAACAACCTTTGTACTATATAAGAATATGTTGTGTTTTGCAAAATAAGAATAAATAAAACAGTGCATTCAAAATCAATGCCACAAATAAAATGTTTGTCAATCATGTTCATGACGATGTTCGAAAAATTATTCAGTGTTCTTGTAGTTATGTTTTTATAAAATTTCAAGACATAGGTTGGAGCTTCTTTTATTATCAATCATATAATTGTGATGTTTTTCAAACGAATTGGACTTTAATAAGTTAAGGAATGTCGTAACCGATCCACAATGAAACAGATTCTAAAGAGTATTCGCTGAGAACTCCGCAGACAAACCCGCTGAGAAGGTAGAGAACAATGTTAGAAACCGTAATTACTTAGAAAAACATGGTATTTGTACTGCTTTCCAAGGTTTAAAGAAAGTCATGCACAATGATTTCATGAAAACCCAAAGAAAATAATCAAGCAAACACAAATCTGGCTAAAACGCCACTAGATTGAACCGCCCTATTTAATCCAATGACCATTCCAAATGGTCACTTACACGTTTTGCCTTATATCTCATCCTGTTGAAATCACATTCTGCCACTTGTATGTGGAGGGACATTGCTAAATATTTCCGGAAGCATCCCTTAAAGAAAGATTAGATTATTAGTGAGATACTTACAGGTATTAAGGTACGTGTCACGACTAAGCTTTCTCACGATTTCCACCCACATATTGACAGTACAGTAATGTTGTGGGTTGTCTAAGACCCACGTGTGGCGCCCATACAGTGTGTCTGGAATTTCATTCCATATCACCAACAGATCCTCTTTGAACATAGATGTTCGAAAAATGTTTCCTAATTGTAAGCTCTTGTTTTCAAACAAAAAAATGCTTTTAACATAGACTTCCAAACTTGCCATAGTTACTCTAGTACAATAATCTCAGCCATTTACACATCCAGCATCCAGTTTCCAGCATCTCAGCCATTTACACATGGAACTAAAATGTCAGAATGCCGAATTCCCAACTTTTTTAATGAGTAACTACATTGTATAATTTTTCCTTACAAGTTTTTAAGTGAGAAAGTTTTTTTCTCTAGTTGACCATGTTTGAAGCTGAATTAGTGTAATTTGTTTTTGGTAAGTGTTTTATAAATTATAGATTTTTTCACTATTCATTACAGGGAGCGTAATTTCATTAAAATTTATTGTAACAGTTTGCTTTTAATATTATTTGTCTTTGCTTTATATATACATTAATTTGATTCTACACATAATGACATTAATTTCAGAACAAATTCTTCTTTCATTTTTGCTATGAATGGAAATAATGATAATCCGATAGATAAAATAATAATCATAATAAAGTGAAAACATATAATTTTTGGGTTTTTATACATAGTAACATTTATATTTTTATTCTATTCGAATCAATTTAAATAAGTTACTAAATTAAAATGTTATTATTTTTTTCACAATTCTGGTTTTTATTTTATCTCTTTACCGTTATTACCACAAATGAGTAACACGAACAATAAAATATGTTAAATAAAAAGTACTATTATATAATGTATTGAAAACCTCAGTTGGTGTGGCAAAATTATTTTATATATTCTTTTCAAAAATCGAGTAGGGAGAAGAACACTCTTATCGAACAAATGTCGATAAAATTGGAAACAAACTTGGTTTAATTTGAATTATTTTTTTGAGGTATGCATAACAAACCCTTGAAGATTATAAAAACAATTATATTTTTTACATTAATAATATTTTGATATTTTTCTCTGCAGTTTAGAAAATCTTAAAAAAATTGTTATTTTATTATATACTATATCGATATTATATATATATATCGATATATATTATATCGATTGTTCAATATTGAACATTCTATATGGAATATATTTTCCTAAATTCTATAACTATCTTCAAAATAAAAAAAATCGTATTTAAGAATTTTTTAAAAAAGAATAATATAAGAATTTTCACAATTTATTTTTTAATTCTTTCCTATGTATTTAGAATTGGAGTTAAAAATTAGTTTTTACTTTCCAATCGTCGCGCACTTCGTTCATTTGCATATTAGTCGAATGTCGGACGACCCCAGGAAGATCACATTTTTTTTTTTTATCAATGTCTAGAAATCAATGGTGAGGAACTATACTTGGCCATGTTTTCTAGGAACCAGGCTCCCAACATTTTCGTTCCCAACCCAAGGAACCGGGGGCAAGAGAAGGGGTGCACGCGCAAAACGATGGGAGAAAGGAAGGAAGGGTGCGACAAGGGGGGGACAGAAAATCATGCATCCACATGCCCTATGCAAGCACCTCTCTCTCCACCGATCCCACTACTACCAACACATCCACGCATTCACAGCACAAACTTCTCGTTCTGTCCCCCCTTCCGCCCACACCACCCGCCCCTCCGAAACCACTTCTGCGCAGTCTCCGCCATTCGCTCTCTCCGGCACCCTACTCCCCCACTCATTCTCTCCACTCTTCTGTCGTTCTCCCTCTACTATCTGTCGTTCTTTCCTAAGCGCCACGAGAGCTCGGGTATAGTTGGACCAGTTCGGCGTGGCTCATTCTCAGTTTTCGGGGTTGGGGCGCCCGGCGAGGGTACAAAGAACAGCGGTGGTTGGTGGACCCGCCCGCCCGAGTTTCACGATTTACCTGAAATGTGATCAAAAATCGATAAATTGTTTTCTTGACCTAAAATACAAAAATGTGTTTATTTTTTTTTATCATTCATATATTAAATATCAGTTAAAAAGTTATTTTTAAAAAATTTTTTTTACTATAAGTGGAATTGAACCTTTATAATAACTATTCGATGTCAGCAAATCATTTTCGCAAAATATTATTTAGATGAGACCTGTTCTTTTTTTTAATTAAATAATACCATCAAACTTGGAATTACAGGCTGTTTTTTAAGAAAATGTGTTTCCCTTTTGTAATTTAAAAGAAACTTGGTAAAAAGTCTCAAAATTGTGGAATAAATGTATGACGAAAAGTTATTCTTAATTTCAGAATATATCTTTCGGTTTGAAATTCAACAATTTTAAGAGAGGATAAAATTAAACCCAATAGAATAAAATTAAATTTTATTCACTTGAGAATATTTATTAGTCGTGAGTATTACGACTGGGAAGAAATGACGCCTTGAAAAGAATAGGGAGACAATGACTTTGATTCTCCATATGATCAAGGAATCAAAAAGCTATTTTTGAATAGAATAGAGCTCAAATTGTAGTTTTATTTATATTTGAGTCACCCACTCCAAGTCTACAATGACACTAATATTTCAATTTAATCCATTTTTTGAATTTTTTCATGACACTATCCGAAGGTTATTCTGCTGTTAAAATAAGCTTTCTTGGATTTAATATGAGTATCGATTACATCTATTAAATCAACTTTTCTTTAAACTCTTACGTGGGACACTTTCGTTTCGTAGAACAGTGTTCGGATGTTCATGAATAATGTGCCGTTTACCGTTGTCCTAGTTGTCGGTTCTACGCTGTTCTGGTCGAAAAGCTCGCACTTCGATTGAATAGTGGGAGAAGGTTGTGTTTCTACATTCTGCATGTACACCTGCCGAGGAGGAAGTGTTTCCTATTTTTTCTCTCTGGCAACACGTGGGTATGGCCTACTTTCGATTGGAAAACTTCCCTAAAAACCTAGTACTGGAGAAAGAATTGTATGAATTTTATGAGATATTGAATTAAAAAGTCAAGGTTTTAAGGACCAATAATTTTCAGAAAATGATAGTAAGAAGTTTAATTTCAATATGTGTTATTTGCATATATAAACCACGTCGTAATGAATACATAAAACAGTGGACAAATTGTTCCGTAAAGATTTAATGGAATTATACATACATACATACATACATATATATATATATATATATATATATATATATATATATATATATATATATATATATATATATATATATATATCTTTTTTACGCTTTCAAAATCAGAAACATCGAATATCAAGGCTAAACTGTGTTGAACGTTGAAATCCCTTAAGACAGAAAAAGAAAAAGTGAATTCCGAACCACTACAAACTGCTATACTCGAAGTGGAAACCTAATTCATGAACTTTTGAATCTAAGACTAAACATGTAATCATTCAATTTCCAGATCAACTTATCTGTATACAGTGTTCTGTCTTTCGTTTGATATTTCTTCAAAGTTGGTTTATGTTTATTGTTGGCTCTTTTGAGCAATCGATCTTCGATCCTACGAAAGATTAATTGTTGAATTTGTGAAAATTTGACTAATCATTAGTTGTATTTGTCTTATTTAAGGAAATTCTTGGCAGTGCTTACATCTGTATAAGCTGTAAGAAAAAAAAGTTGTGGTTTATAAATAGTAAAACGAAGTAGCAAAAATATTTGATCGCTGACAATTAATTGGATTTGAATTTAGAGCTCCAATGTCGAACTGGTTGTTTGAAAAATTCGCTTTCTGGCAATTAATTATTTTACCATTCTTAGGATTCGATTCCCGTTTTATATGTATTTATGTTTGTGTGTAGAGCCTTGGAATATAATTTCAATACTAACTTCCACCGGAATCAATTTTCATGAGCAAAAAGTATTTGTTAGAAATGATGAACCAAATAATTAGTCTCACTATTCGCTCTCATCGAAAAACTAAAGATTTATTTATAATATATTACTTTGAAAATGAAATGGTATTTTTAGTGCAATATTGTGTGCTAATGAAATATACGTCAAAATTAAAGTGAAATACAAAATATTGCAATATTGTGAAATATTAATGAACTTTTTAAGAAAAATTTTATTAATAAGATTAATTCTATATAAGAGAGAAAATTAGACTTATATTATTTTCTATGGCTTTAAAAGTTAATATTATTCAATTTTTTAACGTATACTGCCGGACTTTGAAAATGCAACACCAAGAAAGATTAGCCAGAAAATTAAGCGAATTTTAGGGTAGACGCACCTTACAAAGTTATGCAGATGATGAGAAATGCGGAGCTCTCCAGCGCACGTAGGTTTAGTTATAAGGTGAGGAACCAACAGAATGAGCAATATTCGCGGTGATATTGCTGCTTAGAAAATAAACGTTGAAAGTTTGTTCTTGTCGCAAAGAACGCCTGTAATTGCAGAGAATGCCAAGTCCATCGACGTCGGATTCAGTTTCAACAGACAGACGGGTTTACGAGAGGCATGGTGGTCGGACCGAGGAAGGTTAGTCCTTACAGCAAATCGCAGCTGACAGATGAAGATTCGTCCACGGTGCACCGGCTGTGGCGAAGATGGTTGGCACAAGGAACTGTGGAACGTTTGCGGGGTGCTGGTGCAGTAAGAGCACGCGTCACATTAGCACGCGTGGGTCGACACATCCGGTGGGGACCTTTGCACATGCTGCTGTTTTTTGGTAGACGGGCTTCTTGTTAGAAGCCCGCCTACCAAAATTCTGCAGCATGTGCAAGGGATGCTTCTATATCGAGCATAACTAGTTTCCGTCGATTGGTTGCTAGTGGCTTGTACTAATGGCGCTGGTTAAGAAGACTGCCATTGACCTCACAACATAGAAGACAACGTATGGAATGGTGCCGGATTAAAGCAATGTGGAAGACGGAGTGATATAGGATCGTCTTCTCAGATGAGTCACGCTTCTGTTTCTTCCGTGAGAGTCAACACGTAGGTGTGTGCCGTCGACATGGAGACAGGCCCAATCCTGCAGCAATTGTGGAACGCTCCACCGCGCGACAATGCGGCATCATGGTTTGGGGTGCCATTGCGTACGATCCCCGGTCACCACTAGTTCGTATTCACGGCACTATGACAGTCTAATTTTACGTGGATGATGTTCTGTAACCGATGTCACTCCTTATTTTCAGGGAGGGCCTAAAACAGTTTATCAGAAGGATAACGCCTGATCGCACATTGTTCACATCAGCCATTATCCTCTGCAAGGTGTTCAGCTGGTTTCCTGACCACCATGCTCGTCTGATCTCTTACCAGTGGAACACGTTTGGGATATGATTGGACGCCATTTGACGACCCTGTCACTGCCTCCTTCAGAAGACGCACTTTGGCAACTGGTTGACAGAAAATGGAGAGCCATTACATAGGAGGCCATCCGTACTCTCAGTGACTCTTAGCCTAGATATAGGTCCACCGTGGACGACTTTGTGTATTGCAGTCCACGGTGGTCCTACAGCCTACTTTCCCGATCCTGTTCTCGCTCTGTATTAAGCATATTATTTCGAAATAGCGATCACTTATTGTTCGTTTCTGTCTCCCTGTTTGCCGGGTGACGTCACATTCTGGCAACTCCTTCTTATAGTACTGCATTTTTAATATCGGGCAGTGAGAAAAATAATGCTATAAAAAAGAAAAGGAGTAGTATGCTTTTCTTTTTTCTATCGTTATTTGGCTCAATTATATACGATATTAAATACTGTACTCAAAAGCTGCTTCTCACAAAACAGAGGCCAACTTTTTAAAATAGCATATTCCTTTATATATATGTATATAAAGGAATATGCTTTTATGTAATACAAAAAATTTAATTTTACATATATGAAAATAAACTTTCTGTTTTTTGGGGACATCTGATGCACATTTTCAAATTAGGGAACAATGTTTTTGACTTGCACAGGTATTGAGTCCACAAACGTCCAGACATGAACACGACATCTTATCTCAACAGACAAACATGGCTCAGTTAGAAAATAATAAAAAAGTAATTTTAATTTAGATATCTCTATGTGTAGAAATACAAATATACGCATTAAATACAGAATGATAAAAACATAAAAATATTTTGTAAATTACTTTATTTAACCTTTTTCAGTAAGGAATTTTGAATATTGTCGTAATTTGTATATTTAAATAATTTTAATATGTAAAATAATGACACAGAAATTACGAATATGTTAGAGTTATTACTATTTTTCAATAAAATTAATTTCAAGGATTCACTTTGCTGAGGGCATTTTTTTCCCTCAAATTTATTTCCAGATAATTAACTTTTTTGTAGACCGATTGATCAATGTTCATTAGAACCTTTACTGATCCAACAAGATAATGGCGTTTATTCTTCTCGGCCATCGGGTGAAGGTGGGAAATTTGTTGATAAGAAGAGCAATAATTATGCTTATTGTTGGGGAAAATACGCAAGTAATTTTTTGACATCAAGACAATATGGAAAATATCATTAATTTTTTTACAACATTTAATATTTACAATATTATACATTTCATAAAATATGTATATTATTTTACAAGTACAACTTTTCTTAATATAATATGTTACCCATAAATTCAAGCACTTACAGACGAAGCAAAGCGTTTACTTATTAGCTATATTAAAGCTAATATGCCTTTTTCTGAACTTTTCTCATCAATGATTAATTTTGTTCCTCACATTTTAAGGCTTTGTTTAGTTAAGCAATGAATAAAAATTTATAATTTTTGTTAAGATAAACTTTTTCCCCAAAAACTGCATAAGAAATACATTAATAATTTATATTAATTGAAAAATAAATTAATAGTTTTTATTATTTTTTTACGTAAAAAATATCTCCTTTTTTAATGGACACTTCATGTAATTTTTGCAACGTTTTGAGTAAAAATAAGTTTCGCTCCATAAAATTAAAATTTAAAAATAAATAAAAAATGATTCAAAAGTTTACTTATTTCATACCAAATAATTTATTTACAAGTGAATGAATAACATATGAATCATATATTAAATTCTTATTTATGCTTTCCTTTCACAAATCAACATATACTTTATTTTTGACAATTTCATATAACAAGATCTTTTAATGTATTTCAAGAGGCATTCCAAGACTGAACGAACCGGATGGCCTCCTATAGCTCCACGCGTTGAAGGGAGTCTCAAGGCATCTTCCGGTTTTAAAAAGGGGAAATGCCTTAGTTATAGCTTGAAAACTTTAATCCATAACTTCATACATCATATTGTTATATTTCCGTTGAGTAATTTATGCATACAAATTAAAAGTATTAAAACATATAATCCCTATTTGATAAAAATGAACAAGTTTTTGTGTATTAAGTATAATGAATATATTTGATATTTAAAGAAGAAATAAATATTTAAAAATTACAATAAGAAATTTTTCAGAACAGTTTATGCTCCCCCCCTTTTCTCACTCGAAGTTTTTCATGTAATATTTTTATTATAATAAAAATAAATTTAAATTTTTGCTAAAAAAATTTTTGTGATCAGTGGGCCATAAGTTCAATAGCTGAAGTCTATCTTATGTTGAAAGTTGACTAGATCTATATATATTGAAGGTTTATTGATCCAATGTCTTCATTCATATGACACAGAGAGGATGGAACTAGTTTAAGTATTGACGTCATTATGTGACTTTGACTAAAAATTAGAAAAAGATAAGCTTTAGTCGTTGAAAATTAGTCAGTCGGAAAAGCATCGAAGTTAACTCATCGTTTTTCGTCGTAAAATAAATTTCATTTAATTTTCCAATTAAAAAATAATTTTACCTTGAGTATTTTTTAAGTTAATTTAAATGTCATCATTAAAAAAAATTATGTTCAATGAAATATTTTTGTAATAGTTAGAAAAATTAGTTTTTTTATGCAGAAAATGAAATGGGCTTGAAAACATATCGCCAAAAAATTAACTTAATCTTATCCTCTTTAAAAAATTTAGCTTAACTCAAACTGAAATTGCAAAGAAATCTCTTCATCTCTCTAAAGACACGATTAAAAAACAACATTATGTGAATCAACTTTCAACATTATGTGAACCAGATTTCCTAATAAATGGTTGGTAGTTGTGAAAATAAACGAGTTTCTTCTTCTCAAGATAACAAAATTTTAATAAATTTTTTTAGGAAGAAGTATAAAATTTCTTCTAAACAGTTGCCTGCTGTACTAAAAGTAATGGTACCTTGAGCATGGCCTTATGCTTTTTGTTGGTTTTAGAGGTTAAATTCGTCAGAAATAGGCAGCTGAAAATGTTTCAAAATAACCTAACCACACCTTATTATTACATTATTGGTAATGATTTATTCCCTCTAAGTGGAATCAGTCGATAAATCTAAGCATGTACTGAATTATTTTCGCTAAATAAAGTAATGTTGCATAAAACCGATCTTATATGTTTGTGTGACGATTAAGCAGTACTTTTGTATGAGAGTATCTTTGAAACTCACAAGACTGCCATAATGATAGGATATATACGTATTAATAATTTAAAGTCTCTAATATAAATTCTTCTTTTAAAAATTAAAATTGGATATTAACTTACTTGCTGATTTTAATATTTAATCATTGTGTTTTTGTTCAACTGTTGCTCAATACTACTGGATACAGAATGTTTACCAAACACTTTTATAATACAATTTTAAAATTATAATACTTAGAAAATATACTGGTGACGTTAGGAGAGTTTTAAAATACTGCTAAAAATACATACTTTTCAATGAAATTTGATTCCTAGACTACACTGATTGGGAAAGTGAAGTGTAATTAATAATTTGTACATTAATATCTCATTAAGATTGCACAATGGGTTGTTAACTGCAGTCTGGCTGGAAATCAAAAGTAAATATTCAAGAACAATTCCAGATAAGGCCCGGAAGATGAGAAAATCTGTCAATAAACATTATTTCGCGTCAATGAACCAATCCTATTCCACATAAAATATTTGAATAAAATTATTAATGATATTTAACAATCATTTTAAGAATAGTTCAAGACACAATTGTATTACATATTTGATTTATTTACTTGTAAAGAAAAAATTTGGAAATATTCTTAATGACATTAAAGAACATTGGATGAATTTTTGACTTGACCTTTTAAATATTTCATATCATGGAGGTTCCGAAACCTAGCGTTGTACAGTCATCCAGAAGATGCCTTTGCTTTGTATGAATGATTAAATCAATTCATTAACAGACCTGAAATGATTTAGGATAATGATACGCAATTTATTATCATAACCACTTCATTGATTAAAGCTTAATTTCCCAGCAATTTTACTCCAAGATTCATTTTTGTGGCCTTCTGTTCAGAAGTTCGCGGACTTCTTTCTCACTTTCAACGAGGATGCTTATGATGGTTTGGGAATCCACTTTCAGTTGTAGGTTCCGGTTTAATGAGTAATTGTGAGCCAAAACTGGCCAAAAAATCAAAGCAAACCTAACCTACATGTATTTTTGTCTTAAAACTGAATAAAACAATATTGAAACGAAAGAATAAACTTTTAAGTTATACCCACGAGAAGTAAAACCAAATCAAATATTTATTTACAAAAACAAGTTCTCTCCAAATTTACTCTCATCGAAAGTAAAAGGTAGAACAGAGGTTTTGAAATGATATTCTCCAGAAATAGAATCCCCGATCCCAGACACTTGAATAACAGGAAGCTTACTTGTTGAATAAAAGGAGATTGGTGTAGAGTAAAACACGTGAATATGGTTTACTATCTATGAAAGGTCTTCCCTAAAAAGAAAAACGCCAAGGTTGCTCAATTATGACTTAATGAAATTAGCGTATCTTACAGCGATTCATTGAAATGAAATCCGCAATACGATGTAAAAAGGTCTCTGTTATTGCGAAGGTTATATTAGAAACAAGTAATTTATTTCAATCAGATTGAAACTTCTACTTTATATGAGAATATAAGTTATTATAAATCATATCCGTATTATAAAATAGCTATTAATGTATGTCAAGTAACTATGTACTTATGTTCCACGTATGTAGCTCCACAAGAACTAATTTTAGACAAGAAAAATTGAGTCCTACGTAACGGAGTACATAAGGCATCAATAAAATGAAGGGGAAGGTGCATACGACGTACCTAAGTACAATTAACGTTTGCTGATAATTTGGCAAAAAAAAGTCTCGCCATCAGCATTCATATTTTGCTATCTGAAACACAAATTCGAGTCTTCTTGATTTAAAGAGATTACTGATTCTTTCTTTTTCAAACTCCTTCTTAACACTAATAGAGAAACATCTGGACATGTCATGACATGTCTGAACAAGACAATTTTCGATGAGATTAAAAATTATTTAGTAACAAGGGTGACATACCAACCAAATAGTATTGTCCTCTAATTTAAAGTATGAGATAAGAAGCATTTATACCGATATTTTGGTTACACATAGAAAATTGAACTATATCGTTTTTTTTCCCGAACAAAATTCCATAGTTAACTATATGATTTAAATTATTAAAGTTATGTTAATTTCAATAATTTCAATTATCAATCAGTTAATGATTTTTCTTTACCTGTTAGGGAAGTGCTCCGTCATCTTTTCACTAAAGAGTAAGGAAAATAATACCTAAAAATTATTGAACGAGTGGAAAAGGAATAAAGACAATACACACAATAAGTTACTTAGCAAATAATATCTTCCCATGGTTCAAATTCTTTTCAATTTCAAAATACAAGATAGGAAAAGAAAACTTTTTTCCGGTCTCATCTATTCGGGATAATATCGATCTGAGCAAATACCCTTTTCCAGAAAATAAAGTATGATTTTTATCCCAACAAAAACATTTTTACATTACAATTGACGGAAAATTCAGTTTCAAGGTAAAAAGAGTATTAAATCGAATAGTAAAAAAAGAATGGTAAAAAGGACCAAATCTACCATTCTTTTCTTACTATTAAATTAACATCAACATATATATTCGAATGGGTGAATTAAAAAATAAAATTATACATGGAAAATGTTTGTGATTAGAACAGGGAAATTCACATAAATTTCCCTACTTAGACGAAATATTTATTGAACATTAAATGCAACTCAAAAAATATAATATAGTTTAAGATATTTGTTATATTTAATTATAAATTCCTCTATAAATAAATTTGAAGTTGTTGTTTGATTCGCTATTTCCTTATTCCACAGTTATCCTATAGCATCTTACATCTTTTAACTATCTTACATCAGTTTCGATGATAATTGACTATTTGTTTTTAATCCACAGTTATCTGACATAGTTATAATTACATTAGATCAGTTTTGGTAACTACTCTGACTATTCTTTTATCTACAGTTACTCTGCAGTGTCGCAATTATCTTATATCAATTTCGATAATGATTGTGACCATTACTTTAATCTATGGTTATCTAATAGGATTGTTGTTGTACTCTAGTTTCGATGAAAATTGATTAACCTTTAAATTGCAGTTATCTTTAAGCTACAAAACTGTTTTAAAGGCTCTATAATTTGTTGAAAATAAAATTTAATTAACAGCTTATTTTCTTCCTTTAAATATTTTTAAGTTTAAAAATAATGTTAATTTTAAAGGCTTTTGTGATTTATTTATTTTAATAAAACTTTTTTGCGATTGTATTAAATTCGTATGAGTAAAATGAATCCATACTTCATTCCACAGAATATTATTCAATAAGTGTAGAGTAAACTGTGCGAAGTTTTTGAACTCACTTCTAAAGCTAGATTTTATTCTATAGCTGTAAAAAAGACAAATCGATAAGCAAGAAGGACCAAAGCTATTCAAAGCTTTGATCCTCCTAGCTTATCGACTATATTCAAAATTTAGTTTTTATTTATAAATATTTTTATGAAACTATCTTTCTCATCTAGGACTTTATGAAAACTTGTTAAAGAATGATATCAGTAAAGGATGTACAGACTATAATATCATTGATTAATAATTATTTAAAATATATCCAGCTTTGCTATAGAGAAAGCCAAATTTTTATTTGTGTTGTTGTTATTTATGACCCTATGTTGTTATTTATGGACAAGCCAAGCTCGCTATGCCATTGGCTATGCGAGTTTAAGTCAATAGGGTGTGTCTTTCGTTTAACCAAAGCAAAGTGAAAGTACGACTTTGCTCTAAATTCCTGCGATAGAGGTCACCACCAGAGGTGCCCTCTATCACTCCCTCAATTTTGACATTGATCTGGAGGAGGAAGATATTTCCTCCAGACTATTTCACTCATGGTAACTGCTCAACGACTTTCGATTTCACATATTTAACGAGCACGTATAATTTATTATTTGCACTTTTCTCAAATAATAAATCTAAAATCAATCAAATGGTATGGTATCTTCCCTATTCTCCGGACTTACTTCCAAATGATAGAGATCTCTTCAAATAGGTGAGCAATTTCACTCAAAAGAAATATTTTGATCAAGCAAACAATAACTTATTTAAACTATGCAGGTGATATGTTGATTTCGAGGAGACAGATTTCTTTCAAACAAGCCGTCGATTCTTCGGTAAGCATTTATAGAAGCCCATAGATTATGGGGATCTTTATGTTCAAGATAACTAAAACTTAATTTTAATCAACGTATAGAACTTTGAGTATTTGAAAAGACAAAATGGCGGGCTTTAATATACATAACTTCTGATGCACTTTATTACTTAAATCTTTATGTCGGTGTTTTAAATATATGAAATCCTCTTCCTCAAATCGCGAAGAATATTTCAGACTTGAACTTTAGTCTCACATGTCATCGCTTTCTTTGTGATTCCCACTAACTTCGAACATTCTAAGGTATCTATATAATAGTCTTAAGCTATTTTTTTGAATCTGTTAAATTTTTAAATAATCTGCCTCTTAAAATCTTAAATATTCTAATGTATCTATATAACATTCTTTAGGTATTTTTCGAATCTTTTAAAATCTTAAATAATCTGATTCTTAAAATCTTAAATATTCTATTGTATCTATATAACATTAAGCTATTTTAGGATCTGTTAAAATCTTAAATAATCAGTTTCTTAAAATCTTAAATAATCTTAAATTTTCTAAGGTATCTATATAACATTCTTAAGCTATTTTCGAATCTATTAAAAATTTTTAAATAATCTGCTTCTTAAAATCTTAAATATTTTAATGTATCTATATAACCTTCTTTAGATATTTTTTGAATCTTTTAAAATCTTAAATAATCTAATTCTTAAAATCTTAAATATTCTATTGTATCTATATAACATTAGGCTATTTTAGGATCTGTTAAAATCTTAAATAATCAGTTTCTTAAAATCCTAAATAATCTTAAATATTCTAAGGTATCTATATAACATTCTTAAGCTATTTTCGAATGTGTTAAAATCTTAAATTATCTGTTTTAGTTCACTGCATAAAAAATTTTTGCTGAACATTTTCCTTCATGCCCGAAATTCCTTAATTATGGCACACAAAATATTGTGTAGGTCAGCAATATATTTTCTTAAAAAATTTTTTTGAAATATTTAATGAATGAAAAATATTAACTCACACATATTCCAATTAAATTTAAATTTATACCAATGAAAGCGATTTATTTAACTAAGGGATTCCCAGCAGAATTTACCAGGATTCTTGGAAGTGAAAGGAACCTTAGGTATTCCAGGAATCTGTGTGTGTGTGGGGGGAGAGATGATGATGGATTTATACACCATGGTACAAAACATTGTACATAAGTGATTAATTGTAAAACGAATAACTTTTTAAGCATATTTTCAGTCAAATAGACATGAGTAAGGGCAATTAATTATTATTATTAAAATTATATTTTATGTTGTATACCAAAGAGAAAAATAAGAAAGCATGTATGAGTAAAATATGATAAAAGCTTGGAAAACTGGTCTAAATTAGTTATTCTTTTTCTACCATGGCATTTTTTGCTTTATAAATCTTGTATTTTGTAAGGGGAAGTGCTATAAGTCTACTTAAAAGAGTTCTGAAATATCTTCTTTTAATATATTTCAGAATTTCCTATTTTGGAGAATTTAAGAACTCTTTATTATACTTTGATCCTCTCTAAAAATAGCTATTGGCAATGATTTTGAATTAAAGACCAGGGGTTAACAACAATGAATGTACCTTAAAATCTATATATAGTTAAAATTTTTATATTTATTAAATAACTTTACATCAAAATGTTTTCCAAAATTTTTTAAATATTTAATAAATATTAGAGAGCATATTTTAAATCTTGTTAAAGTGGACAAATGTGTTTAATTTCCGTTTAAAATCCTTTACTGTGGGATTAGCTTTCCCGAATTGAATTCAGTAATTATTTTGAAAAATGCAATAAATATGAAATCTCTTTTAGTTACTTTATATTTCAGGAATAAATATTTGCAAAGATTTGGAATCCAATTAAAACTATTATGTTCTTCGTTAATTAACTCTCGTGTGCAAAAAGTTATCGTAGAAAATTAATTAATTAAAAAGAGCACCCCAATAGGGTATCTTATCTTTTAACAACTAATCAACAATACTCTGGCAGATTTTAGAAAAAATAAATAAAATAGCTTATATTTAAAAATTATATCGGTCTCGAATCGTTCAAAATAGTATCATTAAACAAAATTAAAATGGTTTTTCCAAATATGTTCATTTTTTTGTTTGAATATGATTAATTACTAGTTTTATAATAAGATTCAATAGAGTAACACTAATACATAAACTATTTGTAAAAATATTATGATTCTGTGTTTACTATTGATAAAATAAAATAAAACAATTTTACTTAAAATTATATTCAAAAAATATTTATAATACTTGAAAAATAGAAACATTTTTCTGCAATTTCCCTTGACTGGAATTATAAATCAGAAATTCTCTTGGGTTGCAAAGAAAGATATGTTAACCAAAATTAATAATTAATAGATAAAAATGACAATTAAATAATAATGTTTATGTAAGTAGTGTTACTATGTCTTACTTATTTTAATACAAAATTCACGTGAAAAATCATCATAGAAAGCATTTTTGACTTAAACTATATGTATCAGTGATCTTTACACATGTATTTGCAAATTAAATTTTGTTACAGAATTCATATTTTGGAGTAATCAGTTTTTATTATACATTTCTTCCATGAGCCTATGAACCTTTGACCTTCAATTCTCCTTATTAATTATAAGGAAATCTGACTCCAGCGAATCAGCTGCGGTCTTTCCCACTTTCTACTTCCAGTAAGTCTAAAAGTGCAGAACCTTTTTCATAGTGTTGCCATCATGTATTCAGAACACATGAACCATCCAGTTCATTCTATTTAATTTTATGTTGTTGTTGGCTTATCCTCTTTAAAGATCTGACATTTGTCAGATCAACTCCAATAAATTGTTGACAGTTAGAAAATCAATGACTAGAAGGGGATCTGAGGATAGATCCTCCCGGGAAATTCCGACGCAATCCAGAATATGTTTCGGTGAGGCTGGATGGTCACGGCAATTTTTACAAGTGGGATAATTTTTTGTACCGCGTTCAAATGATAAACATGTTCGATGTCCACTTGAGAATCTGGCCAAGGCAGTCTGAGATTTTCGGTCACATTTTGTTTCCAGAAGAGTTCCAGGAGATGTTCCAGAGTACCATTGGTGTGATGGTAGAATTTAATATTTTATATATTAAACAATATTAGGTTGTTTATATATCCTATATAATTCTGAGTTAAATCCTTTTCCGTTACTGTGCTCCTCTACACCCCCACTTAGAATGCTTCTCAAAATCTTCCTTTCAAATATTGAAACAGAATTTTTCTCTAATTTAGTCACAGTGCAGTTCTCAGAAGCATATGTCAAGACAACCTCACAAGAGTTTGTATTAATTTAAGAAAATTATATATTTGGAAAGAAACCTAGATTTAAAGAATTTTCTTAGACCAAAAATGGCCCTGTTTGCCAAAACAGTCGGTTTTTTATTTCAGGAGATATTCTGTTGTTACCAGTAATAACTGAACTTAAATAAGGGAAACACTTTACTGTTTGAAATTTATCTAAACCACTTTCAGCCCTTTTACTTCAATATCGACTATTCTACATGCTATGAATACATGAGCATTAACTTCTGCTTAATCTTCATCAACGCCTAATTTTAAAAACAAGATTAGATACCTTAGCAGTTCTGCTCGCGGATCTTTTGCCTCAAAACTAAATATTTATTCTGGACATTATTTGAAAAATCTGATGCATATATATATATATATATATATATATATATATATATATATATATATATATATATATATATATATATATATATATACCATGAGGTTATTCAAAGCCACCAGCGAGGACTTTGAATATGAACTATATAATAAAGAGAGAAAATTTTTGAGGTTGGATCTATTAGATGTAAATTTCGAAAATACATTTGCGAAGCCTCTAAGACTCTGTTTTTATTTTTTATTCTGTATTCTAAAGTTTGGTTTATTCTATACTTTATTTTGTACTCTAATGTTTGGTTTGCTTGTTGCTCAATGGTCAGTTTCTGCACACGAAGGCTAATTAGACCGGGAGCTACAGTTTAAACAATTAGAATTTTATTAATAAAGGGGGTTCTGAACAACTACAAGCATCATGTCTCAGGTTGGATTCGAACCCACAAATTGTTGAACTGACTGACAGGTCACTAATCTTTAAGTCTGCAATCTCTGTTTTACTCTAAGATCGACACCATTTTTATACACATAATTTTGAAACTCAAACTTCTATTCGTCAAAGTGGAATAAAATTATCAATAGAATTTTCTCTCTTGATAAATTTGTTTAAATTCTTTTATTATCATAGTTTATAACATGACCATATTAAAAGTCTAACCTTTTATAAAATAGTTACTATTTAATTTACATAAGTATAATGGTAAACTAATATTTGAATTTATTATTCCGAATTAAAAATATTTTGATGAAATTTATGTATTTTGCACTATATCTACACTGCTGATGACCGTAAATGCAACACCCTGAAGAAAGCATGCAAATAACATGAAATTTACAACATACGTTAGCTGGGGTGAGATATGCAAATGGTTAGAATTTCAGCTAACGCACATGACGCACGCCTTGGTGTCACTTCAAAGCGCTATTTAAGCCTTGGAAATTTCGACGATTTCAAGTTCGACAGTTGTGTTTTTTTTATAATAAAAGCGATCAATTATGCCTCGTAGAAAACGACAATCACTTTTTATCAAGTATCCAAGATAGACAGAGGAAGGATAGTTGCATACGGAGATTGTGGATTATCTTTTAGGGAAATCGGTGGCCGTGTTGGACGAAACCAAACAACTGTAATCCGGATATGTGATGGTTGGATGCAGGAGGGTACGACGGACCGACGTGTTCGATTGCATCCACCTCAGTGCCCATTCACGTGATGACGGGCAAAATATGTGCATGGCAGTGACAGGTCGCTCAGCCACATCATGAGTCAGCACAGCACATTCAGTCTGTAATGCATCATCCTGTGTCTGCGCGTACCATTCGACGCCATTTACAGCAGAGTGGTCTGTCCATAAGACGTCCATTGCTTCGTCTACTTTTGACGCAGAATCACAGACGCCTCCGCCGCCAATGGTGCTAGGAAACATGGATGAAAACGACAGAATGGAATGAAAGTGTCTGTACTGATGACTCACGTTTCTGTCTGCAACACCACGATGGTCGCATTTGAGTCTGGAGATACCATGAAGAGAAGATGCTGGACATCTACGTTATGTAACACCACACTGGTTCTGCACCGAGTATCATGGTATGGGGTGATATTGAATATCACTCTCGCACTCTTCTAGTGCGCATTGCCAGTACTTTAAACAGTCAGCACTACATCTCCAAGGTGTTGGAGCCAGTTGGCCTTCCTCACCCTCAAAGCTTGTCCACAGCCATATTTCAACAGGATAATGCGCGACCACACATAACACATTGGCCCACGTTGTCCAAGAATTGCCTCCCTGGCCGACTCGCTCTCCGGATAGAAAACATGTCCATGGTTGCTCAACGATTGACCCAGATTACATCCCCAGCAGCCACACCAGATCAACTTTGGCTACATGTGGAAGCTGCTTGGTCTGCTGTAACCCAAGAATACATCCAAAGTCTCTTTGAATCAATGCCGAGGCATGTGGCAGTGATGATCTGTAACAATGTCGGCTACTCTGGCTAATTGATTTTGGTGGGAACTGCACTTCACAGAAGTCTATAAATTTAATTGTATGATACTTGGTTAACATGATATCTGCAAAATAAATTTTGTTGTGATATCTCTTGTATTTATTGGTGTTGTGCAATTTTGGTGGCCAACAGTGTATATATAATTAGTCAATAATGTTAAAAATTTTAATTGAAATATATACTTAGAATTTCAAAAAATAAATCAAATTCAAATTTAAAGATATTCCTGAAAACTATCATATAAAGAAAATGTTTTCTAATTTTTGAAATTCATTATTTACTAAAGTATACAAAAATAAAAGTCAATCTCACAGAATTACACCAGCATCGATATCTAAAACCTTAAGAGAGATTGCTTAGTAATAAAATTTTTTATGAACATCAATAAAATATAAAGTAGAATCAAACATCAAAATATTACTGCAATATTTTATAGTGTACAACATATTGCTGGTAATAATATATAAATTAAAATTTAATCACGAAAACAAAGAATTACAGAGAAAATTAAAATGGTTATTTTTAAAAAAAATTAAGCATTTAATTATATATAAATTTTATGTGAATCAGCATAAGCACACAGAACACTAACTGATTAATAACATTAAAATGTAATTTTTTACAGAAATTATTTACAATCAAAAATTGTATAAAATCCCAAACAGAAAAAACAGAATAAAAAAAATATATATTGAATCGTATTTGTTACTTATATTTATATATTTTTATTAAAAGATAATACCAAAATTGGAGGAAAATTAGCTTCAGATAGAAAAGTGTAGTTATTTTTCCTATATTTTTTGTATTGTATAAGTTGTAATAGATAATTTATTTATAAAAATATATCGCTGAGTATTACCATTGGCAGAAATAATGCTGATTTCCACATTTTTACGAAATATTTATCTGTAAAAAGCTTTATATAAATTGAACTTTTTATAAAAATATGCCTTTTAAAAATTTTATCTCGGGATTTTATAGGTTGATATTTCAGATTTAAAGTGTTAAATACTAATAATCTTTTATGTGAAACCTACATTATTTATTTCTATCAATAAATTACCTTTTTAATTTCCATTCCCCGGTAGATAACTTGTGAAAATGACAAAAGGAATTAAATAGTTTATCTCAGTATAAGAGATATTTTTTGGTGAATAACCTGGAATTTAATTAAAGAGGTAATTGAATCCATTCAAACGAAATTGCAAACTTAGGATTTCGTGCCACATTTTTAAACACTGTTCAACTTTAAATTGATTTCAGTTAGAAACTATATAATACCTACACCAACATAAATTAAATGAATTATATATATATATATATATATATATATATATATATATATATATATATATATATATATATATATATATATATATATATATATATATATATATAATTTTTCTGTTTTTTCATAACAATTAAACAGTATTTATGTTTTTGTTCTAGTTGCAAAAAATAAGCTATAAATATGTCTTAATGCTTTTAACTTTGTTACATATCATATCGGTTTCAAAATTAAACCAGAACGTTTTTGAAATTGAAATTTGTATTAAATGTATACGTTGGTAATTACAGTTAATTTGTATTATCTTTAATTTATAGGATAAATTTTCTTATATTAAAATAATTAATATTTTTACAATGATTTATTCGACAAAATTATTATTTTTACAATGAAATTTAATTTGAGATTCGACAAAAAAGTAAAATATATTCATACATTATTAATCACCACAAGCAAAGGATAAAATATAATTTCTGAAGTTTAAATCAATTTTTTATTTTAGTATTGAAGTATAAATATATTTTAGTTTTAAAGTGTAAGTATATATTTAGTATTAATGTATTTTTGTAGAGTATCATTTTGAAATACATATTAGTCTCTTTTCTAGAAATCAAATTAAATTATAAAGTTATAAAAAATGAATTTCTCTCAAGGAACTATCGATAACAAGAAATGAAATTCGTATTCACTCCTTGTATTATTAGAGTAATACAAGGATGATGGAATAAGAACATGTTTAATTTTGAATTTATGAAATTTAACATATTTTTACCCTTCAAAATATTGAGTATTTATTTTGATTTAATTTTCCTATTTATAGAGTATTTTTATGCATTCAAACGTTTTATGTGAGAAAAATAACTGAAATATTAGTAAGCTTTGGAGAAAAATTTAATTTGAGATTTAATGAATATTAGAGGTTTAATCCTAAATAAAATTTAGGCTTGCAATTGTAAATGCTATCCACTTTTTTATTAATGTTTATAGTTAGATTTGTATTAAGACCTTAAACTTATATAAAGAGCATTATTGAAACATTTATAACTTTCAATGTCTTCGTAATGCACAGTCTCATGGCAAAGTGCCACTTTGAGTTTCTCTGGAACATTTTATTCGAGGCAATTATTACTTCCATGTCCTCAAAAATTGGCGAAACCAACTCTCAACTAGTCTCAATGTACTATAGAGTTAATAAATTTAAAAAATGTATTGTGTGTGTGTGGTTCGAATGTCTCATGCAAATTTCTAGATCAATATGCCTTTCATAAAATAAAAGATTTGTACAGTTAAATATTTTTGAATTAACTTAAGACAAATTTTACTTTTGATTATTAATGTTCAAAAATTTCTTAATAATTAATATATAATTATACAATACAATGTTTAAAAATTTATTTTCTTTAATATTTATTTTTTAAACTATAGTCTAAGCTCTGATGATTCGCTGCATAGGTAATGTGGTTTACTAAGATGAAGATTCATCAGTTTGAATATGGAGTGCATAAAAAAAGATTTATTATTATTAAGAGTTCTGATTCAATGCTTAAGATTTTAGAAAGTTCTGAAAAAAATTTCTTTCATTTTTATTTTTCTTGCTGTGAATATAAATATTTTTAGAATAATTGTTTCTTCTTTGCAGTTGTGTGTGTGTGCATGAGAAACGAGAGATGTACATATTTCAATATTGTTTCTAACGATAAAAAAGAAAAAATATTTGTAAATTGTATTGTTTTGTTCTTGTATTAAGGGGTGTTTTATTATTTAATGCTTGAAACCAAAGGTGTTTATATGCTTAAAATAATATGCCTGCCGTTAATTTTCTTTTAAATGATTCAGATGGTATGTTAAACGCTTGATTATGGTTTCATTAGGAAATGTTTTAAGCAAATTTACCTGTAGATTAGAGAAAGGATGGCTTTCCATATAGATAAAATATTTTACTATATACCAGTGTTTGCATCAGTTCATTCAGTAGATAACGAGTGTATTTTATGTTAAATTGTATGTGGTATAATATATGAGAGAGAGAGAGAAATAAAGCTTCGCGCTGATATTTTGCTTCAAAATTTTCTTAGTATTTCATATGTATATATATAAGAGAATTTATAAGAATATTTTATTATATTGATGTGTATACATTTAAACTTAAGGAAAAAAGAATTCATATTTATTATCATATTTTAATAGTTAAATATATTGAATATATTTTAATTCCTTTGAATCGGTAGTTGGTTGTTATTTCAAGATACTTTTTCAATGAGTAAAATTAAAATAAGGCTAAATATTTAATTTGAAAAGCCTCCTAAATTTTCAAAAGTGAAATTTTTAGAAAGAACAAGTAAAGGACATATAAAATTTATAACTTCAGATTTGGTCTTCTTCATTGGCCTGACAGCCCAGGGGGGCCTTTGCCTTCCTCAGAAGTGCATACCAGGACCCCCTATTTTTGGATAAGATCATCCAGTTTGTCACTTTTAGTGTTTTTAGGTCGTTTTCAAGGTAGTCACGCCATCGGAGTTTCTGGTCATCCTCTTCTTCTGGTGCCAATGGGGGAGCCAAGAAAATATTTTTCGTCACCCGATTGTCGTTCATCCGGCTCAAATGTTCTGCCCATTTTAATCTCTGTATTGAGATAAATTCAACAATATCTGGTTCTTTATATAGTTTATAGAGCTCAGAATTAGTTCTTCTTCGCCATGTATTCTCAGTTTTTATTCCACCACGAAATACTTCTAAAGGATTCATTTGCTACTGATAAAGCTAGGCAATATTTTTTGAAACATACAAAAAATCGTGATATGATATGGAGAGTTTTTTTCATTGCGCTGGAATGATACTTCAATGGATTGATAAAATAATTTAAGATTATAAGCTTCGAACAACTTAAGAAATTGATCATCTCCGATTAAATAAAGAAAACACTGTAAAATTTGAGTGATCACTTCTTGGATTTATAGACTAGTTTGCATACTTTTTTAGAACAAGCGGAGAAACTTAATAGATTCATAAAAAATAAAAGCTTAGTTGAAATAAGAAAACAAGAGGCCCATATCAGAAGGAAAGCTTGACCACCAGCTTTCACAATCTCAGATTTGTAGGAAGAAGATCTATCCAATATTTCGGATGAGAAACGCCTGGTGACATAAGATCAAAGTGCATAAGAGGAAACGATAATGAACAACGCGAACTTACATAAAAACTCTGCCATTTATCTTTTAATTGTCCTAAAGTGAGAAAATTGCCGTAAGTGCTGTTACAGGTGCTTCACATTACATCACAGGAGAAACGTTTTATCAATTTTTCTTCTTCTTTCTTATCCCCTGGTCTGAATCAGAACAGATCCATGACATCATTCACCTTCAAAGAATCGAGGACAGCTTCAGGGCTGTATAAAAGTTCACGCTTTGAAAAGCCAATGCAGCTCAGTAGGTGTTCAGGAGCTGGTCTAATTTAGCTTTAGTTGCATTAGTATAGAGACTATTAATGTTGCATTGTAAAATTCTTAGTGGTACGACACGTTTAAATGGGGATGGAGACTGTAACGTATTTGTCGGTCTGGGCCCCCTGCCTAAGCCCCGAACGCGTCCCTTGGTAACCCGCGAGACGAACGATGCGGTATGTGAAACTAAAGGCATCATGAACATGAAAGGGAAAGGGGGATGGCTTCTGATGGTAGTAGCTACCCTGAGCACCTAAGAAAGGCAGAAGTCCGACTTTGCTCGTTCACTTGTCTGACATTAGCTGGATAAAGTGGAATGGCCTTCACGCCTTGGGTGGCCCTACCAGGAGTATGCACTCCCTACGTACTTCGTCCATTCCATCCAGAGTCACCCCCTCGCCACGATGAGGCTGTTAGACAGGACTTTGAGGGGGTACATACACTTACAGAAAGGAATTACTTAAAAGTACATACACTTACTTTGTGAATAAGAAAATTTTACTTATACTGACTATTAGAATTCGACACAACCCGCAATTGCTTTATATACTGTTATAAATCTATTCTTAAAAGGGAAGATTGTAAAGACAGAACCTCTTGTTCTACCTAAAGCAAAAGGAAACAAGAATATATATTAGGAATATATTTTCTTCATGGAACTGGAATCATCCTAAATGTCCAGAGGCGAAAATAGTGCTTTTGCGAAAATTCTCAGAAGAAATATTCTTCAAAAATCCATGGATGAATCTGAAAATGCGATGGCTACTTCCTTGTAAGCTATCATTCCTGACACCAACTTGTAGAATGAATAAGGAAAATATTCGACAAAGATGAAAAGTGGTGAATTCAACTATTTTCTTAAAAATGACCAGAATTGTTTCAAATGAGAGGAAGAGCTTACGCTTTGCATATAACAGCATATAGATACAGATGATGACCTTTCTGTAGCTAGGGAACCTTATCATATGTCCCTTATGAAAAAGAATATTTTATTAGAAGAAATCGAGAATTTGTTAGAGCATTGTATTAATGAAGAATGTGAATCTGCTCATGCAACTTCCATAGTATTGGTTCCTGAGCCAAATGGCAAGGTAAGTGTTTGTGTAGATTACAGACGTCCGAGCGGGCCGTGGTAGCCTAGTGGTTAGGGCAGAGACCTTCCATCCGGAAGGGTGAGGTTCGATTTCCAATGCCGCCAAACACCCACCGAGTACATGCGGTATAGACACTCGTTAAATCTGTGGAATCGTAAGTCCTGTGGTCGGTCATTGAGCAGTTATTTGGGTACAAAGATCTGGAGGAAATTTCCTCCCCCTCCAGATCAATGTCACAATTGAAGGAGTGGATCCTCTGGTGGTGCCATCTATCGGAGGATTTAAAGAGCAAAGACGTACTTTCACCTTCGTGGTGCTCTGATTAAACGAAAGACGCTCCCTATTGACTTAAATTCGCGTAGGGCTAAGGCATAGCGAGCTTGGCTTGTCCAAATGTCATAAGCAACAACAACAGACGTCACAGCGTTATCTTGCTTTCGATTGGTCTTCAATCCGGTATTATGAAGTGAAAGTGAAGCCAATTAAAACGAAACTTCTTTAATTTTTCCTTTTGGTGCTTTTCATTACTTTCATATAGAATAGCATTACATTTAAATAGCACAGCATTCGGACTGACCAATGTACCCCAAACGCTTCAACAATTGATAGGTAAATTTACAAATGGCTCGATGAGGACTACAGGAGAAATCTGTAATAAATTGTTCAAAAAGCTGAAACAGACATCTGACTGAAGCGAGATCGGAAATCCTATGTTTTAACGTCCTATTGCTATTTAAAGAATATATATATACTCCAATAAAATAATGCAATCCATTCTTTCTCAAATAAAATTCCATCAGTTCAGGTTTAATAATGCTGAAAAAAGAAAAATTCCTCGAGGCCGTGGGTTAGAAAAAAAAATTTTTTTATGAAACATTCACATCTTTCAGCGGTTTTATTTCTCATGCATTTTGGTTGGGAAAATGTTAAATAGAGCCAATTAAGAAAATAGAGAGAAAAAGTCAAAAGAAACTTTTAATTACATCCAAGTAAAATCTAGTTCAAGATTTCTCAGATCATGATTTCTAAGAATTCGCTTTAATATTATTTTAATGAGTCATCAATTTACAGGTAGAGAATCTTCAAAATGATAGTATGGAGAGGAAGATGATTCAATAGAGAGGCAATATAACGGAATTAGATGTTAAAAACTTATATTGCAATAGAAATCACGGGATATATATACAGTCAGTCAAAAAATTATTGGGACATTTGGGATGCGTAACATGTAAAGCTATTTATAAAAATATTTATCAACTTAAAACAAAAGCAAAAGTAATCAAGAGGTGCTTTAACATTTGGTATACACTATATAATTAAAATTTTGCTTCTGTATTTTAGCTTTATAATTTGATATAGCTTTTTGAATATAATTTAAAGGCAAACAATGGTCAAAAAAGTTTTGGGACACTATTGAAATGAGCAAGTAAAACAATAAATATGTCACACAAAACAAAAATTAATTTGCTACAACTTTTTTTAGACAATACTTTTCAACATAAGTTGTCAATAAAATCGGTTGCATGTAGAGGAATGGGGAAAAACAAAGAGATTTCGATGGAAGTGCGAAATCTGAGAATAAGCCATTGGAAAAATGGAAAATCAGTTTGCTGTATAGGACAAATCTTTGATCTGAGTAAGTCTACTGTTTTTAACATTATTCACAGGTTCACGAAAACAAGTAGTGTTGAAAAAAAGCAGAGAGCGTCCTAGGATATTTACTGAACGTGAAGAAAGGTGGATTGTGAGACAAGTTCTCATTAGTCCAAGAATCAGCACAGTAAAAATTACTCTGAGATGTAAAAGTATGTTCGGGTAGTCTGTAAATCCTGAAACTGTCAGAAATGTTTAAAGAAAACATATGTATCATGGTAGAGTACCTCGAAGAAAGCCCTACATTTCCAAAGCAAACAGACTGGATAGACTAGCATTTGCTAAAACGTATGTAAAGCAGCCACCAGAATTTTGGGAAAATGTAATTTTCGTAGACGAAAGCAAATATAACATTTTCGGATCAGATAGGAAGCAAAAATTCTGGCGGACACCTAATATGGAATTGCATGTCAAAAATTTGCTGAATTCTGTTAAGTATGGAGGCCGCAACCAATTAGTCTGGGGCTGCATGGCAAGTTCTGCTGTTAGAAACTTAGATTTCATAGATGGTATAATGAATAAATATGTTTATCTTGAGATTCTCAAGCGAAATTTAAAGCAAAGTGTGAGAAAGTTGGGAATAGCAAATTTTAATTTGTACCAGGATAACTACCCAAAACATACTGCTCCCATTTGCAAGTTATGGGCCCTTTACCACTGTCCTGGTGTGATTAAAACTCCTGCACAGAGTCCAGACCTTAATCCCATACTTTTTTGACAGAGTGTGTATATATACTATCTATATAAAGTGATTAATATAAGTAATTTGAAATTAAAACACAGCAGGTTTTAATGCTTTCTGGAAATTTTTTTAGTGTTCTTTATTATCAAAAATATGTATTTTATTTCTATTCATTAAAATTTTAATGAATGAAATAAACAATTTTTTTTTTACCTTTTTTATAGTGCGTTTAAAAAATGTTGATTATTTTTATACTACTTTTTTCATCTACATTTTTTAAACGGAAAACCTTATTTCAAAATTGTTGCGCTTTAAACCTTTTTCCAGTTTTTGTATAAGACTATTATGCGAGAGCTATACAGAATAAAAACTTCTTGTTTTGCTATACAAGCAAAATTTCAAATTTCAGGATTGTGGCAAAACTTTTAAAAAATTAGCATTTTTATAGAAAATTTTTAATACTTGAATTTTTTTTCATGTGTTGTTATATAATAGCTTTGAAAACCATTTCTTATGCAAAAATTGCATCAGTTTCAAAATTGCCGTCAGTTTTCGTTATGTGATATTAGACACACAATTGAAAGTCGAACTTCTAAATTCTGCAGTAAGAAAACGCTGCCCTCGTACCGCATAAAATTACTTCACATATTTTTTGCATTCTTTTTATATTCATCACGCAAAACTTTTTTTTTATATATTATTAGAATTCCTAAGCACTTCAGACCATCTGCTAATTTTTTTTTTACATTACTGAGTGCAATACATAATCAAGCAACAAATGAATCAAATTTGAATAGAGTTGAAATCGAAACAATCTCAACCAAATAGTTTTGCATTGTTGCACATTGTGAGAAAAAATCCTGAAGATTTAAAATAAATATATCTCTCAAAATAAATTCTAAAGATAGAATTTTTTTTTCCGCCCATAATTTTCGTAGGATAAAGTCTTGATTTGAATAAAAATAATACTTAGATTTTTAAACTTTACCTTTTGATATTTTTTAAATTTCAACTCTTTGACAGTTAATGTGCCGTAACATAATTATAATATAAGTAAATTGTAATTTACTTGCCTTACCGGTTTCTCTTTAAAATAATCAAATAAAAAAGTGAAGTTTTTTTTTCTTTTTTCAAATTTGGCTTAAAACAATAGGTTTCTAGGGGACGAAAATAAGAGGACAATACCGATATATAACCGCATCACAGGATTTGAAAATGTTAGATTGTGAAGCATAAGTTGGTAAAAAAAAAAACCCATAATTTAGAATAATCAGAAAGTATACTTTCCCAGAAAGGGTAAAAAAAATGAATTTTATAGTTCAGAGAGAGATGATTCCAATAAAAAAAATTTTCAGCTGGAAGTCTTATCATAGGAATAAAAACTATAAAGTATTTTACGAAATTCTTATACCTTTTTTATAAAATAGTTTGATTTAATTCATTGCTCATTATGTCTTTACTTGATAGCCAAAATCATTTGGCAAAGCTAAAAATGATCTAGACCTCGCAAAAATCTAATCGAATCAAGTTACCACACTGAATTTCGCCAAAGTATCAATCTAATACAAAGGAAATCATTCAGACAGATGATATGGATGTTTTGATTAGTTTTCTTAATTTTTTCCTTAGTTTTATTCGTATGTATCCAAAAGTCCTTACAATGATTAAATATCACGATGATTGTACTGTTATCATCGTGATTTGTAAAATAAAATCACTACTTCTAGTATTTTAGGGAATTTTTATAACAGCATGAAGATTATCACTATCAAATACAATATATTAAGATCGTTCAACAGTTTTTCATTAAGTTTCTAGTTTCATACCATTTTACCAAACATTCATAAACTTATCATTCGTAGAATGATGCATTTAATGTAACTTGTTGGGTAATGTTTATTGCAGTGCTATCACCTGGTAATCTAGAGATATTTTTAACAATTACAGGCAAATCATCTGAAATTATTTACTCTGATATCATTTTCCATCTTCTAATTGATCGAGATTTCTTAAGATATATTCTTTTAAGTTTCTTGATGTGTTTTCTCTGCATAGGTTATATTTAATTTTCTAACTTTACGAAATTTCCGGTTATCTTGAAATCTATTAAAAGTTTAAAAGGTTTTTTTTAGAAATTATGATTAACTTTTTAATCTAAATTATTGGTATTGCTGTGTTATTCTTGCATTTTGAAGATTTACCTGAATTTTATACAAAATTTCAATGACAGAGTAAAAGGGAAGTTGTCTCATTTCCTTCATTCATTTGGCACATAATTTTTTATGCTTTTATAAGTTTTTTTTAAACCAAATATGGTGAATAATGGGATCTTATAGAGGATACTTTATTTTTATCTGTTTCCGTTTAAGATTAAATATATCTATAAATGCTTAGCATGTGTTGTTTAATAAAATGTGTAGATAAAATTGTTTCCTTTAATACAGAAAGACTATTTCATAATTATTATAATTATATTTTATAAGATTTTACATGTTTTTCATATTCTAGATGTCCTAGAGGTCCGAGGTTCGATCCTTGGGCTGGGCAAGGTTGACTCAGCCTTTCATCCCTTCACTAGGTCGATTAACTGAGTACCAAGCATGCTTGGGAACTAAACACTGGGGGTCTTACGTTAGGCTGACCACCTAACTGGGACATATGCTTCGCATCCCAGGGCCCTCGATCATGAAAACAGTTATGGGCACTGTAGGCCTTGGCCCATATGGGCTGTCGTGCCATGGAGTTTAGTTTAGATATTCCAGAGCTTTAATAAGTCTATATATTAATAAAATGATCGTTTAATTTTTGATTTGTAAGGAATTCTCTTTAGCAAATTAAGTTTATTTAAATTAAGGCAACTCTTTTGAAATTGATTTGTTTCTCAAAATTTACTTAACATATCTTCAAATTTTCTAAAAAAAGATAATACATTTTTGACAACAAAGTTTTAATTATTCACTTTTAAACTAAATAAATGATTATTTCGACAGCTTATCTCTTCGAAACTCTTCAATTTTATATTGTGACAAAAATTTTTTTTTTTTTTAAATCATTGGAAATGTTGGATTTAAAGTTTTCGAACAGAGACCCTATCAAAAAAATTATTTTTTTTAAATGAAAATAATTTTATTGTTAAAAGAAAAAATTTAAAGTATTCACAAAACTGGAAAAAAAAAAAAAACAAGCAATTCGATTGATATGGACATGAACGCATTTTCAGTGTTCCTTTGTAAAGTAAGAAGCACAATATTTGCTTTTTCTCGTAATTGTACAACTATATCGATCTTTCCTTTCTTTACAAAATAAAGATTTCGCATGAGTGTTTTCATCGATTTTATTTTAAGAGTAATATATATTAACGCCACGAATCAATCGTTTCTTTACATTAATAAAATTAAGGAAATTACATTTCTCTGAAGTTTTCCAAGTATAAAAGTAAAGCCTTGCAAAATATAATTGTTCTTTGGAAGTCCCATATTTATAAACAGTATCATCTCCAATAAATTTTTTCCATTAAGTGAGTTATTTCTGGCCCGTAATGGTCTTGGAATAGTTACATATATATATATACTTACATTGCATCTTCCTATACTTCATTACATTATGTACAAAAATGATAATAGTTAAAACTACTTTGCTTAGAATATCCTATTGTTAAAATAAACTATTCGATTGATAATGAATACACTAGTATTATGGACTTACACTTAATTTAAATAATTATCCACCACCAGTTGATTGATGTAATACGTTTAATTTTTACTATTTATAGTGGATAATTCAAGTACATATAGGTTTACCAAGATAACTATATACTTTAAAAGTACATTTTTGGATTCACATTATAATATCTTTTGTATTGTGAATATAATACATACAAATAATTTAACTTATAACTTTTATATAAAATGCTTATATTTTTTTAAAAACTAAAAAAAGTTCTCTTGAGACTTTTTTTGAAAAATATACAGTTTTTTTTTTATTTAGTACTATTAAAAATATTTTAGAAAGGAAAATAAAGAAGAATACATCCTTATCTTGGAGCTTAAGCAACATTAAATGCGTAAAATTTGACATATCTGATTAATTTTAACTAAATATGAATTGAAAATGTATTACTAAAATTGATTGTTTTATTTATTGTTCAGTTCATATTGAAAAAATAAAACTAATATTCGATTTAATTGTAAACTCGTTAGTTTAAGAAAGATTTAACATTTTAAAAATATTAAATGCTATTTAATTATATTTTTAATATCTAGTACCATATTCTAATTTAAAATCAAATTTTCAAATAAAAATGATCTTAAATTACATCTATCAATATATGCAGTGACTAAAAAATTACAAAAATATTTCAAAATTCATACTCGCAGAAAATTTATTATTTCTTTTTAAAGTTTTCTTTCTATGGATCCTAATAATTGTACATAGAATAAATGAAATTTTAATGTGGAATATACGAGTTTTCGTTATGTAAATATTACAACTCGCGGCATAGTATAAAATCTTATATAATAAATAATGTTTTATATAATGAAGAGTGAATTGAAAGCAGTTCAAAAATATAATTAAAAATTAAAAATGGTTACATTAAAAATTACCACTTCTCGAAATCTTTTTAAAAGTCACTTTAAGATAATTTTAATTCAAAACAGTGTAAGTAGACATGGAAACGAAAATAAGGAAAATCTTTGAAACTGAAATTAAATAATATGAACGTTTCGAAAAACACACACACTTTTTTTGTTTATAGTCCGATATGCAACTACTGGAATACTTTTAACATTGATCACTACTTAACAAATGAACATTCAAATGTGTCCATAAAATAATTACTATATTGTTTCAACACTTCAATAAATTTTCTTTTGTTCGAATTCCATGTACAAGGTAAACAAGAGAGTTTGTGCTGTTTTTAATGACCTAAAAGAACATGACCTACAGAAAGCGAAGTCTATTATTAATCCTCGGAGTAATCACCAGCGCCATCCAGCACCTTCTGCCAACGTGTCTCGCTTGCGGTAAAACTCCGGAGTTTTTGACGTACAGAAATCTGTGAGTGCTTGGCGCAAGTCTGCTTCATTGGTGAAGGATTTTTCACGAAGATGATTGCCCAGGGAATTGAAGAGATGGTAACCTGAGAGAGGCCAAGTGAGTAAGGAGAATGGCACAAAGCCTCCCAACCAAATCGCTATGTGGTATTCCTGGTCACCCGAGAGACCTTGCGTTATCGACCAAGAACAATACACCTTTGCCGTTTGGCCAGTTGGTAGCAGCTCATAATGAACCATTTGGCGGCTATTTCACCAGACACAAAGCATAATCTTGCGTGGGTCACAGAAAACAAATTTCCCGACCTGAATTTGTGAAATCAATGCCTTGTCATACGTTCATTCACAGCACTATCCCCAAACGCTTGACATATTCGGCGACTTGATGCAGCAGCTGATAAGCCCACTTTGAAATCGTAAAGCAAACAACACCGAACGAGCTCCATTGACACGTCCATTTCTCTTCGCTACTGTACGAGTTACGATTGTTGAATTTGCGCAGTGAATTTGCTTTTATTAATGACCGATATTTCTGTTCTCGATGGACCTGTGCCTAAACCACGTCATACACTAATTTGCATACTTTTTCATTCAATAACACGAAGACGGCAAGAACTTTCTTTTTTACCTTATATAATAACAAAAATGAGAATTCAAAATTACTGACAAATAGATTCAATTGAATATGTAGAGGTTAAGATTTTGAGCCAAATTACAGTATTAAATAAAAATTATAATAACTAAAAAACAAGATATTTCAAAAATCTTAAAACAGAGAAAAACTCATGATTAATTTAATTTATAACAGTAATTTTTTAATTTTAATTTATTACTTTTTAGAATTGTTAGTGAGTGAAACAATCCAAAATTTGAAAACTAGCCTTGGTTCTGAAATATCACAATCTAGTCGGTTTTTGAAATGTCACAAATCTTTTCTAATAGCTTTAAAAGTTTCAGATTCGTAATTCTTCAAGTAAGGATTTTTCACAGGAACTGAAATTAGTGGTACCAAAATGGAGTAGAATCTAAATTAAGTCTACGAGGTATTATTATTATTTTTTTTTATCAAAATAAGAATTTCATACTCTAAATGATTGAAATTTTTAAAATCATAGGATCAGAAAATATCCTAATATTGTCAAATAATTAGACGGAAACTAATTTCAATGTTTTGACTCTGTTCAGAGGGTAGTTTAATAACTGGCAGCCATCATAGAGCATTTGTAGGCACTACATATTAACATGTAGAGACAACTTTAGCACTGTTAGTGGATATTCAAGAAAACATTTGATCACATTAATGATTGGCTGTCACAAGAGGTAAAGGGTAAAAACAATTTTAATGAAATATAATAATGAATATACGTTTTGAGAGAGAGAAGAGAGAAAATAAAATGCAAAACAGCTTTTATTGATTATATTCTCTATAAATTATATAATTTAATTAGTTATGAAAATGGCTTTCTGCTTTTTTTATATTACATATTAAAAATTGATACTTTTTTTTTATAATCACAGTATTATATCGTACTTTACTTCAAGGGGAAAATACTTAAACACAAAAATATTTTTCCTGCAGTGTTCCTAAAATTTAATTTTTCGATTGATGATCGAAAAGCCAATGTAAATAGTCATTATGACATTTATATTTTTTATTGAGCTCCAGTGGCTCAGTAGCTTCACGCCGCTTCCCGTAAGCTCAGCAAAGTGAAGCATCATTTGCCGCGGACAGTGGTTGGGCGGGTGACCACGGTGTACTCTCCTTCACTGGGTTGCTGGAACTCCGTGGGTTGGGGACGTGGTCACGTTAATCTGTGACGTCCAAAGTCCTTCCGCTGGTGTGGCGTGGATGTGGTTGGTTGGTTGGGTTTTATGGCGCAAGGTCCAAAATTGGACATGCTGCGCCAGGCGTGGATGTGGAGAGGAGGGTACCAGCTCAGGTGTGGCCTCGTCACCTGACCGTGGTTCAAAATGACAAGGCACCTCAAAAAGAGCAAAGTCGTACTTTCACCTTCGTGGTGCTCTGATCCAAACGAAAGAAGCTCCCTTTTGACTTAATTCGCACTGCCAAAGGCAAAAGCGAGCTTGGCTTGTCCAAGTGTCATAAGAAAACAACAACAGCAACAATATTTTTTATTTGAAATGTATCTAAGAATGCACATTCAAAAGTGAAAATGAAAAAAATCTTTCACTCAACTATTTAAAAGATTTTTAGATTTATTAAGGTCAAGCGTGTTACTTAGATTTTTGCATTTGTTTTTCTTTCATTTTTTAAAAGGTTCTATTTTGAATTTAAAAAAAACTGATATAAGAAAAACAAAAAGAATATGGAACAAATTTCCTCGTTTAATTCGTAAATAGAAATGAATGGTATATTGCAACTAGAAAAAATTCAGGAACATATAAATAGTTTGTAAAATCCCAACGATTTATAAGCTAGAGATATGTAAAGAAATGATATCCTTTATTGTATATAATCCAATAAACTGAAATATGATATATAAACCATGTTAAAAAGTGAATAACTATAGTAAAAAGTGAATGTGATCAAATTTAAGATTGTGTGTATGTGTACCAATTTATAACATCAATAGTACAAAATGCTTTCAACCGCGTAGTGGATAGCCCAACGGCCGAAGGTGGTTGTAAGTCATTCTAATAACCATCTCATACTTATGAGATGTCTTCCAAGAGATTTGGTTTTTTTGTCGCTCAACGGTCATTTTTTTCTAGGCGAGAGTTAATTAGACCGAAGCCTACGATTTAAAGTGGATTCTGAGCCACTACAAGCATCCATGCCGTTGGTGAAATTCGAACCCACGAACTGTTGAACTGAAGGCAAGAGCGGGAGGACTTTATACGGGGAATGGGCTGTATGCATGTCTCTCAAGAGAGGAAATCCGACAAACCCCGATAAATTTGCACGCAAAAAGCAGAAGCACACCAGTTTCTCGTCGTTCAACATCAGGTATGGAACCCGCAGCCTTATACTCCGAAGAGCTCTGCCCAACCACTATACCATGGAAAGTTCCAAAATCGAATGCTTTAATGTTCTTGAATCACAACCAAGGCATTTTGCAGGCATGAATCTCCAAAGTAAAAATTTTCTGACCCACGCAAGGAAATTCAAACGAAACTCAATTCTTTTTACTTATCGAATTTCCGTAACTCTAATCCACGACATTTTTTTAAAGGATGTTTACTATACTTACAGTTAATTGACTGTGGTGTTTTGAAGAGCACTGACTCCCAGTATTGCAGATAACTTTGAATGTAAATCTTGTTAACTATATTTAAAGTAACCACACCCTGCATACTGAAAAAAAGGTTAGCCCAGGTGCAATGATTGTCAGAGAGAAATGATAAGAAATGAAAGAATATATGAACAAATTTTAAATTAAACATAATAAAATAAAAATTTACCGAATTGATTAAAGTGTACTTTCTAATGCTTACTAATTTCGTTCTACAAAAATTTGAGTACAGGTATATTGAGTACCTGTATACTTCTAAATTAACAAAAGTATTGCCCATAAAGAAAGTTATTAATGAAAATAGAAAAGGTAAAGGGACTACAGAGAGATAGCCACTAAATGGGAGGAAAATTGTAGCTTTAAGAAAATTATAATTCTTAAAACTTTTGGGGAATTGAAAACATTTGGGAAGCTTTCCCCTCAAAAGCTTTAAGAATTGTAGTTTTTGGGGGGAAATTTGTAGCTTTAAATATTGTTTTGGAAAATAAATCATCAAATAGCTTATTTGCTGAACTGAGAAGAGGGTTGGTGTAGGAATCCTTCTGCACAAAGTTTAAAATGAAATAAGAAAAGCTAAGCTACATTGTTGGGGTATACAATCGAGATTTTAGATAAAACTTTTTAAATAGCTGAGACCTTCATTTCACTTCATAATAATAATGAAAAATATGGATACAATCTAATCACTTCTCAGCAGTGTGGGATGGATGATTTCTTTAGAGGGATTTTCTTTATTTCACCCTTCATGCACTGCTGGCCTCTCAAATTGCAATAACAAGAAATACAAGAGATATCACAACAAAATTTATTTTGTAGATAACATGTTGACCAAGTATCAAATGATTCAATTTATAGACTTCTGTGAAGTATGGTTCCTGCCAAAATCAGTAGCCAGAGAAGCCGCCATTATTGGAGATCACCGCTGCCACACGCCTCGGCATTGATTTAAAGAGACTTTGGATGTGTTTTTGGGGTACAGCAGACCAAGCAGCTTCCACACGTTGCCAAAGTTGATCTAGTGTGGCAGCTGGGGATGTAATCTGGGTCATTCGTTGAGCAACCATCGACCACATGTTTTTATCGGCGAAAGATCCGGAGAGCGATCTTGTCAGGGAAGCAATTCAATTTGGCGATAGACGAAGAACCCTTGGACAGTGCGTGTCACGTGTGGTCGCACATTATCCTGTTGAAATATGGCTGTGGGAAAGCCTTGAAGGTAAGCAAGGACAACCTGCTCCAACACCTCAGAGATGTAGCGCTGGCTGCTTAAAGTACTGGCAATGCGTACTAGAAGAATGCAAGAGTGGTATCCAATACCCTCTCATACCATAATACCCGGTGCAGGACCAATTGCCGGTGTGTTTGCCAATTGCCCAAACGGAGCTGTTCAGCGTTTTCTCTCCATGGTGTTTCAGAACTCGAATACGACCATCATGGATCTCATGGAGAAACATGACTCATCAGACAATTTCATGCCATTCTGCCATCCACATCATTCTTTCATCACACCATTGGCGGCGGAGACGTCTGGTGTTCTTTGTCAAGAGTAGACGATGCAATGGACGTCTTTAGACAGATCACTCTGCTATGAACGGCGTCAAATGGTATGCGCAGACACTGGGTGATGCGTTTCAGACTGACTGTGCTGTGCTATGATTCGTGATGTGGCTGAGCGATCCATGCTCACTATTCTCTTGTAACCACGTGAAGTGGTGCACTGAGATGGATGCAATCGAACACGTCGGTCCGTCGTATCCTCTTGCATCTAACGATCACATATCCGCATTACGGTTATTTCATTTCGTCCAACGACTACCGATATTTTCATGAAAGATAATCTACAATACTGATTGGCCACTATCCTTCTTCTATCTAACTGGGATACTTGATCAAAAAATGATCGCTTTTTTTACGAGGCATAATTGATCGTTTTTATGAAAAAAACCACTAGAATAAAATAATTGTTGAACTTGAAATAGTCAAAATCTCCAAGCCTTAAATAGCGCTTTGAAGTGGCGCCACAGGGGTGCGTGATGTGCGCCTGAGTTGAAATTCTAATCATTTGCATATCTCACTTCCGCTAATGCATGTTGTAAATTTCATGTTATTTGCATGCTTCCTTCAGGGTGCTGCATTTACGGTGGCCAGCATTGTAACACGTGTGACGAGCTGGCGCGTGTGGTTGAATGGTCAGCGCTCTGAGCATCAGTTCAACAGCTCGTGAATTCTATTCCCATCCAAAGTTATACGCATTTACACGTGTGTTCTTACGGGCTCGGTGTCCATTTTAAATAGTAGATTCCTGTGTAATTAGTTCTCTTGTGTAAAAGATATTCGTAGATCGTCAACCAAATTTTAATATATAAACAAATTTTACTTTTAGATTCTGGATATTTACCATGTAAATTGCCTTCAAGGAGGACTTTTTATATCGTCGGATTATAAACCATAAAGATATATCGTCGTAGATAATAAACCATGTAGACTTGCACAAGGAATCATTAGTTGGGATGCGTACTTGAAAAACTCTCAAGTATGCATCCCGACAAATGAGCATGCAGAAAGCAAAAGCTTCCGTTATTCAACAAAGCTTAATTCGAACTCGGGAATTTTCGCAATGGAATTCCACCCCTAGGCACTTATTATTTCAAGTAATATAGTGTGAGCTCACCATAGCCTAGTAGAAAGACAGATTTATTCTGAGCATAAGGTCACAGGTTCGACCACAGCCATACCGGAACCATAAAAATGGACGTTGTGCTTGTTTTCGGTATACATGGATTGGGTGCTTGTAACTTTTCCGGGTTTCCTCTTTTATGATACACGTTGCATACGGCCCGCTACGAATGATAAATCCTTGAATTCATGCGGCGGATGCAAAATGCCTTACAATTGGCCTCGATCATGTGACTGTTCATTACTTAGTGCTATGGTCTGTTTGTTAGGGCATCGTTTTCCTTAACGGAAGGTATTGAATTCGAAAATCGGCTTAATCGAAGACCCATCTTGTTCCTAAAGGTGGCTGGGGCACGTTAAAACTGGGCGTGGTCGCAATGTCCTCCAAGAGAAATGATACCGCTGGGGATGGCAGGTCAAGTATTGGGGGTCTCTGCATGGTCCCTGATTCAAAATCACGAAGACTCTACCAGGCTGCTTCTGTCTAAGTGGAAGAGCCCAGCTCAGGGCTTGGTACAGGAAAGCATGTTGGTGCAGGCCAGAGTTTGGCTCTAACAATAGTTGGATGGTAATCTTCGCAAATTAAAAGCACAGGACGAGCAGAAGATCTTCAGTACCTGACTTCCCACTGGAGGTATTATTTCCCTTGGTTACGATCTACTTAACAAATCTAGCCGCATTTAAAGAACACGATTGATTTTCGGATTAGTCAGGATTCGAAACCACTACGCAATATCAAAGTAATAAGTTGTTACGTAGCTTAGTGAGCAATTTTCAGTGCATAAAATCAAGGGTTCAATTCGAGCAGTTGTTGGACATCGTGAGATAAATTTTTCTTTTCTGCATGCACTTCAGACAAAGTAGTTAAGGAAGTTTGCGGGTTTCCTCTCTGTCTATAAGAAAAACCTCTCCAAAAAGTAATTTACGCTGTGGATATTAAAATAACAGACTTAAGGTTTCGCTTCGAAGCAGCACCCAAATTACAAAGCCGCAAGCTTATATCCACAAGCATGATGATTTCGCCCACCAAACTGCTGCGGTCCCTTTCAAGTGGCATCAGCAAATTATGAGTTTTTAAATATATTAACCATAGTGCCCTTAAAAAGATTTTTTGCACTTATTTATATAATTACATTAAAAAATATTCTTAATTTATTATTACAAATAAGAACTTAAAAAAAATAAATGATATTTAAAATAGAAGTGCCAAAGGCGAAAAAATTAATGCAATGATTATTAAATATACAAGTATAATAGATTTATAATAGATATGTCACTTTAAATATACTGACAGTAGTTTCAGTTTTAATATATTTTAAATTAAATTGTTCCTCTTATATATTTTATTTCATTAAATAATTTAATTCTTATAGTACCCAGAAAAAAATGTTGTAATTTTTAAAAATTAATTTTTTACAAATTTCTTTTCAAAAGACGTTTTTATCTACAGTAAAATATTATTTAAATTTTTCCTTGTTTATTTACGCTTACCTGTCAATTAAACGGTTTTAGCTCTGCCCTTCGAGTCAACGTTTATAGAGTTCGATTCCAACTTTGGGATTGGGAATTTATAATAGTTCGGAATCCATTTTAGGTTGTGCATATTTTTCTGACTATAGAGTATCAAAAATGGCCGTTGAAACCTCAAAGCTAACCTAACTTCCCTATGTTTAAAACTATACCTGATTGGTTAGTATTCTGCCATCAATTTCACAGCTCGCAACTTCGATACTCACCTCGGTCATGAATATTATTAGTGATTTAGAAATTTCAAGTGGGAACTAAATAAAACATCAAATGTGCATTGATTTTTAAAATACTTCATTAAAACATTGAATTTTACTCATTACCAAATAAAAACTCATTACAAAAAAAGGAAAAAAAAGTGGTTAGAATTATGGAGAATAGGTAAAGATATGTTACAGTGACAACGCGTAATGAAAATCGTATTCATGGATGACGTTCAACAATGCGAACCATTAGTGAGTTATACTGTTAAAAATTACTATTTTTAAGGCCATTACATTTAAATATTTATAATTAAAAAGTTTGTCTCGAAGTATTAGTAGTGGTAGCAATATGACAGAAACAGTTTTGGAGCTTTATGCTCGTAGGGTTATAGCTGGCATTGAGTAGGATAGAGTTTTTTCACAAAACTCGTCAAAAATTTAGTTCACCATTTTGGAACTTTTCACAACAAAATACAAATTTAAATCTCTCGAAGACAGTCAAATGTTAGTCAGTGACACCCACAGTAAAAATCGCTACCACGACGCGTGTATAAAAATTTCAAATTTCAGGTGTTATGTATAGCCGTACTCAAAACTGATAGCGAAAAACACATATGAAGCTAAAAATATATATCACATATGAATATATCGAAAGAATGGTGGTATGTTAAAGTTTTGAGACATAATTAAATTCACAGATGAAAAATTTTTTTAAACACAATATTCATAATTAGTTGAGTTTTCGGCCACTAAAAAAAATAATTCATAACTGAGTTTGATAGTACGGATTAATTCTTGTTGGGGAAAAACGGAAGATAGATGGCGCTTTTCTGCAGTGTAAAATCGTATATTGGATCGACTGTTTTGGGAAATTTCACGACTTAAAAACTAGCTCGAGTAAACTTCCCGCTTCTTTGGAAAGACACAATACTCTTTCCTCCACACAAAAATGGAATGGACTTACAATAGCTATATTTGTTATATAGTTTGCATGTTAATGGACTAATATACGTATTTCAGCTCATTGTTATGTTTGAATGAATAAATGACGCGAAACAAAACACTTTTTTTATTCTTACATAACAATTATTAAAACTGATAAGCTTTGAATAATGATATCGCTGGTAATGTATTCTTGAATTAAAGTAATAATCTTTATTGAAATTTAAGAAAAATTTGATAACCAATAATTTGGTGCAATTCATTTTTCATCAATGAATCTTAACCACGATATTTCATTGTTCTACATTTGTTACCGTTTGACTTTTGATCCTTCACAAAATTTAATCTGAAAATCAAATCGCATAACTAACGCGAGTTGAGTTGTAAAATCTTGTTTTGCTGAACGTAATCTGACTATATTAGTTATTTAAATAAAGTTTGATAATAATTTAACCCTACACTTCAAAGTCCACATCAAAAAATCAAACTTCTATTTAAAAATGTTATTACTTTATTATTATTAATTTCTTTTATTATTAAAGAAATTTTTTATTTGTAATTTAACTTATTGTATTAATTAACTTTTATATATTAGTTTTTATAATTATTATTATTAAATTATATATTTTTAATCTACATTAGTCTCACTCAAATTATTAAATATATATTATTTTTTCCTTCTATTAAAGAATGCATAGTATCACACATGTAATGTTTTCCTATTTTTTTATGTTAAAAAAATAATCCTTAAGTTATTTGACTTCATAAAAGAAATGCAAACTTTAATTCAATTAATTAATTATTTGAATTTTTATGCAACATAAATTACTAATAAGATCATAGTAAATTATTACATATAATTAATTATTGAAATCAAGTAAAAATTAAGAATTCATTCTGCAATAATTTGCTATTCATAAATGAAACAATTTCTATTTTTTTAAGGAACAGTTACAATTTAGATATAATTATCCCCTAATAGTGTAAAAAAACTTTTATCCTATTATAATTTCACAAAGAATTCCATAATTTCATCTCCTTTTACTCATTCATAATTTTTGGATATTTTTTTAAACTGGAAATTTACAGTTCTCTGAGTAATTTTTTAGCAAACATGAAAAACGCGCAATCATAAAATTAAATTAAATTTTTCTTGTATCTTATTTAATATTATATTAAGATTCTAGTAATATTGGAATTAAACTAAAATACCTCGAATTTCGTAGTTTTTCCCGCAAAATGTTTTTATTTCATTATCTTAGATAAGATTGTATAGTTAAGTTTACAAAACATAAAATAATAACATTAAGAATAGTTCGAAGAAAATATATTCCTTAGGATTTTGAGATATAAAACATTTAATAAATAACTGTATTAAAATGAATAACTTCACACAAAAAATACTTTTATATGTTTTTAAACAATTTCCTATTACTAAATTTTATATTAAATGCTCCAAATTAAAATCAAACGGTTATTTATCCACTTAATTAATTTTTTATGCAAAAACTTTAGTGATAAATGAACTTTCTTTTAAAAGAATGATAATTTTTTTTTTTTTGCTAGTTATGAGGCATTTTTTGTTTTCTACAAGGAATTTCTACGAAAATTACTTCACGCTGAAATTCTTTCGAGAATTTTGTCTGCTTTCATTTATATTAATAGTTGCTCCTAGATGGCGCCAACTGTAATTGGCATTTTGTCCAGAGAAATATTTCCAATTTTTGTTGTGTATGAACTTTAAAATATATCTTATCTTCTTGATTTTTCTGTTAAACAGGAAGTTAAGAATTTTTCTAAATTTCAAACAAAATTGCAATTTTCTCTTTAAGTTACTTGTGTTTTTTATCTTTCAGTTAAATTTTCCCGCGTGAGGAAATATATCTATTCTGCTGTCTTCACATTTTTATAAGTAGAAAATAATTGAATTTGAGGTTGAAGATAAAAAAAAAGTAATGATAATTTCCCGGAAAGAGTACGTAATTTTTTTTGTTTTATAACAAAAAAATAAAAAATTACTTTCGACAAGTTAGTTAAATAACATCGCAGTAAAAGCAAGGCACATGGACGTCTGCTCGAACTTTGATTGGTTAAAATTCGGTGCTCTACTTCACCAGAGCATGCGCATACCTATCGTATGGGGAGGGTAGTTGGAGGGGGTGTTAGTTTGATGCTTCTCGCTGCTAAAACTGGATACTATGAACAGTGAAACTTGGTCGCTTTCGCCTCGTGAATCGGCCTTATTTGTTTTAAACGACTTCGTTCACAAATATTGGGAGATATTTCTTTTTTACAATTAATTTTATAAGCAAAGATATTTAACAATATTTTGCTTTCATTTTACATTTTTTTTAATTTTCGAAATTAATTGTGAAGGAAAAAGCAAATTTAGATTAATTATTAATTATATCACAAAATAGTTATCTACACACTGATGTTATTGATTTTGAAATTATTTATTGTGTAACACAAAATTGAAATATTTAAAAAAAATTTATTTATATCTTTGATTAAAATATAAGTAGTTTAAATTACTTTGACGAAAATTGGTTTAGTTTTTTGTTAATGAAAATGGTATTAGGCATTTGGAATTTTGTTATATTTGTGTGTTATTATAGTGAAGTAAATTATATATTGCTAAGGAAATTCTTTTTTGCATTAATTTTTGATTTGGTTGCATTAAATTACTCATCATTATTTAAATAAAGTTAATATATTTTAATTTCTTCTTTTTAAGAGCTTTTTAATATCACACTAAATTGCAAATAATTTAATAAAAAAGTTTAAAAATGATATTTCTTACTAAGAGTGTTATTCATGTAACTCAATTTATAATATTTTTATTACAATACACTATATAGGACTTTGAGTTTTTAAGAATTTCAATGACATAAAAGTGTTTGGATTAATTATTAACTATGAGTTTCAAAAATATTATGCAAATAAAATTTATTAATTTACATTTAAAATAAGAAATAGACATTAGTTAAAAAGATTAATGAAGTTTTAATTATTATAATTTTTCTGCTTTTAATAACTTAGTATATTTCTAATTATCTTAAAAATGCATAATAGCATTGAAATTTACAAATAATTTTAGTATTTACAATCATAAAAATTGCATAGTTATTTTGAATAATATTTGGTTACATAATTGAATATTTAATTAGTAATCGAATAATTTGTAACATAAAATGCAACGAAATATTAACGTTACCTGGATAAGAAATAAAACTTTGCTTGTTTAGAAAACAATGAATACTAATTACAAATGTTTCAATAATAAATCAAAACTCATTCACAATGGGTTTTTCTTATAATTTTCCTTTTTTTTTTATTTTTATTTATTTTTGATGTTTCGCTACGCAATTTTGATTTAACTTCTAAATTGAGTCTCACACACACACAAATTGAAAAAGTAACTAATGCATTAATAGTTTCTTCTAATAATAATTGTATATATTTTTGGAATTAATGAAATTACTGTAATTTTTTTGTAATTATAGTTATTATAATGATAATAATGCCAAAACATTGTATTATTTATTAAGCTACAACCACTAATAAAATAGTAATTTCAATAGATCACTTTACTAATTCATAGATTACTGCAACCACTATATTAATGAATTTTATATATCAAGACTATTAAATCCTTTACAAATTATAGATAAGTAATTCCATTCATAACTGAAAATAATAAGTTTAGTACTTAACGTTCTCTAAGGTAGTTATCTAATATAACCATCTTCTATGAAAATCATTATCTTATACTATGAAATAATCGAGAAAATGTACTGTGACTCAGTACATTTTCGATCCAACATGAGAAAAAACGTATTTCTTTTCACACTAGATGGCGCCAAGGATAACCTTTTGATTTATGACTTTCATTTTCAACTTCATTTATTTTGATTTAATGTTATTTCCAATGCTTATATAGAAGTCTTCTTATTGATACGTTCTCTCACAGCCTGGAAGTTTAAAAGTTAGATAAAAAACTCTAAATTTTAAGGTTAATAAATTTTTAATAAGTGTATTGTGTAACTGTTTTGAATTTCTTAATTATTCAGTATAACATCAATTAAGAACAGATGGGAGGAAACATCAAAATGGTTAATTATTTTCTTATAAAGGAATTGATTGTAATACTTTCTTTCTTCTCCATTTTACTTAACTATTCATGTTTTTGAGCTTTTGATTTAAATTAATAAATAATATATGTAATTGAAAAATAAGTATTTAAAATTAAAAAATGTAATGACAGGTATGATAAGAAAGATAAAATAAAACTGTAGATTAAAATAAGGTTAATTTTTTAATTTATCCAAATAAGTACTTAATATAATGAAATATTACTTACATTTATATACAATAGAAAAATTAAACTGTAGAAACAATTTTAGGGATACTTTTTGTCCAATTTATAATTATTAAACTTTTATACTCAATATAACCAAGTCGTCTTAATTTTTATGTCTTATTGAAATTTCAGCGATGTCTTTTTTAATTATTTGAAATTTATAGAAAATTGTTTCAAAACATACATTTAATTTAACTATAAGTTTTACGGATAAAATTAATAATTTTTTTTAAAAATTTATATTATGCTTATGAAGTAAATATTCGTGACTTGATTTTGTTACAAATGGATGATTCAAATCTGTAATCAAAATATAAATTCCAGAAAAAAAAATCGAAATACACTTAAAAATTTCTTGCTTTTGAAATGATATCTGGAGAAAAACATAATTAATTTTACAGTGCTTAATTCAAATAACATAAAAGTGTTTTAACCGAAAAAAAATTACATTAATATTATCATTGTTCTAAAATTTAAAAGAATTAGTTCCTAAATTCGAATGAAATGAAGTATTTCATCAAATAATTTTCTTTTTAAAGAGCCGAACAAAAGAGCAACAAATAATCAAAGAGGTCTTGCAGAGAAGAAAAAAAAAAAAAAAACCACTTAAAAAGGCTCGTGAAAAGATATCGAGACAACGGAGAGGAGAACGGTAAGATTTCAATGGTCCGACTATACATCACCTACGCACAAGGTCGTCAACAAGTGACATCGATTTTCGACTGGGGCGCCCTCTGTGAGCGGCGTTTTCCGACTTGCGGGAGTTGTTATGCAAGTATTGGCGGCGAAGACGAAGTAATAATTAATCCACCCCTGTCTCCCCGCCTCCCTCCTGGTACAGGTCATAGAGTGGGGTAGGGAGCGTGACTTATAAATTTGTATGACCCCCCGTCCCTTCTGTACCTTTACTGCACCGATGTAAGTCGGAAACAAATAGGTTCTCCCTTGCGATATGCGGATTGGTTAGGCACCCCTAGCCCCCCCGGGACATAATGTCGTATGAGCCTTGGGGAATCGCACTGTGTGTTTTTGATATTTATATTCCGGTACTAACTATCTCCCCCGTAATGATTATGATTATTAGTCTTTATCTCGAAATAATGGTTTTCTGAAAGAAGTTCGGTGCCACAGTTAAGAAAAAGTTATAGTGCCGTTTCTAAACTTCTTACTACCATACTGTTCTGAAAAGTCAAAAATTATGTAATTTATTATTAAATTATATATTTTAGTTTTTTTCGATATAAAATTTATAATTAATTTATTTTATACGTTTGCATTTATAATAATTTTATTGCAATATATTAATAATATGCAAAAACACGTATTGTTGCCGACTCTTAATTATTTGCAAGTTAAATGTTCTTTTTATGCAAATATTTGGTTTTTTGATAATCGATTACATATAATCTTCGTAGTTCAGTTTAATGTTAGTAGAATTCTGTATAACATTATTCAATGTTGCCTAGTAATTAATTAAAAAATGTACTATTTATAATTCATAAAAGAATTGTTTCATGAACTTTGAAAATCAATTTTTTATCGAAAGAAACAATTAAAAACAATTTCTTTAAAAATTTCATTTTTGGACAATTTCTTTAATGATGCCTATGATGTTGAGATGATGGATGTCATCGAAATTTGCATTTGATCACTACAATTTTTAAAGTCATACGCTTTAAGTTTTAAAAAAAATGTTTTCTTTCTTTAATTTTTAAAATCATTTTAATTCATTTCACCCTCAATGAACCATAACCTCAAAGGAATTAGATTTTTTAAATTATATAAATTTGTTTTTAAAATACAGCCAAATATCTGGGCTAACAAATGCTTTATAAGGAAAAACAATCAAAAACAACTTTTTAACTACAAATTTTAAAATGGTCATTGTTGCCTTAGGGCAGTTAGGCTGGTAATATGGGGTGTCTCTACTCCACTTTTCCTACCATAAATAACAACATAATGGAATGTAACAAAGGTCATGTTGCGATGGATCAATATTTTTGGTAATCGTGTGTCGTATGGGATGGCACCATATACCAGAATACCAGTTGTGGGAGTGGAGTGCCGCCATACAGCGAGAGCAAGATCGAGTTTCACCACGGGGGTATTTCACACACTACATGATTTTTATCCCTGCTCAAATTAAATCTCCTTTCGTTGCTGAAAACCATCTAATTCCATTCTGTTCCACTCTGATCTCTTCGAGCACGACACCACTCCTGATGGTGGCATTGGTGGTTGTCAATGTCAATGCACGCAATGAACACCGAGATAGCAACTGTACTTTAGTCAACTAGTGATGTTATGGATTGATACAACAACTCGTATTCAAGATACTGCACTTGTATGGATAGCAGACAACGAAGTAGTTGGCCCTAAGCGTGCCTAAACCGCTTAGGGCCAACTTAGGCCGTGTGATGGTTTAGTCCAGTGATGGTTTTTGCTTGCAAAACGCTTAGGCCAGTGATGGTTTTTGAGATGATTGGTCTGCCCTGGCCACCGCGCATCAAATCTTTCATTTGTCTGCCAATATCCACACTTCCTCACAGTCAGAACGTCTTAGTTGGCGAGCGACTCGACGAGCCAACTCTCGGGCTACCATCATTACTATGATACTCTTTCTTTCTCGAACTTTAACAACTCATATTGTCATTGATGGTGGCATAAAACCACCTGATGTTAAAAAGAGAGTCCCTTTACAACACATTAAGCGCACGCAAACAAGCTCTGTTCACATATTGTGTAATCCAAGGAGACCCAAGTTCATCGACCTTACCTCCATGTCCTACTTTGTAAGATCCCACGTTTATTCCTTAGTGTCCAATTTTTTATTGAAATGATTGTACATTTGCACATTTACCACGTTTTGACATCCACATATGCACACGGATGAATCTCAAATATTATAAACTATTTAAAGAATAAAATTATAGTACCTTTATATGCAATAATAGGTTATATTAGGATGATTATAGGTTATAATAGGACGATTTCGAATATAAATCATAAAATGCACTTGCAAAGATTTTTAGATAAGATGGGTGAACATGCATATTGAAGCAGTATGAAAAGATTTTATCAAAAACGTCCAAAAACACGTCATATAATTTTTTTTTATCTCGAGCTTTTTTTAACCTTAATGAGGTTGTTTATTTCGTACCAGTTGAGATTATGATTTCAATACTTTATTACAATTCTCATTGATTCTGCATCAAGTGATTCATCTGCGATGTCTGGAGTATTAACCTCCAGAAATGGTAGTTTGACTCGATTTACTGAAACACACAAGTCTTTATTTTTTCGGCGGATTGTGATTAGCATTCCAGAATGTTACAACAGCAAAGGATCCGTCATATGGTGTTTGTAATGTTTTTTTTTACTGCATCATGCATAAAAAAAACATGAGTACCTTTATTCAATTACAATTGGATAAAATACATGATTGTTTTCGTGAGAAGATGTATTTACAGGTTTTATATTCCTCATGACTTCTTTGAAGTTTTTCACGAATTTGGATCTGTTTTGCATCACTGAATTATGAAAAAAAAATTACTAGGTAAGCGAAGAATTGTTCCATATACCAGCTCAGAAGCAATAGCATTTTTCTTCCTTGATTACAGAACGCAAACCGAGGAGAACAAAAGGAAGCACCAGAGCCCAACTTGAAGTGACATGTGCCATTAATGCGGCTTTCATTGAACGATGTGTCCGCTCGATTATGCCATTGAAACTAGGATAGTAAAGTGTTGTATGTATCCTTTAGATGCCAAAGCATGCGGCTAGTTCTTTGAAGAGGTATGACTCAAATTGGCATCTTTAATCTGTAGTTATGAGACCAGAAATACCAAATCTTGGTATCCACTCTCTTACCAATGTTGTAGCTATTGTTTCAGTGGTCATCTCTGTGATTGAATATATCTCGGGCCATCGAGTAAAACGATCAATGATCGTAAGACAGTAGGAATATCCTTGCGAAAGAAAATGTGGTCCCATGATATCCAGGTGAATATGCTGAAAGTGAGCATCAGAAACTCTGTACGATCCAGGACAGCTGATTATGTGTTTTTGAACTTTCATTTTTTGGCTAAGAATACAGCCACATGTCCATCTCTTACAGTCTTTACATACAGATTTCCAAATAAAACTTTGTTGGCCTCACATATTCCAAGATATGAAAAATTGTGTAAAAAAAAGAAACATTTGCTGACAGAGAGGTTCTGGAACATATGGACGAATCGTACCAGTAGAAATATCACAATAAAATTCTGTTGATGATGCATGCTCCCGCAATTTTTGCATAGGAAATATTATCAATACTTGGAAGATATCTAATATCTGTAGTGAATTGGGAGATGAAGTCTTGGTGACGAAATTGACATGGGCTAGTTTTATCTGATTTTTGGTTAAAAGACAATGACAAAGTTTCCCTGTCAGTGTATAATATCAGCGTCCATCCCTCAACCATATTTCGGAAGTATTTAATAGTGGCATAAGCTGTGAACAGAGTTCTCGGTCAAAAGTATTTGCCTTGAGCCACGGTTAATTTTTTAGAAAAAAATTCTACAAGTTTAAAACCAATTTTGGTTATTTCATTTAATGAGGCATCTAACCCATAACCACTGGCATCGACCATTAGGGGGAGATCTGCTTCGTGGGAAGGGGGAGCTAAAAGGGTGACATCAACTAGTTGCATCATTGCTCAAATGCGTTAATCGAATCAGCTTCCCAGGGATTTCTCGCTTATCATTTTTCTTAGAATTTTCAAGGAATTTATGTAAAAGTGCTTGAACATGTGGTAGAAATTTCTGATAAAAATGCAAAATTCCCAAAAAAGTGTCTTAAGAGTAACTGTTCGCTTATACTTAACGATGATATCGACCTTTTAGGGTAATGGTAATAAACCATCTTTATTTTTATAAGATAACAGGGATTTCTTTTCAACCGAATATGCATTTACTGGCGTTAATAGTTAATCCGTAGAAATCGAATTGTTTTAGGACTTCTCTGACGTGATTTTTATTTCTGTCAGCGCCTGTCGATGCAATAGGAATATCGTCTAAATATACAGAACAATAATCAGAACCTTTTAAAACTGCGTGAACAAAACGAATCCAATTTTGGACGCGTTACATAACCCAAAAGGCATAAAAACAAATTCGAACAATCTGAAATTTGCATTTATCGCCGTTTTATGTCTATCATCTGAGTGAATGGGAGTATAATGATACGCTCTTTGGATATCGAGTTTTCTGAAAATAGTGTTACCTTGTAGATTATCAGTAAAACTTGTTAAATTTGGGATTGAATATCGATCAGGTTTTGCTAGCTGATTGAAAGCACGATAATCCCTACAAGGACGCCAAGAATGATTGCCTTTCTTCGGAACCATATGAAGAGGAGAACTCCAGTTTGATTTGGAAGGCACAATAATGTCCTGATCGAGCATGTATTGAAATTTATCTTTAGCTGCCGTGGACTGTTTCGGATTTAAATTACGGACACGAGCATGTACAGGAGGACCTGTAGTTTCTATGTGGAGAAATGTATTGTATTTAATTTTTTCTCTGAATGTACTTGGTCTCGTTAGATTGGGAAATTCTTTTAAAATGTCAGCCTATTCCGAAATAAGGGTGTCGGACTAAGTTTTTATTCTTAAATGTTGTCCGGTAAATTATTCGCCTTTGTTGACTTCTTTATCTCTAAATCTATAAGACGTCTATTTTTGATATCAATGATTATAATCGGAAATTATTAAGGAAATCAGAACCAACGATGGTAGTGCTATTACAAAATTCCAGGGGAAAGATCGTATTCGAGAGCGAGAAATTTTTACCCATATGTTTTTATCTGCGATTCATTAGCAGCGAAAAGTTCAAATTCAATGGGTTTCATAAGTATATCTGGCTCCAGGAATCATTAAATAACGCTGTTGAGTTTTCTCGTTATATACAAATAGGCGACATTTTTTAGAATTAAAGTTTTCATGACCACAAGTGGCCAGATTGAGAATTTGTAAACATTTATGTACATTATGCCATCGATGTTTACAACAAAAATTATTTAGGTGATAATGTTTGTTTCTCGAGCGTGAAGATGACCTACGCTGAAAAAATGATTTGTTATGACAAATGAGCTACTTGCAGTTGTAATTCTGCAATTTGCTTAGATAACTCTTGAATCAAACTCGAAGCAGGAGCAACAGAGAATGCTGTACACAGTAGCAGATAGACAATGTCCACCACTTTGTCAGTAATTTCAACTAATTTATACAATTTCTCTGAAGAAACAGATAAAACAATTTGAATTTGAGATAATAAGTGTTGCAAATATGATAATTTTTAAGAAACTCATCCTGTAATTGATCACCCGACAATTCTTTCATTTTGCGCAATAACTGACTTGGCTTGTGATCTCTCAGTTGTAACTCAGTTATTAACTTACAATTTCATTATTTCAAGAAAGTGGAAACTATAAATACACATTAATTCATTAACCTTAATGTTGAATTACAACGTGTTTCACTTAAGAATTTTCTCGAGTGAAGAAGTCTACATGAAGTCTCGAGTCTACATGAAGAAGCTAGTAACATATTTTTTCTGTGAAATTTGTCTTTTTCGTTACATATAAACTATTGTAGAATATGATATGTCAAACACATCTCGCACCAGAAAAGAAAAAATCTCTTTTATTTATGAAAACATATTTCAACGCTACAAATATAACATTAAAAATATAACTACAAGCGAAACATATAATAGTTATTTGCAGATACTCCCCCACATGAACGTGAATGCGTGTTTATTTTTTGTATTTAGTCCGGCAGATTTCGTTCTTTTCCACTTATCTCCTTTGCCCTTAAGAATTTTCTGTTTTCTTTCGGTACTACAGGACATGTCTGTGATATCATATAACGAGAGAGCTTAAATCCGAATATTAGCAACCATTATATAGCATCATTATGAAAGGGAGAATTCTTATGTTATCTCTAAAATAGTATTACATGACTGAATATTACTTTGATTCATTGAATCGTTCAAAAAATTAAACTGACCATTTATAAAATTTGAGTAAGAAAAATTATGGAACTGTGGTACCATTTAAGACTATTATTAATCGCTTTATAGGTTGAAACTGTAATATTAAACTGGAGCTATAATGAGAAATTAGGGAAGAAATTAATATTTTTACAAGCTAAATTTATTATTATTGTCACCAAAAATAAAAATAATTAAACTGTCCTTGCCGATTTAAAACAACTATAAAGTTATTTTTTGTCTTCTCTTTATCATTTGCTTTTTCTACTATTCCATTGTCCATGTGTTAATGGCTTGAGTCAATGGAAAACGGCTTTTCAAACCGATGCTTTGCTTCTTATAAAAGAAATAATTTTATTAACAAAATGAATTTCGACAATATTTTCAGACATTTAATGATGAATTTCGCCTTGTTTGCTGCCGCTGGAAGAAAGTGATTGGAAGAAAGGCAGCATTCGCCGATAAGTCGGATTTTCAATGCCGTCTGAATACAATGTGGCGTATGCCACCTGACGTCATAGATATATTAAACCAATGAGAATCGCAATAAAGTAATTTACTCAGGATCTCAACTGTAACGAAAGAAAAAACCTTTTTATGATTAAAATTTCTTTTCATATTCATACTAATAAAACAAGCTGTTGTTAAAATTTGCTTATTGGGAAAGAAAACAAGTAGCAGGTTCATTGTACTTATACAATGTAATGGGAGACAGGCCCTTAAATTTAGAAGTAGTTTGCAATACATAGTATACAGAAATCTCTACATAGAGTTAGTGTCTTGAGACAGGATCAACTGCTGGGTTCTAGTTCGATGTTTTAATGATATATGTGGTTATTTTATTAAATTTCATTCCATGCGTCTTCGACTCTACGATAAAATTTATTATTTTTAACAACTTTCAAACTGCAGTCAATATTTCCGAAAGCTAGAACAAAATATCAATTCCAGGTCGTTAATCCCGACAAACTACTGCTTAAATCAGCAGCTGAGCGCCATCTGCGTATTAATTTGAAAGTCAGAATTACGAAGAAACGTGGCAATCGATTACTTATGTCTTGAAGATGAAGCGTAACCATTGGATTTAAGGAATTAAGAAATTAATCAGCAATTTATTACATTAAAAACTGTGAATAAGAAATAACTAAAACGTATACCACACTCTATATTAATAAGACAAACACTCTTCCCATTTGATGATAATGAGTTTAAGGTGGTAATCTTTCTTCTGTTTGATAATTTCAAATAGGAATGCTTGAACGTAAGATCTGTCATCATACTATATGAGGAATGGATATTAATTTAAAAAGACGATGTTATGTCCCATGTACACCTATTGGTCTTTATTTGTTACACCACTGAAAGACATGCGTGTCTCTGATGGCCTGTCAATAAAAACCACGACATTCGTCTTTCTTTATGGTACAGAAGACATTTAAAGGACATTATTCCAGCTTTTAAACAAATGATTCATTTAAGAATATACGACATAGCGGTAAGTTTCATTAATCCATTAATTCATTCATTTACCATTCCCATTAACTATTACAATGGAGCCTAAAAACGGAATGGTTTTGATTGTTCAGTCATGATGGTTTCAGCCATGGTTCTGATTTATATTTGGTGTGTTAGAAACACATTTGTAGATTCTGCAGAAATTTGTTTTAACTTGTTGTTGAACCTTAACTTTTTGCATATGAAGGCTATTCCGGATTTATAATTTTAGAATAAATGCTGTCATTATCCATGCTCGACTCAAAAATCCGATACGGCAGAACAGAATAAATGTATTGAAAATCAGAATGTTGACCATTGACGTATCAAGTCGTTCAAGTTCTAAGTCATGAGGTGCAGTAAAAGTTATTTTCTATACTGACATATTTTTCAAATAGTTAACAGGACTTTATGCATGCTAATACGTTTGCTTTAAGAACCCATCTGACAACCAACCCATGCGCATAAAGTATCTTGCGATATACTAAACTAAACTCTGTGGCACGACAGTCCATTTAGGCAAAGGCTTACAGTGTCCATCTCTGTTTTCCTGACCGAAAGATTCTGGGGTGCGAAGTATATGTTCCGATTAAGTGGTTAGTCTAATTAAAGCGAACCCTCCAGTATTTAGTTCCCAAGCATGCTTGGTACTCAGTTTATCGAAACATTGAAGGGATGAAACACTGAGTTGAGTCGACCATGCTCAGCGAGAGGATCGAACCTCGGAACAGTGCCGTGGGAAAAGGGAACGCTACCACTAAGCCACCGGGCTTCATCTTGCGATATATGAATGTTTAATGACTGAATTATTTTTTCTTGCAATGATTTATGTTACAGTTTTGCAAAAGACCAAATGCATGTTGCATTTTTCGTTGTACTCAATGTTCCATCTGTGTAATCAGTTCCATGTACCATGAATAACAAAATGTTCCATCCTACCCTTTTTTCTTAATGGATTTTCCGCAGATTGTAAATGAAACCTCTGAATGCTTTTTTTGTATAATTGTACCAGTGTTGAAAAAAAAAACTTGCTATTTATCAAACAGTCACTTCATGTTTCTTTGATGAAAGACCAATTCACAAGCACAAATTAAGTAAAACCCCACCTAGTTGTGGAACAAAGCCCTGATTCCCAGATCCTTATTTTAAATTAAGACGTTAGATTAAAGTGGCATTGATTTTTATTTACAGTCACATAATTTCTATTTTATATTCATAGTTTTTGACGCTTATTAGCTTCAGTTGATCTAATTTGATTTTAGGAATATTATATTACAAATGCTGATTGAATTACAATTAAAACCACATTTGTCAATAAAAATATAAAGGAATTTGAACTATAAAATTAAAGAATAATAAGAACGGAGTGGATGTTATGTATATTATAAATGTTTTGATAAAAGTATAAAATTTGTAAGTTACATGTAAAGCACAATTAAGTTTCTTTTATTTGTAAAAATTATTTTTCCTTTATTTGCCAAATGCTTTATTTACAGTTTATAACAATGTTTGCATTTTTATAATTTAAATGTTCTTATTAATTTATCGTAACTGTCTAAAAATTTCTTTCCAGATATATTAATCTGTTGCTATAAAGTTTAGAATTTGGCTTTGAATTCATAGTCACTTCGTATTTTTATTAATTTTTCTTTAGAAAAGTGTTATGCATTATATCGGTGCATAAGGCCATAAGTACTTTTTAGCTATAAGTAATAATATAGCTATTAAATGAAGATTAGAATAATTAACTTGATGGATTAAGCTTAGAATTCTTGAGAGTATTTTGCAGGTGTAAAAATATTTAACTTTTTAGATAAATTTGGTTTGTGAAAAATATTTCCTTCTATATTTTAATTTTCCATTTTTATCAACTTTCCCGATTTGTGAAAATTCTTATCACTGTATTGTCATCGTAAAATTCAACTTCTGGAAACCAATTTTCTAAATATGTAAATTTCCTTCTCACTAAATATTATAAAAGGTTAAAATGGGATTTATTAGAATCTTTAATTCGCCTAATTATTCATAGATTAGTTTTCAAGGAAAAAGAACTTTGAAGATCAACTATTCGAAAGAATTCGAATAGTTGAGATTCAAATTATTTATTGAAATTTTGAGAATATCCCAACAAAAGCTCCATATTTTGAATAAATACTTAAAATTTAGTTATCATAAAAAATAATTTATGCTTAAGACTTTGTGTTTTAATTAAAAATTACCATACTTCCGAACACAGAATGAATTGAATTCTGGTATTGGAAAAATATTTCTTAGAATACGATTCACATTCATTTGGAAAGTACTTTCTACATAAATGTTCGTTAAAAAGGCATTTCATATAAATAGCCCTTTAAATAAAATATGGAAAAAAAATAATGAAAGAAAAATTCATTTAGTTATCTAATTCAAGACATTTAATCTATTTAAAGTAGGAATCTGATATCAACTCAATGATTCTTAAATTAAGAAATACAGAATTATTAATTATTTTCCCCACACTTTGATATCTGACTCGCTTAACAAAGTCGCTAAATTGTATGTGAAAAATACTAATTAATGAGATAAATTATTTCAATAATGAAACTTTTTCTTGATGCTTTCCGATACCTTAGTTTTTAAACACTGTTTCCAAATTGCGAAGAATTTATCCTCATTCTCCGAAATGTTCCAGCATTACGAAAAATCGTATCGCCATTAAATAGTACTGTCATTTAATGTTAGCAGAATGAAATAATTATTAGACTATTATTAGTAGAATGAATAAATTAACAGTCTTTTATACGTAGAATAAATTAATTACTAATCTATTATAGGTGGTATGAATAATTCAGTCAGTCTATTTTTAGCAGAATAAATAAATGAAATGCTTTCCTTACAATAAAGATCAACTTTTTCCTTTCAAGAAAGTGATATCATTATCTAGTAGTAAACTTATAATAAATAGGTTTAACGTACTTATAAGAATTATATATATATATATATATATATATATATATATATATATATATATATATATATATATATATATATATATATATATATATATATATATATATATATATATATATATATATATATATATATATATATATATATATTATAATATAAATCAGTAAACACATTTTGCACAGTACATGAAAGTCCATTGAATCAATAAAATACAATGACAACATATATATATTTTTGGCAGTCTAAATTAAAAAGAGGTATGCCAATATAAATAGGATAATTACCTGGAGAACAATAACATAAATAAAACAAAAGTTGAAAAATTACTTACAAGAATTCATTAGACTCCTTTAAAGATAAAACTTTACAAAGAAAGTGGTCCCTTGCAAGGCATAGCAACTTCAATGCTTGGATGACTTCAAAGTGTTTGTAAAAACAGTGCATTTTACTTGAATCTTACAAGCGATTCCCTTCCTCCTATACAGTTTAAAATAAAATTGACTGGAATGTCCTTGTTTTAAGGTAGTTAATTCATCGCTTTATTTTATTTGTAGTGAATTTATATAATTATTGCAAATATTGTAAGGAAAGTCTATTAGGATAAATGAATTGGAAAAATCATTAAAATTTAAATTATTGAAAATAATAAAAAAAAAATCATCAATGTACGTGGGAAAGCTAAGGGATACTGATAAATAAAGTTTTTTTCAAAATTATACAAAAAATGATTTGCCAATATACCTGAAAAATTAGAATCTTGTAGAATATCACAATTCTGGGTGAAAATGTTTTTACCATTATTTATGTAGTTTTTAAAGATACATAATTTCAACCAAATTATTCCAGATTTCAAAATTAATATTTAATAAATTTTTATAATCTTGAAAATAAAAATATAATTCATCATTTAATTTGTCAATTTACTGTTAAAAAAATCTTTTTAATCAAAGGAACTAATACTATAAATACAATTATTTAATAGGAAATGCAAAAATGGTCTATTGTTATCTCCAAGTTACTTTGGATTTAATATTTTCTAGAATGAAAGATATTTATATATATAGCAAAAGTAATAGCGGGTATATTCATATAAGACTTAATACCGCAAATAATAAATTTAAATTTTATACAACATTCATGAAATTTTCTCGAATTTATAATTATTTATTTTAAAAGTTTATAAAAACATTTCGAAAGTTAAACATTCATTAACTTTTGGCAACAAAAAGGTGCGAGGAGAAAGTTTAACTGCCGAAATATTCAATGACTATTATCTCAATAAGCTTTCTATTAATCAACAACAAAAGAAAGAAGAGTGGACACAACTACGAATTAAAATCACAGAGAATAATTTTTCAATCCCATTTCAGTAAGCGAATTTACAATAGTAAAATTCAATCAAGCAATTAAAGACGGGAGCACAACCAAGTCTGGACAATGTCTTTCCAGAATTTATAAAATAATCAGGTACATCAGGTTTTAAAACCGGGAAAATCAAGAGATAATGGAAAACCAGAGTCATAGACCAATATTATTAACAGCCATTAACAAAATACTCGAAAGAATAGTGTCTGTAAGACTAACCTTGCGATTTGACAAACACAAAAATCAGTCATCAAGACACCATCAACGAGGCAATATCTCGATCATCTGGAGAAATACCATAAAAACATTATGTAAATAGAAGATGAACTGGAATCTCGTATTCGAGGAACGTCAAATTCAAAATAATATACAAATTTAAATTAGTTAAAAAATTTTTGGTATTTTATATAAAATTAGTTAAAAAATTGAAACTGATAAATGTTTTCACCATGTTTATTTATATGAAAATTAATTTTATAAAATATTCTATTTTCCACTAGAATTTTTTTAAATAAGTTGTGGGGATATGACATTCAACAGGGAAATTTCTTTGAATCTAAGAACTTGAAAAAAGTACACAGAAACCCTTGAAAATTTCTGGTGAATGATTTTTCTTACATCTTAAATAGCTTTGTATTCTTGCCTTTGATAATTTCGATTTGAAATCAATAAACAATAATTCTGTTTTACTTAATCGCTCCAAATATACTATATTAACTCTGACTATAGTAAAACTAATATTAATGACATAATTATTTTTTATTTTAAATTAAATGAAATTCTTGTATTGTTGTTACTTATGACATTTGGACAAGCCAAGCGCGTTACATGACATGTACGGAATTAAGTTTTATCTGAACACCACAAATGTGAAAGTACGACTTTGCTCAAAGACTCCTCCTATAGATGGCACCAACAGAGGATCCACTCTCTCAATTTTGATTTTGATCTGGTGGAGAGGAAAATTTCTCCAGACGTTACACCCACGGTAGCTGCTCAACGATTAAACCTTAGGGACTTTCAATTCCACAGATTTAAAGAGCAAGTATATCGCATGTACCCGGTGGATCTTTGGTGACATTTTGAATCTAATTCAGCGCTTCCGGACGGAAGGCTGATGCCCTAATTACAAGGCTATCCTTTTAGGATTAAATACAAGGAGTTCTGCTGGTGTAAACTAAACTAAACTGCCCTTCTTGTTGTGCAAGGGTAGCGTGGTTGAGCCGTCTAAGCCGCTAAACTTAGGCACCTCCTCGGAGGCGTAGGTTCGAATCCCACAGCTGCCATGTGACAATGACCTTCCTTGTATAATTCATCTATACTCATTTCTTGTTTTTATTATTTTTATATTTGAAGCTTTTAAATACTTAATGAATTACATTACTCAAAGGGTGTGGTCAAATAATGGATCTGAAATTCATTTAAAATTTTCAAACATGCAAACCAAATACATACATTAAAAAAGTCGTAATTATTCTCAAATCATACAAACGTAGTTACAGTATTTATTTAAATTATGAGGAAAAGAAGCATTTTAGTGCTTCATCTACATTTTAAAGCTATATATTTTCTTGGTAATTATTAGTAGCATTGATTACTTTTCTAAAATAAAAAAAACATAAAAACTTTATTTAAAAAAAATCAACCGAAAAATCAATAATTATAATGATGTTTCATAAATGTATTAATGATTTACTTTCTATTGCATATACATAAAAAATCGATGTACCTCGGAGCTGATTACGATTAGTAAGTTAATGGATGTGAAGGAAATACGAATGATAAAAATTAGAAAAAACAAATGATAAAAATTTTAACTCTGATTAATAGAACACGGAGCTGGGCTAGATACTGGGAAGTATACTGGTGCTTACTCACAATTGTATGATTTATTTGAGAACTCTATCCCTGCAAAGCACGAAAATCAACAAGTCATGCTTCTCTTATTGTTGTTCATCAATCTATGCTAGGTAATACCACGTAAGCTATTAACCTGCGTAAAAATTTCGGATAGTGTCCAGAGGAAATTTCTAACCAAATTCACTCAACTTATTGGCTAAATCATCAATTTGTTGGAAGATTACAACCAGCTTTCCAGAAAATTATTAATATGCTCTTTAAAAAAAATCAGGTAGCCTTGCTAATTAAAGAAGTTTTCTCAACAAGCTTTAAGATAATTCAAAGAAACACTTGTATAAAGCCGAGTACTATCTTCTTGAAATTACGTTTGGAATGAAACCAAACATGTTTATACTTTTTGGAAAATATTCTTAAAAAACAAACCCGTCACTAAAGATATACATCTCCAATCAAAACATTCAGGTAAATTGAGCTCGACACTGTAGCAAATGGATGGGGATGTGCAGACGAGAACGATAACAGAAGTGATGCATGGATTGGAGTGAATGTATATTCTACTAGTTTGATCGTTTGTAGATTGGTCATGCAGGACATATCTATACAGGACATCCACTACATAGTCTATAACGATAATTCCAGTTCTATAACTGCTTTGATATATTATTTTCTTCTTCTGTTGAGGTACTAAGTCCATTTCTGTTGTTTTAGATTTGAAATTAGCGGTTGTTGACAAGTTTTATCAATATTACCAAATCGCAACATATGCCAAATGGTTGTTCGATTATCCAATAAGCTTATGACATTTTCAAGCACTGACATTTAGTCGCGATGAGCAAGAATTCTTCCTCGTAGCATATATAATCGATTTAAGATATTCACGACTGAAATGCAAACGATATTTTAATAATCAGTGTGGAAAATGTTCCTTATATATACTTGCTTCTTGCAATCAAATTCTCACTGATCCTTGCTTGAACATTAAATTTAAATTGTTTTTAGGCTTGATCAATATTCTCTTTTAATTATTTCATTACAATAAAATAACTTTTAGATTTATCATTCTTTTAATAGAATGTAATAAGAATTAAAATTGATTCAAATTTAAATTTTATTAAATCTTGTATTTTAAAAAACAAGTAACTGGTTTTCAAATTTTCAAGCATTTTATATTTTTTTACAACATGCTTAAAATGACATCCATAAACAAATATTCACATTCAGCCATTTAAAAAATTATTATTTATTATTAATTTATTATTATTTTCTCTAATATAGGTAATTCAAAATAAAAAGGAATCTTTCTTATCTGACAATTCAATAATTGTTACCGCTTAAGTATACGGTTGGAATGAATCTATAATGTAAGCGTAAGCTGTCTTAAACTCCTTATCATAAACGTAAGCCATTTTATCAAAATGAAGCTACACTACTGGCCATTAAAATTGCTACACCAGGAAAGCGGCACACTACACACGTGAAATTTGCATGACAAGTAGAACTTGCTGTGATATGCAGATGATTAGATTTTCAGCGCATTCATACAAAGCAGGCGACAGTAGCGACATCTACAATGTGTATAAAACCAGAGATTTGACAGCAGTTTTCTCATACTCATTTTCCGTTTCAACGTTGTTTTCGGCAAAGAAAGTTGTTGTAATGCCTCGTGTAAGAAGAAGAAATGCCTATCAGCACGTGTCTGACTTTGATCGAGGAAGGATTATAGCCTACCGGGATTGCGGTTTATCGTACCGCAATATTGCTGCTCGCGTCGGTCGAGACTCCATGTCTGTTAGCAGAATATGGAATCGATGGGTTCAGGACAATCATACGGAACGTCATGCAGGATCTCAGCGACCCCCATCACTAACAGCAGAGAAGACAGACATCTTATCCGCATGGTCACAAGGGATCGTAGGAGCGCCTTCAATGGTGTGATCAGCGACGAACCTGGACGCGGGAATGACATCACGTCATCTTTACAGATGAATCTCGGTTCTGTATACAGGACAATGATGGTCGCATCCGTGTTTGGAGGCATCGAGGAGAACGCGCATTGCCAGCTTGCATTGGACATCGCCATACTGGCCCATCTGCTGGAGTGATGGTATGGGGTGCCATTGGATACAGGTCTCGATCACCTCTTGTTCGCATTAACAGCAACCGTTACATTTCCGATGTTTTAAGACCCGTGGCTCTGCCCTATCTTCGAGGCCTCCCTAATACTTTGTTTCAACAGGATAATGCACGACCGCATGTTGCCCGTACTGTTCTGAACTTCCTTGATACAGAACAGGTTCGACTGTTACCCTGGCCAGCACGTTCTCCTGATCTGTCACCAATTGAGAACGTGTGGTCCCAATTGGAAATGGTTGCCGAGCGATTGGCACGCCATCACCCACCATCCACTACTGTCGATGAACTGTGGCATAGTGTTGAAGCTGCATGGACTAAGATCCCCGTACATGCCACACAATCTCTGTTTGACTCCATGCCTAGGCGGATAAATGCTGTTATTGCAGCCAGAGGTGGCTGCTCTGGGTACTGATTTCTCAAGATCTATACATCCTAATTTCCTGTAAATCTAATCACTTGTTCTTTCCACTATAATGTATGTGTCCAATAAATATCGTTCTGTTATTTGCATTCCTTCTTGGTGAAGCAATTTTAATGGCCAGTAGTTTATATGGAGAAGAACAATAGGAAACCCATTCAAACTCAATGTTGAATTGATTTGAAAATCCTAATAAAATTAATTAAGTAGTAAAAGTAAAGGTAAACTTAATAAAAGTATTTAACTAGAAGAAGTAAAAGTTGTCTTCATAAAAATAATTAAATAGCAAAAGTAAGAGTTATCTTAATAAACGTATTACCTGACAGTTCACGAGAAAAAGACTTTTGCCTTTATATGTTAAATTCCTAAAACTTTATAAAGAATATAACTGTCGATGATTCACTATTTGCTCACAATAAATTTATTTTCAAGCATTTTTTAGAGTAAAATTTCTTTTTAAAAATATAGTATATGAAGATGAAACTAGATAAATCGGACATATCCTTATAATTAAAATTCTCAATCTTAATCATTTGATTGTATGTGAATTTTCTATTAAATCTACTATCGGAATGACTACTTGCATTATTCTTGATTTTATCATGACCTGACAAGACAATTCACATTTCTGAAGATCTGTTGGTAAATTAAGGTCATAACCAAGTTTTTTATTCAGTGAAACTCTGTAATGTAATGGCAAAAAAAAGTTGGGCTTATTTTTAATCTAAGAAAATAAATCAGTTATTCTCAACTTTTTTTTCTTTGTTTCTTCACATTTAAAATAATTTCAAACTTTGGTATTCTTCTTAAACTTCAAACTTAAAGTTGTCTTTTTAACTATAATATACTGTGTAAAATAATTTATGATAGTATAATTTTGAATGTAAAATAATATAATATGTATTCCAAAAAGAGTACACTTATTACTTTACTCGGAATTAAAATCTTAAAAAAATAATAATTTTTACTATGTATATTTCTAAAAGTTGGCGAAGAATTTGGCGGCACACAAAAGTGGCGCCGTACAGTGGTTGAGAGTCACTGCAATAGACTACTTGGACTTTTAGCTATTTATTGCTCATCACACAAGCTGGTGAACATATGTGAATTAAGACATCTAAATTTCAAATCTACAAATCAATACCAATAATCAAGAAACAAAGAGTTTGTTTGATTTGATTCACGCTCAACAGTGACTGTTTGCATAAGACTTATTGGACCAAGACATATAGTGTAACATAAGATCAAAGAAAGAAAGAGAGGGAAAGAGAGAGGTGCAGGAACGCGCGCGCATACACACACAGAAAGAAACCATCCCCCATATCATCAGCAGAAGAATGAATAGAAAAAAAGGTCAGAAATTGAATTTTTCAACGAATCAGAGTCACATAAATCTCTAAATGCCTTTAAAAATAAAGTACAAAGAATTATTCTTTAAATATTTTATTTAATGATTCATAATTTTGTAGATATTTTTTAAATGATATACGTTTAATTATGATTTAATTTACATTTCATTACATTACCATCTTTTCATAGTATGTAAAGAAAACAAAATTTAAAATTAGCCATAGAACGAAGAGTACTTGACTATGGCATTTTTCTTGCAATTTAATAAAGAATGACAAAAAAAAATGGATTATGTGCTGATTGGAGTAAGCAATTACTCCAATAAAATTAATCAATTTAGAGCTGAATTTATCAAGGTGAGTCAGATTGAATACAAAACAGGGAAAATATATTTCAACGAATCAAACATATTTGAACAAAGAAAACAGTGGGAATTCGAATAACAACCAAAAATTTTAGTATAACTGAACAGGATTAATATTTTTTTCAAGAAATTTTATTTCCATATTTTAAAATATTAGGATTTTTGGAAAATTATTTGGAGAAGACTAAGATTGCAGGAATTTATTTAAAGAACTTCCTTCATCAAATAAATGGAATTGGAAGATTTTTTTAAGTCAAAACTGAAACAAAATAAAAATATCAAATAAATTTTCAGAATTTATTTCAGCATGATATTAAGGAATTGAATTTAAAATAAAAGTAATATTTCAAAGACTACAATGCGATTCTTAAAAAATAATGCAAGGCGAAGGTTTTTGCAAGTTCTGGTTATCCGAGGATTCTCAGTTGGTACTCAGTATAAAAACATTTCCCAAGAAACGTTTTCGAATAACTAGAAATTTTTTATTTATTTGTCTGCAATTTCTATTTTAAAATACCTTTTTTTTTAAAAAAAATAGACAGAATTAGTCAATTAAATAGATGGAATTTTTAAAAAATTTAGTGCTGCCATCTGTTGACTATATTGAAGATATAGAAGTTTGAAAACGGTGTAAACTAGAATTTATATTTTTATTTGTATATCGAAATATTATATTAATTGCAATTTTTTTGATTTTTTTTAAGGAAAATTCATTTAAGTTATAATATAAAAAAGTAAATTATATGTATTACTTAAATAACTAACATTGAAAAAATAGAATTACTAACACGAATAATTGTTATCTTTGCTATATGAAAATATTTTTTAAGTTAGGGAGCACAAACACACAATCACACTGATAATGCAATAAATGATTCATAAAATTTTGAATATTTTTTAATAAAATTTAAGATTTTAAATAAGCTTTAGAAAAGTTTTGCAAAAAATGGAGCAAAATTATTCAATTTGAAAGTTTAATTAATATTTTCATATTAATTTTATATAATAATTATTAAAATGGACATATCCTTTGTAATAATTTTTTAATTTTTATGAATTTTTAGAAGTTATTTGTGTGTAATTGAAGCTGCTATTACGAGTTAAAAAATATTTAACCAATTTATATATAATATCTGCAAAACATTTTTTAATTATTTTTAATTTTTTGTAAAAATTTAATTTGTTATATTTTGTATATTTATAAAGAAAAAACTATTTTTTCTGAAAATCATTTTAATAATATTCACCTTTTTATGAGAATACTTTTTATGCTTAACACAACTGATATTTAAATATCATTTGACGACACTCGAAGAAAATATTTTCATTGATTTTCTATAATTACTTTTTATTTTTCACACGTTTATTTATTTCATATCCTTATATTATATCACATTCATTTATTTATTATAGTTTAGTATAAAGTATTCAATATTTAAGATAAATTAAATTTATATATAAATTTATATTTTTACATTAAAATTTAAAAGACACCAAAGGTAAGGAGAAAATAAATTAATAACACCATAAAAAATTTGGTCGTGTACAAACACGTGCACGAAACAACTGTGCACTTTAATGGAAATTGACAAAAGTACTCATCCTGGCAGCGGTGGGATTCGAACCCACGCCTCCGAGGAGACTGGTGCCTTAAACCAGCGCCTTAGACCGCTCGGCCACGCTACCGTTGCTAGTGAAAAGAAAATAAATATTAAATTTATAACTTACTCTATGTTTGAAATGTAGAATTATTTTTGTGTTTGAAAGATACAGTAACATGGAACTTAATTGAAATATGGATAAATTGTAAAAGGATAGATTGGATTGTAAAAGGAAATTTGAAGCTTTTTTCGTTTCTTAAGCAATCAAACTGTGGCCAAAAAATTAATGCAATTGATTTATGTAACTTTAAATAAGTGATTACATTTTGAAGGGGAAATAAAAATTTGAACAATATTTTTATGCAGTTTTTATTGGCTAAGGGTTTTTTTAGGAAGTCTTTTGTTTCTAATCTTGTAAGATTCTTCACAAGCTAATCCGACATTAATTTTACATGTCTTCACAAGCCTGCAACCGCAGATTCCTTTATTCAACCCTTATCATCAATTCATGTCTTGTTGGTCAGAGAAATTTCTCTCTCACATAATGCTAATGTTCTGGGTGAGCAGAATGAATGCTCATCAATCTTGATCAGATTGGGAGCTGATACGTGATTATTCCTGAACTGACCAAACAGCTTGAGCCATTTTTTCATTTGATATAATTACATCACTTTTCCTATAGTTTTGATATGGTACAGAAATAAATAACAAAATAATTATCTTAAAAATCCTTCATAGTTAATTATCTTTAGACTTTTGGCCATCTATAAAATTAGAGGAATTTTTTTTACCAGGGTGTTAAGTAATCCGGCTTGGACACCGGGATTTTATCTGAAAACTGAAATGTCTGACAAGCGTAACTAAGGGACGCATCCTTGCTAAATAATATAACTAGCAAAACATTCCATTTGAATTTAAAGAGATTTAAAAGTCAGTCTTTAAAATTTGTTTTAGTAAAAAAACGTGCTTGAAAAAATCAATAATGTATATACTTTCATACAACCTGAAAAGATTTAGAAATTTAAGAGCTTAGAGGCCGGGAGTTTAACTTCGAGTAATATTTTTTATTCATTAAACATAAAGTGGTCTTTTCTTTCGTTACAATTGCGATAATGATTAGGCCAATTCATTAAAATTTTCATTAGTTTAAAATATCCATGACGTTAGATAACGTTTCCTTTACGTCACACGTAATTAATTACTACATGGTATTGAGACTTGTCGACGAATTTGTTGCCTGCCTACAAACTGCTTGCGAATTCACCGTCAAGTGTCTGGCGATGAGAAAAAATCCATTCATGACTTTTACCAGTAATAAAGAAGTATTTTATAATCATAATTTTTTTTCCGTTTGTAAAAATTTTCAAAATCAGAAAAATTACCTGTTTTCTGAATAAATAGTTTTCAAATTTTCAAATCTTAAACGATATTGCCTCCAAAATTGAACACGTTCTAAATAGAACAGAAGAAAAAGCAAAATGAAAAAGACAAGATAAAACATCCAATTTACGGTCAGTTTAAATCGAAAAGACGAATTAAATTTTTTAATTTTATTGAATAAAAACTCCGCAAAGCTTCAAGAAAATTTTTTAAGAAGTTATAAAATAGTATCATGGGACATCAGCATACGAAGCTTTAATTTGTAATTAAAAACATAGACTAATGTAAATATAAGAATGAAGTTTCATTTTGTTGGTACGTGATTTTGAATCAATTATCATTTAAGACAAATGAATTTAATAAAGATTTTACACGAATGCTATATATATATATATATATATATATATATATATATATATATAGATAGATAGATAGATAGATAGATAGATAGATACACACACACACACGCACACACACACTACACACACACACACACACACACACACACACACACACACACACACACACACATATATATATATATATATATATATATATATATATATATATATATATATATATATATATATTACAGTTGGTATTATTCGGAACATAAATTGACAACCTTCGCTTCTAATAAAACTGTTTTGAAAACACACATTTTTAGTTAAATTTCTAATTCTACCTCGGCACATCTGATGTAGAATTTGGGAAATCTTTTAAATAATTAAATTAAGCTGATTAGAAAAAGGAAAGGATAAAAGAAATAAGAAATTCCTCGGTAAGAGTTTTGATAAAGATAGAATTTCAGCTACGACCAGCTTATATAAACGAGAATATGCTTCTCGGGAGAAAGAGTTCGCCAACAGCTGCTGATTTCAAATAGAAAAAAAAAGTTGTAAATTAAATGAACTACTTTAAAGAAAACACATTAAAAATTAATTCGATGGAATAAAGTAGTTGGTATGTGTGTGCCTTCAATTAATTAAATTTATACTTGAATATGACCTATTAATTAATATTATTACGAAATTATTTACTTCAATGTGAAACTAGTAATTAAAGTTTAAAAAGTTATTTAAAAAATTATAGTTATTTTTAAATAGTTAAAATACTAGTCAAACATTTTTTCTAAAAAAAAAAATTGCAAAAAATTATATATTAACAAAAAAGTAATACATGTTGTTGAAATAATTACGAATTTTCCAAGTTAACTAAATGAAAAAATAGCTTTAGACAAAGCAAATGAATACTATAATGCAATTGTACAGAATATGATAAGCCTTTAAAAAATTTTTTTTTAAACTTCTGCAGCCATTGTGTTTATTTTGTTGTGTTCCACGCTAGTTTAAAACCATGCATCGGTAAAGCCACATATTTTAGCCAAGTTTAAGGTGAAATATTTTTTAAATTTTTTTGCTAATATATCGACAGTCTTTTTTTGTTTTTGATTGGAGACTTTGTTTTGATAAATAAAATATTAAATGTATCAGAAAAGCATAATTTGGCAAAGAGCTATCTGGATAAGAAATTCATAATTTATTGAAATATTCTAATATTATATAAATATTATAAGATAATGTCTTAAAAATTTCAAGTTAAAGGAAGCAGTTCCATTGTGCTAACAATGAATTTAAATTACCACAAAAATTAAATATTGAATACTAGTGAAAAATAATTGCTTAACTTATTTTCAAATTTATTTTTCATTTCAATTGTGCAAAATATTTTTTTTAATGTTGACATGGTTTTTTTTTATTTTATAACTATATAAGCTGACCCAGCCACGCGTTGCAGTGGCTGAGTTTTTAAAATACATTGAATCAATTTTTTACTAATTCTTGGGTACAATTAAATGAATATTTTCTAAAAAAATTTAAAATAGGTTCATTCATATGAGATTAAAAATAAAACATTTCGCAAAAATTTAAAAGTAATAGGTAAAGTATCGAAATTTTGAAATTAAGCACAAACCAACATAAACTTTCTGAATTTACATTTTATTTATCTTATATTAAATTATAGTTTGTAATCAGTGACTTAGTTACAAAATATACTATATAAATTAAAGACATCTAAAAATAAATTGTTATAAATGAGGTAGATAACATTGACATCGAACTATTATTTTTTCAATTTTAAATTATTAAAACTAAAAATTATCTAAGTACTACTTTGTGTACAACATTCCTGGTTAACCTATCTTTCGCTAACACGAAGAGATTTGATGGTTTTCCTACACGTGAGCAGGCAACATATAGCTGTCCATGTGGGAAACATGTGTTTTTATAATCCAAACCGCAAATAGACATTGTTTTGCCTATACATTTATTTATGGTCATCGCAAAAGCTAAACAAATCGGAAATTGGAGCCTTTTAAACGGTATTGGAGATTCTGACGCTATCAGTGGAATACGTGGCAACAGGACGATATCTCCTTTAAATTTTCCCGTCAAAATTGTTGTTTCGAGAATATTATCGGTCATTTTTTATGACTAAGCGTCTACCGTTACATAATTGAGGTGGGTTTAAATTACGTAGAAGAATAATTGGTGAACCAATTTTCAATTGAAGATTGTGTGGTGGCATTCCTGGTATATCCAGAGAACTCAAAAATTCAGTTGGAAAGCTTACGGCTTCGTTTTCATCAATAACTGTGTCGATTGATTTAAAAGACATCAAATCACCGGGCAACATCTGTTGTATATGGAAGTTATATATATATATATATATATATATATATATATATATATATATATATATATATATATATATATATATATATATATATATAATTTCGTTCATATCAACGTTTCTTGCTGCCAAAATAGCACGATTACAGAACCAATTATCAAATTATAAAATAAAAATAAAAATAAAAAAAATAAAAAGCTACCAAGAAATACTTACATGTTTTCGAGGTGGTATGAAAATTAGTAGAGAAAAACAGTAATAAATAAAATATTATTTTACTATTTATAATATTAAAAATATTCAAATTGAACACTGCACAATAATAACACAATACAAAGTATAATTATAAAAATTATTCACGAAAAATTGTTACAGTATGATTATACATCATGAAAATATATGTAAATTCTATATTCAACCACACGCTTGCGCGTGCTTGTTAATTTTCTCTGGAAGATAGTATAATCTAGAAAAATAAACACGTCGCCATCTGCCGAATACCTGTGCAACTTAGATGCTAAATCGCCAACTATTTGAAATTTACAGAACTAATTGTTAAATAAACAATAGTATCGTATAATAAATATTGAGATCAATAATTAAGAGATAAAAACTATTCTATCTATTAAGTTGGACCATATTATAAATGGTTACAAAATTTTATCAAAATCGGTTCAGTATAGTTTCGGAGTTTATCGGGAACATACATCGTGACACACGAAATTTATATATATATATATATATATATATATATATATATATATATATATATATATATATATATATATAGAATTGCTGACCCAGCCACGCGTTGCAGTGGCTGAGTAATTATAATACATTATATCAATTTTTTACTAACTCCTTGGTACAATCAAATTAATATTTTCTAAAAAAATTTAAAATAGGTTCATTCATATGAGATTAAAAATAAAACGTTTCACCAAAATTTAAAAGTAATAGGTAAAGTATCGAAATTTTTGAAATTAAGCACAAATCAACATATACTTTCTGAATTTACATTTTAATCTTATATTAAATTATAGTTTGGAATCAGTGACTTACTTATAAAATATACTATATAAATTAAAGACATCTAAAAATAAATTGTTATAAATGAGGTAGATAACATTGACATCGAACTATTATTATTTCAATTTTAAATTATATTAAAACTAAAAATTCTTTCCGCGGCATTATACTGAAAGATAAAAAAAATTAAAAGAATTTATCATTTGAATAAATAAATTAGATCAAAATGTACTGCTGAATAAATTAATAATTATCAAATTATAAAATAAAAATAAAAAAAATAATAAAAGGCTACCAAGAAATACCTACATGTTTTCGAGGTGGTAGGAAAATTAGTAGAGAAAAACAGCAATAAATAAAATTTTATTTTACTATTTATAATATTAAAAATATTCAAATTGAACACTGCACAATAATAACACAATACAAAGTATAATTATGAAAATGATTCACGAAAAATTGTTATAGTATGATTATACATCATGAAAATATATGTAAATTCTATATTTAACCACACGCTTGCGCGTGCAATATAATTTTCTCGAAGATGGTATAATCTAGAAAAATAAACACGTCGCCATCTGCCGAATACCTGTGCAACTTAGATGCTAAACCGCCATCTATTAGGAACTTACAGAACTAACCAATAAATAAACACTAATGTCGTATAATAAATATTGAAATCAATAATTAAGAGATAAAAACTATTCTATCTTTTAAGTTGGACCATATTATAAATGGTTACAAAATTTTATCAAAATCCATTCAGTAGTTTCGGAGTTTATTGGGAACATACATCGTGACACGAAATTTTTATATATATAGATATTAAGCTGAAACTGAAAACCGATAACTTTAATACTAGAAGAAAATAAATAAATATAGTACTTAGAAAACAAATTTTTAAAAATAGTATTTAAAAAAAGTATTTGAAAGTAGAATTTAGAAAATATTTAAATATAGAATTTAGAAATTTTCTTAAAATTTTAATTTTTATTCTCTAACTTTTTTCGATAAGAACACTTAAAGTTCAATTTTATGGATTGAAATATCACTTGTTTTACCAATTACATAAACAAGCTAAAAATTTCATTTTTTTTATTTAAAAAAGCATACGAAAAGAAATAAAAATAAAAGTTCGCATTATAGATGAAAGTAAATTTAAAAGCTACTTATATATTAGTGTCTGCAGTTTGATTTCTATAAAGTTTAATTTCTTAAATTTCTCCAAGGACTTATAAAAGAATAATTAATTTCAAAATATTGAATAAAATAGTGTCTCAAAGCCTTGGGTTTCTTTAAAAATATTTATTTACTATATAATAACTACTTAAATTAGTTTGTAAAAATAATAAATACGCTGAAATTATTTTCTGTAACCTAATAATCTTCATATTGGAAAAAATATTGCTGAATCTAGAATAATTATTTACAGTTCAGTGGTCAAATAGAAAAATAATAAAATTGTTCTGATTTAGTTTATATATTTAAAAAAAACTATGCCTTATCATTTACTACAAATATTCATTATTAACAGAAAATATAAGTTAATTTAATATGATATTTTAGTTTGAAAAATGAGTAGAAAAATATCCTACTTATCGTATGAAATAATGAATTGTGTAGAACCATTTCTTATACTGATGATAGCTGTCGTGGAATTCATCAGAGAATAGTTTGAAATTTATCTTCTAATTAAACTAGAAAGCAATTTTATCCATTAGATAATTGTTCACTACATCAAACTGTTTTTCATATGTTACCATGTGCCTTAATTTTCAAACTCTTAATATTATTTTATGGCAAATTAATGTCAGAAAAAAGTAATAACAATAAAATGAAGAACAAATTCTACAGTGTTTCACATTAAGGTTTGCTTTAGTAATAACAATATTCATCCAGCAGACGATAAGTTTAGAAATAAATTAATTCAAAAAACTGGAAGTTGGCATTATTGAAAACGATTAATAGAAATTTAAAAAGCAAAGATTAATTAAATATTTACATAAGATGTCATCGGATCCTGGCGGACGAAATTGTCTGCTTATTTTCTAGAAGGAAATTGAAAATAAACACGTGTTACGATTCGTCTCGTGAAAAGTACTCAGTAATTTTTGAATCAGTATTAATCGTTTGCATAATGAAATGAAGAGAAAAAGAAATTAGAGTTGCACATGAGTATAGACTTGTGGTAAAAAACATTTCTATTTATGCCTTCAATTTACTTGGGTCTTAAAAGGAACGTATAGAAAACATGTAAACAATTGCCATGTTTTCCGTCCTCAGTTACCTTCTTCGCGAAGTGAAAGCATCTAATTTACAAATCAATCAATTAATAATAAATTAAATGTTGATAAATAATATATACTTTGTAAATAAACTGAAGACAAATTTTTAACATTTGGTTGTCAATCGGAATTAATTTTTAATTTTGTGATAATATTCACTTGCATTAAATCGCACTTTACTTCAGTCAAAAACTGTTGTCAGTTATGAAAAAAGTAACAATTGTAACACTTTTTATTGATATACATTATTGTTCATGCAAGAAAAATAGCCTTTGAAAATGAAAAATTAAATATATTTTTGATTAATCAAAGTGCAAAATAAAGAAGAAAATAATTTAATATTAAAGTTATCAATGTCTTGTAAAATAAAAATACAAAAATGAAATTAGGATAAAAAGTCAGGAGTAATTGTGAAAATTATCAATTGTAGTGGTGAAGAATCTTGCAATCCGCAATAAAAAGACTAATCCACAATCATTATCTACATGATTAAAGATGTCTTGTGTAAAGAAAGTTGTAAAAATCCATACACAATCTGAAATTCAAAATAAATCATGGTTTAAAATAAGTCTTACGATAGTTATATTGCTAACTAATTTTTAATGAATTATAATTGCATCTAACAATCAATTTATTCGCTATACAAGACTTAAAATATAAAGACAATAAATAAATCTTTTATTTGACTAAGGCATTTTCATTTATACAGCTCATTTTAAGTTATGAAAATGAGTAAGAATTTTTTTCCTGGAACCAGGGGTACGTGTACCTTCCTGGGGCTTGACCAGCCACCAGGCGCGTTGGCAGGTGGTGAATAGCCGAATGTCTTGTAGGAATGACAGGATAGCCTTGAATATAGAATCAGAGGCAGCGAACCAGCTCCCGTAAACCCTGGTGTTATGCGATCCGTGCCTAGGGCTAATTGGCACCGCGGTATTGGTGTTTTAACGGAGCCTCTAGTTGCCTGGCGAACTTCTAGAGTAATTTGCCTTTCCCAGTAACTCAGGCAATGCTGGGTGGACTTATATTACCTGAGCTTTTTAATTGTTATCTTGTGGCTGAAAAGACACAAGAAATAACAAACCTTTCTGCATTTGCAGGTGAAGCCTCTGAAGTAGACCTTGCTGAAAAAGACAAGGGAACTCAGAGGCAAGCTTGTAAATGGGCAGCAATGAATCCTTCACTTGAGGTAGAAATGACCTCCAAACCATCTTCTTCTGGTGAAAGTCAGGTAGCTATCCCTAGCATGACTGACTTTCTGACTAGATGGGACTGTTTCAGCAAGACCCTATCTGCTGGAAATGTCATACGCAAGAGGAAACGGCAGAGCATATCATTTACGAATGTGAGACTCTTGCCCTCCCTAGATTAACTTCTTTAGGCATCATCCATACTAGAGAGTTACACCTAGACTCCATTAAAGGGTTATCGGACTTTATTAATAGAGTGGGTGACCCGAGCAACTGGAACTAGGAAACATTGGGTTTGGAGTTGATGGTACAAAATGCTGATAAAAGCAGAGGTGCCCAATGACATATAAATCCAATTCTCAGAAGAAGAAGAAGAATTTTTTTCGTATGAAGAATAATTCATATTGAATCACGTATGATTTCTTAGATGATTTAATGATGTTTTCCCTTATTAAAAACAGTCTTGTGGGACTGTAGTAAGAATGATTTACTGTCACCCCCTTGAATAATTACTTACATTAAATAATATATTCGAATAATCCCATCTTGAATATTTAAATTTCTCGGTTAAATAAATAATTGTGAAAGAGTATGCCATTACAAAAAGTCCTGTTTTATGCTTTATTATGCTTGGTTACTTATTAAATATTAAAATCTCTGAATGTTGATTGCAACTGTCTATGATAAGTCAAAAGAAGGATCTGGTAATAATACATTGTAACATATACAGTGGGTGATCGGTTAACGAACATAATCCTTTACAAGACTATGTCCTCTATCCGAATTGTTCGTTAACCGATCATCAATTTGCCATAGATTTTTCTGTTAACTCGATTATTTCCTATCGGAGACCCTAAAAATTAAATTAAGAAAAAAAGGATGTATAATTTCTTAGTAAGTTTATTAAAAAATAATACATAGGTATGATCTTGCATATTAATCAGTTCTCTCTTCATTTTTTGTTTATGCAACATTAAAGAACATGTCCAATGTCGATTGCTGTGCTCAAAATGAAATCAATTTCGGTTTTGCTTGAAATCAAAACCCAAACAGATGATCTATATATATTCTATTGGAAAATTTTTTTTCCAGTATAGAACTTTGAAATTTAATAAGCAAGCAATATAATTCTAGAAAGATGAAAAACGATGTTTGGTACGATGGGATTGGAAACCCAGCTCATCATGCTCCAAGAGCCAAGAATTGTTCGCTGGAATTCGTTATCCGAATATGTGTTCGTTTTCCGAACTCATAAATCCTTCGTGAAAGTGTTCGTTGTCCGATTTGCTCATAGTCTGAACTGTTCGTTAAGCAATCACCCACTGTAGTCATAATTCAGAGATAAATTTGATACTTGAGCCACATCTGTCCCCTTTGCAAACTAAACCTACAAGAATTGTTTGATCCGTGATTAAAGTATAAATGGTACATTAAAATAACGAGGTAACACTGAGTTAATACCTGTTGAGCATTATATTGTTGAATCTGTAAAATGGATTTAAGTTGCATTAAGTGTGAGATGGAATTACATCCCTAACATCTTTTAAATTGGAAAGAATGCCATTGCAAGAAATGGGAATTGAATCTCTACGGACATAGAAAATTACCCTTTTGATAAAAATAAAAATAGAAAAATGTTTGATTTGAGTATAGTTCCTATAAATTAAAACAACAATTTTCATGATTAGTCTCATAGATTTAACGAAACTTTAAAGACAATACGCACTCTAATGATCAAACGCTTACGATAAATTTATCTTCCCTTCAATACCATTGAACCTGTACTTCAGAGAGTAAAAACAAGGTTTTTATTCTCTGTATTGGAGACTTAATTGACATAAATGATATTGGAGAGATAATTGGGAACATAATTAATAATTGTAAAAACAATGTTTTTACCCAATTATATCCCCAAAAATACGAAATCACGATTCAGAAAGTAGAGAATACAATCTTGAAGAAACTAAAGATTATGAAATTTATATAGGCTCTCTATATAAGCTAAAATTCGTAAATAATTGGTTAAATTTCTTTTTTAGATTGGTATACATAGTGTCACATGTTTGTTTCATTGAAGATTGGCTTACTCTCAGATTCAACTTAAGCCTCCACTTGGGATCCATTTCAGATTTAAAGTTGTTGTTGTTGTCCCATGACAAGTGCAAAAAGACAAAAAAGAAAGGTGAAAAGGGCAAGTCATATGGGACCAAAGACATAGAGCACTGCCCTGGCCACATCTTCAGCTTTTTGAGTATAAAAGGTGTCATGGAAGCTATTGGGGTCGATGTTGAAGAGGGTTGAGTCAACAGAGATGCAGTTGAAGAGATGCTCGGATCCAGCGGAACTCCTGTGCAGTGCCTGCATTCTGTGTAGGTTCTAGATCCATCGGGCATGATTTTCATACCCCTCATGTGCCCAGTCCGCATTCTGTTGATGGTAGAGGTGATACCAAGGCTAGGATTAAGCTCTGGTAGGCACCATTTTTTCCGTAGTCCTTTTCAGAGCGGATGCTTTGCGACTACGTTTGCATCGAAGCAAGTGGTAGTCGTCGGAGGGGGATTGATATTCCTAGCCTCCTTGGCGAGGGAGTCCGCCTGTTCATTTCCCTAGATGTTACATGTGCAGGGACCCATTGGATGGTACAGGTTTTCTTCCTTGCAACTATGGTGGACAGGAGCGCGTTGACAAATGCAATTGTTTCTAGATTCAAAGTTAATTATCCAAAGTGAAGCTTTAAGGCTTGTAAATATATAGAAATGCACAATGAATAGATTGAATTGAATTCAAAGTTAATTTCTATTCAACATGACCGAGATCTATTAAAAGTCGTGAATACTTTAAGTGGTATATGTTTAAAAGAGACTTACACACCATCCTTCAGCTGCATCGCGCTATTTAAGAAAAGCAAAATTGCCTTAAAAAAAACTATTATTTAAAAAATGAAATCCAACATTTCAGATTGTCTTGAATAATTATAATAAATAGTTTTCTATATAGTTATGAATTATTAATTGACACAGAAGAGTTATGAATAAAAAAATCAATACAGCTTATCGATTCCTCTCACACTGCGTCAGTCAAAAGTTAGTAATCAATGATGATAAAAATATTTGCTTTTCGCATGCAAGCATATAATTTCAGGCAAAGATAAATTTGACTCACGTTTCTTTTTATTATAATTTTAGTCCTTCACGATATGGCAAAAATGATGATACTTAGACACTCGCTTTTGAAATTTTCATGCAATATATATTCTCAATCCCACGTTCTAAAAGATGATTTGCAAAGTTTTATTGAGACTTGTGCATAAATTGTAATTTTTATAAGGACATGTTTTATATAAAAAAATTAAATTTTTATATGAATCGATAAATCAAGATTAAAATAATCGTTTCTTTTTGCGTTAGAATTCTTTTATTTTCGTATTATAATTCTAGATCCTTATGCCACTTTATCTGGTTCTAGATATTATATTGCAAGGGAGTACGGCTCTTAAGATAGAAGGGACAGTATTCACTTTAAATTGTGTATAGACACTATCAGCTTTATGGTCTTTGATTGGATAAGAAGTGGACTCATTTCTATTTGGAACAACATGTTCGCTATCGATCGATTCACCAAATCAATTGTAGGAGAAAACGCTTGTGAATAGATATTGATCTTTTTCAAATCCTCTTTAAATATAATTTAATTTGATTTTTTTTTTTGTGATTATATGTTAGATTTTTCTCAAATATTTTTTACTATGAAAAGTAAATATAATCATAAAATACAAAATTTATTTTTCTTTCTCGTTTTTTTAAAAATTATATTTGGAATTTAGTAATTTATATATACTTTGATATAAATTGTAATCATTTTATTTCAAATTCGGTACTCTATAATTTGATATAAATTTTAGTCATAATTTTAAAATTGGTACTTTGATGTAAAATCTAAATTTTGATACATAATCTGAAAAAGTACATTTTCAGTAATAAAATTCGTATAAAGGTGCTTCGAGCTGGACGATTTTAATTAATGACATCCTGCATACTTGTACTTGTATTATTAAAGAGTATTCAGTATATTCTGAAAATAGAAGGGATGTACAATGTTGCAATATTATACCCAAGAACTTTATTAAATTTACAACCATTCATGCATTTGAAGACGTTCTTCTCGCTTCAGCGCGTCTATTCTCATTCAAAATTAATTGAGAACTTAATATAATTAGATCATTTTCAGCGCATATGCCTTCAATACTGTCCGAATTCGAAGTATTGGAAAAGTTTAAAGGCTTCGGTTGAATTACAGCGCTCTGCCATTTTCAGCTCGATTGAAGAAATATGAGAAAGATAACTGAATAATACATGTAGAGTAAATTATGCAATTGACAAGTAGAGGTGTTTTTCTCAGAATAATACGATAAATAAGAAATATAAATGTGTTATTATATATTCAGTAATCTTATAAGTTGAGTTTTTTTTAACAGATGTTATATATATATATGTATAAACAATATCTATCAGAAAATATCATATTCATTTCATTTTGTATGCCAAAAAAATCTTTCTTAATGAAATTTTATAAAAATCTACATTTTTAATATTCTAGTAGTAATTTATTTCACAATAAATAATCTAAAGCATTTATTTTTTAAAACAAAAAAATGTACTATAATTAAAGTTTATAGAAAGATTACAATTATATCAAAATAGGTAAAAAAAAGTTAGATGTTTAATTTCCTTCTTTATTCCTATTGTCTATGAATTCATGTCAAAAAATCCAAAATCTGAAGATTTAACGATAGGGAGTTAAAATTGTTATTGTGGTTTTTTATTACAGATAGGCTGGCATTATGGGGTGCGCTACTCCACTTTTCAACTGAAACACATTTATTTGCAAAGCCGACCAATGGCTGAGTGGTTAGCGTTCCTGACTTCTGAGTTGTTGGTCCCGGGTTCGAACCCCGGTTCGGGCATGGATGTTTCTTTCCTTCTCTGTTCTCTCTGTCCCTTCTTCTGTGATGTTGTATGAATGTGGCCCGCCCTATAAACGGGTTTCTGGTGGTATGGCGCAGAGTAACGCTACTCGCCTCCGTGACTTGGTTCACAGGTGCCCGCTGGGTAACGATAAATGAATAGCAGCTTCTGGCCTTGTTGTGGCATAGGGTTCGTCACCCAAGTGTGTGCCCGCCGTTGGAAAAAAAACATTTATTTGTAATTAATATGGTTCAGTTGGATTAATGAATGGGAGTTACAATTAATGGACGCATTTAAGGTCAGAATGTTTTCTAAGTGAAAAAGCAATTCTATCTAAGATTAGTACACCATAATTATAGAAAATATTTTCAAAATCATTGAGCAACATATATAAATCTGGATATTCTTATACTATATTTTCTTTGACACACAGGAAGATAGCTTATCTACAGTATAATTTCTGATAGCATCTGCAAAAGTTAAGTATAACCTATTTTCAATAGCCAAATGCAAAATTCCTATTCCCTCTAATAGGTGTACATTTGATGCAGCTGTAGTAAATGGAAGATTTCAAGTCAAGGAAAAAATTATCATCGTGAGAAACCCCATTACTAGACATAGATTATCAAAAATTTGAAAGCTATATTTATTTTTTAAAGTAAAAAGTAACAATAAAATCACCATATTTTCCCACTGTCAGAAATTGGTAACTATGGAGAAACATACGCCTATTGTTCATATTATATTCATATAATTTAATATTACCCAGTTATTGGGCACTATTTTGTGTGCATTCATACAATGGCAGGCTGTTGTATGCTCATAAGCATTCGCACTTGATATATTTTTTTTGACAATTACATTTAAATAAACTTGTTTTTTCAGAAATGCATTTACAAATAGTTAGTAGCTTTAGAACTAATTATTTGAAATCATATAGTGGAAAATTTATTGCAACAATTGCTGTTGTAAGGGTATTTTTAATTATCTAAGATTTTTACTGATAATAGAAATGTAATTATGAAAATAAAATGTCTGGAAAATTTGTGTTTTTACACTGCTGACCACGCAAATTGCAACATAAAGAAATACAAGAGACATCACAACAAAATTTATTTTATAGATAACATGTTGACTAAGTATCAAATGATTCAATTTATAGACTTCCGTGAAGCGTGGTTCCTGCCAAAATCAGTAGCCAGAGAAGCCGCCATTGTTGGAGCTCACCGCTGCCACACGCCTCGGCATTAATTCAAAGAGACTTTGGATGTGTTCTTGGGGTACTGCAGACCAAGCAAATTCCACACATTGCCAAAGTTGATCTGGTGGGGCAGCTGGGGATGTAGTCTGGGTCATTCGTTGCGCAACCATCGACCATACATGCTTCTATCGGCGAAAGATCCGAGGAGCGATCTCGATCAAGGAAGCAATTCAATTTGGCTATAGACGAAGAACCCTTGAACAGTGCGTGCCACGTGTAGTCGAGCATTATCCTGTTGAAATATGGCTGTGAGCAAGGTCTGAAGGTAAGGAAGAACAAATGGCTTCAACACTTCGGAGATGTAGAGCTGGTTGTTTGAAGTACCGGCAAAGCGTACTAGAGGAGTGAGAGAATGATATCCAATACTGCCCCATACCATAATACCCGGTGCAGGACCAGTGAGGAGGTGCATAACGCCGCTCGGTTCAGCATCCTCTCTACCTCGGTGTCTCTAGACTCATGCGATGCGAACAACGTGGTGTTGCAGACAGAAGCGTGACTCGTCAGTAAAGACAAATTCCATTCTGCTATCCACATTTTTCTTTCCATTGGCGGCGGAGACGTCTGTGGCTCTGCGTCAAAAGTATGCAATGCTCGTAATGGGCGTCTTATAAGCAATGGACATCTTGCATATCACTTTGCTGTAAGCGGCGTCGAATGGTATGCGAAGATGCTGTATGATGCGTTACAGACTGGATGTGCTATGTTATGGTTCGTGATGTGCTTGAGCCATCCGTCACTGCCTGTCATCCAGTGAAGTGATGAATTGAGGTGGATGCGATCGTACATGTCGGTCCGTCATACCCTATCCTGGATCCAACGATCACATATCCATATTACAGTTGTTTGCTTTCGTCCAAAACGACTACCGATTTCCCTGAAAGATAATCCACAATCTAGGTAGGCCACTATCCTTCTTCTGTCGAACTCGAATACTTGACCAAGAAATAATCGAAGTGTGTTTTACAAGACATAATTGATCGTTTTTTTTAAACCACAAGAAAAACAAATTGCCTGACTTGAAATCATTGAAATCTCCAAGCCTGAAATAGCGCTCTGAAGTGATGCCACAGGCGCGCGTGATGTGCGTCTGCGCTGAAATTCTAATCATTTGCATATCTCACCTCTGCTTATGCATATTGTAAATTTCATGTTATTTGCATGCTTCCTTCAAAATGTTGTATTTGTTAAGATGGCCAGCAGTGTACCGATGGCAGTTGGACAAGACATGCTCGTTATGCCATTAGCTATGCGAATTTAAGTCAGTAGGCTTTGCCTTTCGTTTAAGAAAACTGCGCACCACGAAGGTGAAAGTACGACTTAGCTCTAAGCCCTTCCTATAGATGACACCACCAGAGGCTCTCTCAAATTTGACTTTGATCTGAAGGGGGAAGAAAATTTCTCTGGACCATTACACCCATGGTAACTGTTCCTTGGCGCCATTGGAAATTGAATCCCACCCTTCCCAAAGGAAGGCCGATGTCTTAACCACAAGGCTACCATGGTCCTGGAAAATTTCATAACACTTGTTTAAGCATTTCTGCATGAGAAAAACGTAAATTCTTCCCCCGTCCCTCATTGCTTAACGAATTTATAATCGAATACAAGCCTGCGTCTTGGACTGTTTTAGGAAATTTCAGGAAGGCAAGGTCTTTTGAATGAGGCCGTTGGGATATCTTTTTGAAGCCAGTTATTTTATCATCTGCAATAGAGAATATTATACTATTCTCTATTGAGAGAGGATAATGATGGAATTAAATTTTTTAAACTTCTAATTTTTCACATTTTTTTATTATTAGGACATGAAATAATTATTAAACCATAAAAATTAATTAAGTAAAAGAAATGTTTAGGAAAATTTTATTAAGTTACTACTTTTAAATATGTAATATAAGAATTCTGCTGAACATTAAGTTATATAAATTCTGATATACATCTTAATGTGCTGTTTTCTGCAGTATAATCAAACAGGTATTCAACTGTATATTGAAAATTAGTACTTTTCCATTATACCCCTGTTCTTGATGGTAAAAAATAGCATGTTTCTTACGTAGGAGCGAAAATAATGCAATGTATGCGTACTGGCTGCCTCTAAAGCTCCTGTGAAGTTTAGCTGCCCCCTGACATCACAAGACATCATCACCACTCTTTGCAATGCTGTAAAAGGTGGAAGCACAATGGATCCTAACACAACTGACTATAATAATAATAATAATGCAATTTATTGGCTTAAAATTTTCTTTTAGTCCAATATATACCAATCGATTTCTTTCTTTTTTTTGTGAAAAAATTGACTAAAAAGTGATAAGCACAATTGTAAACAAGCTAAAGCTTTAGTTTTGTTCAGGAGAACAAAGCTAAAACTAGTTTTAGGAAAAGATTTGCTTGGTGATAATTTTGTCGGCTAATAGGAGCATTACATTCACTAATCACCAAGGGCACAAAAAGAAGCCAAATACAGCAAATTTTACAATTTTACAAATTCAGTAAAATTTAGCTTTGTTTCATTGAAAAGTAAGGTCTTATTATATTATACTTACGCCATCGACCACCGATGTGCCTGCTAAACAGTTTCCCCTAGAAATTAACATTGGCCTTTAAATACGTTTTGTCAATATCATTTAGTTTATATATGTAAATATAAAACGTTTGTCTCATTTTTTAGTAGTTTCTAAAAACGTAAACCTTTTTTATCAATACAAATGGAATATTTACTACAGTATAATTTACACGGTCACGGTAACTATACACTACACGGTACATTACCAGTCACGGCGATTATCGTATAATGAAAAAGTACCTGAAAGTTTGTTATTCATACATTTACACCATGAGGATCTGTTTGGTTATGGCGTTTTATAGTGGTTATCGGATATAGTGAGTTCGAATCCCAACCCAATCAAAGATCCTTTATGTTCCCTAATGGTGGCTGGGTAATATATCATTGTGGAAGTTCTCTATGTGAAATATTCCTCTGGGGATGGAGAGCCAAGTTTGGAAGTCTTCTACTTAGTCCCTGCTTCTAAATTGCTAGGAGCTTTAAGATCCACGATGACATACCTACTGGCTGCCCCTCTAGACAAAGTGACATCATTACCACTCTTTGCAATGCTGAAGAAAGTCGAAGCACAATGGATCCTTACAACTGACTATAATAATAATAATAATTATTATTATTATATTAATAAAATTATAATAATAATAAAGCCGACCGATTGGCTGAGTGGTTAGCGTTCCTGACTCCTGAGCTGTTGGTCCCGGGTTCGAATCCCGGTTCGGGCATGGATATTTCTATCATTCTCTGTTCTCTCTGTGTTTCTCTGTCCTTTCTTCTGTGATGTTGTATGAATGTGGCCCGCCCTATTGACAGGTTTGTGGTGGTATGGCGCGGGCAACGCTACTCGCCTCCGTGACTTGGTTCACAGATGGCCGCTGGGTAACGACAAATGAGTAGCTGTCTCTGGCCTTGTTGTGGCATATAGGGTTCAACCCTCTTGTGCCCGCCATTGGAAAAATAATAATAATAACTTGTATGGTGATAAATTTACAAATGTAAAAAATATTGTTTTAAGTGTACAACTAATAATAATAACTATTTTATTATTAATACTTATTATTAATAATTAGTATTACTAATATAATATAATATTACTAATAAACTATTACTTAATAATTATTTAATTATTAATTATCTAATCATTAATAATATTATTATTAATTATTATTATTAATAATAATAATTATATTTATTTAATTATTAATAATAATTATTATTTGTACATTTAAAACAATATTTTATGCATTAGTAAATTTATCATCATACAAGGTATTATAACAAAAATTGAAATAGGTAATGCTTATTAACTAAAATTAAAAGATAGTTGCGTTTTTTCCAGTAATATTGCTCAAAATCTTTTTTTTTACGGGGGGTTGTATGTACAGGTTTTATTTACGTATAAAATACAATTTTTTTATGAAAACGAAAAATATGATTTAGAATTAAAATCTTTACTTATTAAAAATTACTAAGGTCATTTAACAACATTCTATTTTTCCAACTTGAAGTTCATATATCATCTCGGAACAATTATGAACATTTCGTTTTAATTATTCATTTTCATTAGAATTGTTGTGAAGATAATTTAAATGATTTTTTTTTAAAATTCTACTGCTTCACAACATTAATTTTGTTGTTGTTTATCAGATTTAATTTTCTTATTTGTAAAGAAAATATGACACGCTTGGTGATAAATTTTAGTCGCCAAAATATTCAAAAATATACCGTCTGGATTGTACGGCCTCTATGGCAAAGAATACAATAAATAATCATATTAATTTGTCCATATACTTGTGTTTACAGACAAAACACATTCAGATAAGTTACCACAATTTTATCATTTAGTTTATAATTGTATGTACTGTCTAATATAAGACTTCGATTTCAAAAGCTTTTTCCATTATGAGATAGAATTTTTAAACACAGGAAGTACAATCACAGCATATTAATAGATTTTGTCAGTATAGTTACTTTAGTTTTAATATTGTTACATTTTCTTTAAAGAGTGTATTATAATCTTTGAAATTGATTAAAAAATGTTGTGTAAATGTTTTTTAAAATGTATTAAATGATAAAAAAACGGTGAAATTTTATAACTAATTTCAAGTCTACGTTTTTTATTTAAAATTTTTTAGTGAATTGCAGTCCTTAAGAATAAATGACTAAAAAATTAATCTTCCGAAATCTAACGAACAACTTTGTTATCTACGGAATGAAATGTGGTTGTATTTTGCTTTTATCTGTGCAAAGTGTCAGCAAGCTTCATTTTCAGTTAGGTTATGTTCAAGTGCTTATATCATAGTATGTTATTATGATATAAGCACTTGAACATGCATTCTTTTGTTTACATCATGTGACACCAGTGGAGAAATCCTGAATCTTACAGAAGTCATAAGGTATGCATTTTAGCATGACAGTCTTCAAATAGATCTAGTTTAGTTAGATATTAATATCTTAATAACGCCTATGGAAGCACAAAAATACTATCTAAAATATATGATGTGAATTTTAGTTAAAATGTAACTCATATAATAATTAACCACGTGGTTTAATATGCTTGAATGGTGATAAACTATTGCTTAATATCCCAATTTGGCGATTTGCTATATGATGTGATGGTTCAACATCTCGATATATGGCGACATGTCATGATTTAATTTGCTAAATTTGGTGATAACCGATGGCTGCATATTGCAATGTGGAAACGTGTCATGACTTCATATGCATAATATGGTAATGATTTATTGGTCAATATCGATATCTGGGAGCTTGCGTTATATGGTGAAAAACAATGACTCTATATATCACTTTTGGAATGTGCTATGACTTCATTTGGATATTGTAATGTTAAAACTTCTTAAGAAAGGGATGAAATATTTATGCGCGTCAAGAAATTTTACTGTTGTTGAAAACTGAAACAGATTGTCTCCATTTGCTTATCTCCTTGTTGTTTCTTTCTTTCCAGTTGAGATCACGATTACATCACTTTATTACAATTCTTATTGGTTAAAAATATCCATGACGTCAGACAACGTTTCACCTACGTCACGCATAATTAATCACGTCATCGTAAATCCGATTTCTCGAATTTGCTGCCTGCCTTCAAATCACATTCTTCGAGCGGCAGCAAATAAGGCGAAATTCACCATCCAATGTCTGAGAATATTGTTGAAGATCATTCGGTAAATAAAATGATTTCTAATATAAGTAGCAAAGCATCTGTTTGAGAAGACGTTTTCCATTGATTCAAGCCAGTAACACGTAGAATATAGAACAGAAGAAAAAGCAAAATAAAAAAGACAAAACATCCATTTTTTTAATATTTATTAATAGCTTAAATCAGGAAGGACGATTTATATTTTTAAAAATTTCATTGATAGAATTCTAAATTAGTAATTGCAGTATTTGTAAGCAATCGCTTTTTGTTTTTTTAAGCTATTACATTGAGTCATTAATACAATGACGGGGAAATATACCAAGGGAAATTTATTATTTAAAAGACAGGTTATTATATTTTTGCAGCTTAAAAATGATGTTACAATATGAGCATTCACATTATTAAATAATTTAAAAAATATCTTGTTTTTAATTACTTATCCCTTGAAAAAACTATTGAAGAAAAAATTAAGTATCCAGATCACCTAACCTTTAAGTCAATAACTCTTGACCTCCAGAACTTCTGCAACTTTTTCTCATTTTGATTTAGTATATTTCTTTTTATCTTTTATGCCCTCCACCCCACTGCCTCACTTATTTATTCTTCACTTCTCTTCTTGAATTCAGAGAATAATTTATATTTACTTATTTATATATTTCTTTACGAACTTTTTTTTCGATGTAATTTTTTTTTATTATTATTTTTTCACCCTTCTATCTCTTTCGAGACTTTATTTTTTTCTCTTTCGCTTTCTCCTTAAAATTTACGAAATAAAAAAAAAGTTCTTAGATCGAGTTTGAAAAGAAGTAAGAGAATTAAAAGAAAAATGCGGCGTCTTTTGAGAAAACGAAGGAAAGGGTTGAGGAGTGTGGGTGGAGGAATATCGGCTGCTCTGTAAGAGGATAAGAAAAGAGGGGAAAAAATATAAACTCTTTTTTTTCTCTCTCCCTAGAAAGGGAAGATGGGGAGGCCAAGAAAAAAGAAAGAATGTAAAATGATAGAGAGAAAATTAGAATAGATAGAAAAGATGAGAAGGAGAACTAAACGGAGAGAGATCAACTGGTTGTGCTGGAAAAATAATAAAAAGTCCCCTGAAAAGAGGGGTCGTCTAAATATTTATGACTACGAAATTTATCTTTTAAATAATGAATCGTTCCTAAGTGCTATAGAATTAAGTGTAGCAAAATGATCATTAATGAAATATATTTTAAATAATCCTTTTTTAACACTATATTTATTACCTAGTAAAGTAAAAAAAGGCCCAATGCTTATTTTAAAAAATAACAACTAAAAAGTTAACCTAAATTAATCGAATACCTATAAATATAATATACCAAAAAAGTAAGATTAAAATTTTTCTTTTTTTAAATTTTAGATTATATAAGTAAAGTATTTTGATAGTCAGATAACGCAAAAAAAGATAACAAATTTTGATAAGAACAGAATTTTTTTTAACGTATTACATCATATAAATGGAATATATTTAATAAATATAAAAATTACAGACATGATTTTTCTTACATAATTTCAAATCCTTTTTCATATTTTATATATATATATATAGAAAATATCCCTCTTTATCGCCTAATATTACCAAGTTTCTATCTTCAAATTTAATTTTCGGTCTCATGGTTAGATTTTTCTTCAACATAATGTAAGCTCCAATGTCTTTAAAAGTTTCCTGTAAAAAAGTTCTTCTTTTGAGAATATAATTATCACCAAGAAGAAAAACCAAGTAAAACAACAAATTGTGTTTTTTGAAAATGATCTGTCGCCAAGTTATAGTCATTCAATTTAATCGGTAAGTGCATAATTATAAATACCATAAAATGCTTAAAGTTAAAAACATTCTGGTAAATATTCACTGTGGCTTATATACGATTAAATTTTTAAATAAACATTTTTAATCTGCTTTAAAATGCAAGAAATATTAAGTATTTTTAAGTGATGTAGTCTTGATTTAAATGCTTAGTACTTTACGTTTTTTACTTTACGAAACGAGAATCTAGCCTCTTATTGATTTCGATTCCTGAAAAATTAATGGATAGTGAATAGCATAAAAATATTTTATAACATTCCAGTTTGAAAGACACCACACTCTGCTTTGAAAGATTTTAACTGATAGTCTCTTATTAACTTGAATTTCTTAAAAAATTAATCACTAGTGAATATCATAAAATTTTTTATAACATTCAAATTTGAAAATTTTTAGCCAATTTACTTATTGACATCAAAGAAAATAAAATATAAAAATGGAGTTTATGCAACATGGAATCTGAAAATAATTTATTAACTATTTGTTATAAATGGTTAATTACTTCGATCGAAGAAACGGGTTTAATTGAGATTTAATTAGAACTCATGAATTGTTAAGCTGGTGACAAGTTATATATTATTGTTTAAGAGATATAAATTTAGAATGCGTTTTTTAAAAAATTAAAAACTTTCGAGTTTTGAAACATGAAAAGTTTAACAATAAAAATCGAGTTTAACCATGAGAAAATTTAGAATATAATACCTAAAGATTCAATATTATTTTTATTTAAATTGTAATTAAATATATTAATGTAAAAATGGAAATATTTCTATAATGTAAAAAAGAATTAAAAGATTAAAACTGCGAATGCTTTTGCTTGAAATTTTGATTTAGAAATGATTTCCCTTTTAAAAAAACTTTTGCCTTTTATCGAATACCTACTAATCCACATATTCAATACATTCCCTAAAAATAAAGCGCTCCGGCGTCTTCTTTATTTTTCGTTGTCATAGCAACGAGTGTTTTTTTACCTCTCCCTATCTTTCGTGTGCGTTCTCTCTCTCTTTCGCGTTGCTCGACATCAAAATACAAAACCTCGCTGCTCGAGAAGAGTTCATTCGCTCTATTTTTATTTTTTTTCCTCTTTAAAAAACGACTTTTTCTTTTTTTTCCTTTTTTTTAAGTGAAAAAATACGTATAAAATAAAAACAAAAAAATCCCCATAACCAGGGAAACTGAAATATAAAAAATAAAAATATAAAAACTTATTAAAGGCAAAAAATTTAAAAAAGAAAAAACATTAGCATGCAGAATTATGTGAGAACTAGATGAAATTTTTTTTAAACTGTTATGCCAAAAAGAACCATTCCACACAATCGAGCTACTTCATTTGTCATTAGAAATATTTTGTAAACGGAAAAAACTATACTTTATAATTTATGAAAATAAATATAGATAGAAAGGTAAATAAAATACATTCAACTCTGTATAGTTTTTGAGCATACAATTTAAATTCAACAAGTAGAACAGTTTTGGTGTAAAAAACTATTTTAATTTGTATACTTACTATATTTGGCATGTTTGTATTTTGTTAGGGACTATTATATAGTCCCTAACAAAATATTTTGATGCACATATTAAAAAATTTACCTAGAGTCAAATAATTATAATTATTAATTAACTGTGACAGTATTAATTTGTATTTTAAATTATTTAGATAGTAAGAGTAATATTAAATTAATATAATATCCTGAAAATTAATTTATAATTGTATATATATAAGTAATATACGTAGAAGTAAAAATATGCTTTTATTCAGTTATAACTGTAGTTCTTTATTAGAAATTAGAGCTAAATGTTATAATTTAAATTTTTTAATATTTAATATAGAATTTTGTATCAGGAATAAATTATTGTAAATTTGTTAACCAAGAATTAGAACACTTGTATTCAAAATCGAATTAGCTACTCAATAATTGGGTAGCTAATTCTGTAAATCAAATTAGCTACCCAATATCATTCTTTTATGCAGATATGAAAAAAATTGCTTGTAAATTTTTCTTGCAATTTCTAGCCAATGAATTCCAGCAGAGAATCTGATGGTAAATATATCTCAAAATTGAAGATATTTTTTAGCTATTTTGATTTTAAATTTATTTATGTAAATCTTTTTTATTTTTAAATTAGCTATTATAAACTACTAAAAACAAATAGTTTACACATTTTATAATATATGAATGTCCAGTTTGTAAGTAATTTTTTTTAACTTCCTCAGTTTATTTCGTTGATAAAATAGAATTTGCATGTATTCAAATACAATCTGCAAAAAAAAGGTGCTTCCATAATATCTGAAAAACTTTATTTTTAAGATAGTACAAATACTAAAATGAGTTCCGCAAAAGCAATTGATGTAAGAACTATTTCTCTCTAATTCGAGAAGTTATTACAAAATCATTTAGATCACAAAAATGTTTTGTTGTGATGCTGACATCTGTTTTGTCTTACATGAGATATTGTTGCATTATTTTATAATTATGAATATAAAAATTTTGTTTTATAGGTTTATTGATTTAATGTTGATTGAAAAAATGTAGGCCAAATGCATTGGAGCTGATTAGTTTAATGTAGATTTACATTTATTGAAAATTAAAAATTTGTAATGACAAATTTGAACAATTTTGCTTTTTGTTTAAATATATTCCTTATTTTTGTTGTTTTCTATTTTTCTCACTTTATAAAGAACAGAAGATTGAAGAAGTATTTTATAAATTAATAGTAAAATATTATTTTTATAATTAATGTTTAGTTAAAAAATTAAAAACATACAGAATAAAAACAGTTAAAAAGCATACAGAAATGTTACTTAATTCTCAGTGTACATAAAATAATTGTGTATATTAAAAATCAAATAATATTTTCTATGTGATTGTTTTTTCTTGTAAACAATTTATTTTAGATATAATTTATTTTAAATTTATCTTCAATCACATATTTCATAAGATTTAATTATGTTCTTTTTATGTATTATTAATACATAAATATTATTTAATTCCGGTAATTTTTAATTTTTAAAATTTGCCATAACTCAATCACTTAACAGGTGTAAATATTACCTACAACTGTAATTTTTTTCAATTACAATAAAAATTTAAATGCATTATTAGAAGTATTTCTTATGAATGAAATTAAAACTAACTTCTCTCAAATACCTACAGCATTAAAAAAATTCTCAAACTTAATCTTTTATCTTCATAGTTATTGAAAATATATTTACATACTTTATAAAATATGTTTTAATAATTAAATTATTTATTTTACAACTTGATATCGTGTTTACCTTTTGTTCATTAGCAAAATATGTCTTGCTAATAAACTCAAAATATAATTTCTTGAGTTTTAATGCTTGTGTAAAGTATAATTATTTTCCATGTTGATATTATATTCAGTTTTAAATCTGATGGTTTTAAACATGCAAGATTTTAAAAAAGAAGATACATTAGACGCTAATTTTTATGAACCCCTATTTCATGAGCATTAACGATTTTACGAACTATTGTTTGGTTTTCTAACAGGGCACCACATAAACGCAATGGTAATTTTACTTCCTATTTAAGAACAAAATTTTTGAAAAATCTTTTTTTACTAAAACGCTTTTATGCATTTTCTCGTTTGAGTTTATTTCTTATCGTCTGATGTTTTATTCATTTTCTGATTTTATGATTAAGAAACTTGAAACGTTGGTAACTAACTTGCAACATTAAGTATTAATTAATTCGTGTATTGAGAGAATAAAAAGCGGTTTCGTTTCTAAAATCGAAATTAAATGAACATATTTTTTTAATAAATCTTAGTGTAGTTTATCTGAATGGACTTTGAACTACAGTGGATCATTGGTTAACGAACATAATCCGTTACAAGATTATGTTCGCTATCCGAATTGTTCGTTAAACGATTATCGATTTACCATAGATCATTTTGTGAAATCGATTCATTCATTCTGGAGACCCTAAAAATTAAATTTAAAAAGTATGTATAATTTTTTAATAAGTTTATTAAAAAATAATTCGTGCGTATAGTCTTGCACATTAATCTGTCCTTTTCATTTTTTGTTTATGGTGCATTAAAGAACATGCTCAATGTCGATTGCTTTTCTTTCTTTTTTAAGACTTTCCGGAAGTGGTTAATAGCATTGTTGTTGTAAAGATCCCTAACCTTGGTGATATCATCTTGGTTTGGGTGTCATTCTAAGCACACTGCTTTGACATTCTCCCACTTCTTCAACGAATAAATGAGGGGGGGTAACTTTATCGATAAATATTCTATTGGGAAAAAAGTTTTTTTTTCCATTATAGAAGTTCAATAGCCAAGCAATATAATTCAAAAGAGATGAAAAACGATTTTAGGTCTGTTGGGTTTGGCAACGCTGCGCACCATGCTCCGAGAGCCGATAAGTGTTCGTTTTAGTTCGTTATCAGAATATGTGTTCGTTGTCCGAACACAAAAATCATTCGTGAAAGTGTTCATTATCTGATTTGTTCGCAGTCCGACCTGTTCGTTAACCGATCAACCACTGTATCATTAAACGCCATACTCAAATATCACTTCCCCTCGTAATTTTTGAAGCAATCTTTGTGGAATTTGTCCTTACCAATCTAACTTCCGACTTAGGATGCATTTGAGTGTAATCAATGCATTTAAGTGAAAATATCGTAAGGTATAGTTTTGGAAGGAGTGATCCTGTCTTGGTATGTAATTAACATCTTATACGCCATGGTCCTGTGAATGTATGCTTAGAATGATGCTGTCGAAAAAAACGATGTCTAAGTCATTTTGAGCTGCGTGCGTTATTAGATAAACCACTGTAACTGACGAAAGAAAAAAATTCATGACACATTGAAAGAACATTATTCATCCATAAGATCAAGCACTTTTTAAGAAAAACTACAGTGATATGCCTATACCACATGGAAATAAATGTGTTTTAAAAATATTGGTTTGAAAAAAAATCGGTAATTACCAGAATTTTCCCTTAATAAAATGAAAGTAAGTACCATTATTAATTAGGAATTTTATTTTGCGTGTATTTTATACATATACTAAGTAATTTTAAACAATACTTTATTGATAAGGAGAAAATAGTGGGGGAGGGGATAAAAATAAGTTTAAGATCTAACAGTAATTTTTTTTATTTTTCGAACATATGATTTTAAGTACTATTTTACTATTTTCTGCGTGTTCGTAAAAACGACCATCTGCTAAATTTTTTTTTATTTTTGCTACTGCTTTGTTACATTGTATTTGAATATGAAGTTATAAATTTAAAAGTTCTCTATAATCAAAAATTAACATTAGTATAAACGTAGTATAACAGGCAAATATTTTTAGAACTACGAAATAAATGAACATGCATGTTCTTTATATTTGTTCAGCACTTCTTTAACCATTTGGATGCACATTTATTCGAATAATGTTTTGCATTTGGAGCACATTTAATTTTTGGGGGGTTGAGTAATTTGTAAGAACAGCATATTTTATGCAATTATTAGAATTTATTGGCTCCCACCTTTTGTTTCTTTTTTTTTTCCAAAACCTTTTTCTATCACTTGTCTGGCATATCTATTTGTCTCTTCCACTATGCTATTCCAAAATCTTCATTTAGGACTTCATTCAAAACATCCAAAGGTTTAGGATTAGCACCTAGCCTTCGCAGACACAAAGGATTTATTCCAGGCACTTCACGAAACCGTTTTACATTAGGTACATTGTCTTTTTCTTCCCAAATCCATTGATCTAATTTCTCAGGAGAAGATTCACTATCACTGCTTGATAAGTATCTTGTACGTCTTTTGCATCTTGGTTTTATCTCACTATCATCACCACTATCATTGTTACTTTGAAATAAACAAGAATGAACATGTTAAATAGTGTCTCATTTTCAACGACGTATCAGAACGTCATGTGCGACTTTGGTCAAATTAATGCATGACGTTCTGATACGTCGAATGCGGTCAAAGGGTTAAAAATATTTTATTCTTTACAAATAATTATTAAAGTTTACAATTTATATATCTACTTTTAAAAGTAAAATCTCAAAATAAAATTTTTATAAGTAAGAAAAAATACAACCAATTATGCATTAAATTTATCTAAATTATGTATCAATAGATAAGCGCAAATAAATTTGAAAATAAACCACAACGTCTAAGGTATTTTTATTCAGATATTCATTTTAGATTATTCTATACTGCGGCTGCTGATCGATCTAAAAGAGAATTGAAAATTCCATCTAAGTGAGTTACACGGTTAGATAATATTAACAAATATCTTTCCATTATTCTTTTGAATTATCATGTGAATATTGGAAAAAATCCTATTCAAAAATTCAGAGTTGTTTTTAATTTAAATTTTCGAAACCCTGATAGAATGTACTTTTGAGTGTATTTCATGCCTTTCAGTCTTATGACTACATCTCATCTACCTAGATTTGTTCAAAAACTTGAAATAATTAAAATAATCATGATCAAGTGTTTTCGTCTATTGAAATATAATTCAAAACATAAATAAATAAAATAATTTCAAAAGGATGATAAAATATTCTAATTTTTCTGTCTATAATGTGATACCAAATTATAAAAGAAATTGTTTTTAATTTTGACGTAATTGAGGCATTAGTTTTAAGATTTAAAAGAAATCGTTTACAAATATTACAATTATTAATTTAAAATTCTATTAGTTAATGAAAATTTTGGCACAGATGCCATATAATCCAGCATGCCAAACTCTGAGTTTGATGTTTTTTTGGAGGATTTTCTTGTTTATCTGACAACCTGGTTTTAACTACGTCATAGAGATGGAATCCTATAATAATTATGTCGAAAATTCTATTTTGGCAACCCTAATATTGACATCATTGTGAGACGTCACAGAATGTCATCTTGGCAGCATTTCTTTGTAGCCAAAAAATTCAATATTTCGTAATGCTGGATTATAAGGTATATGTGCCAAATTTTTAAAATCTTAAATCATCCTTGTCGATTTAAACTAACCACACAAAGTGGATGTTTTATCTTCTTCATTTTTTTTCCTGTTTCATAGTCAACGTGTTAATGGCATGAGTCAATGGAAAAAGGTTTCTCAAATCGATGCTTTGTGGACTTCATATAATAAATCATTTTATTAACAAAATGAACTACGACAATGTTCTCAGACATTCTGCGTTGAACTTCGTCTTATTTGCTGTTAACTCGAAAAATGCAATTTGAAGTCAGGCAGCAAATTCATCGACAAGTCGGATTTACCACGCCGTTTCATTACGATGATGTAATTAATTATGTGTGACGTAGATGAAACGTCTTCTTACGTCATGGATATTTTTAATCAATAAGAACTGTAATAAATTGTCATATTCATGATCTAAACTGGAGCGAAGGAAACAACCACTTTATGGTTAACCAATTAACATTGATTAACCATGTTAATTGGTTAACCGTAAAGTGGTTGTTTCGTGAAGTGTGTTTAACCATAAAGCAAACGAATATGTAAGATTGTAGATGGAAATAGTTAAGTGCAATAGATTGCTTTAAGTGATTTTATATCGAAAATGCAGGATAAAAATATACTTTCCATTAAAAAATATATTGTACCGAGCTCCACGGGTTCGTGTCGATTGAGAGTTGAATAAAGCAACCACTTAATGAACACAAGACTTTTATTCGTAAAAACTTCACTAGATAAACGAAATTCCCGCTGTAACAATCACAATTATACAGCTACAATTCGTCAGATACAATAAGAAACAGCTTCCAATCACAGGTCTCAAATACCTCAGACAGAGAACAACTAACAGTCACAACTAATCGTCTTCACTCACTGACTGTCTTCACAAAACTCCTCTGTCTTCACAAAACTCTACTACTATTCCATGTCGGGCTGCGGTATTTATACCTGACTTGGCGGAGAAATCTACCAATTTCGCCAAGGTTCTGGAAGCTTCTAGGCTATCTCGAAAAATATTGGTCCTAGAGCTTAGGTGATGGATGTTTCCAGAAGTATCGATTTCTCGCCAAGTCGCCAAGAATCTCGCCAACTGTCGCCAAGTCGCCAAATCATTAGGAAATCCGCTTTTAAACGTACAACACGTCTAAATACCGCAATTTTTGCCCAAAATGTGAGAATTTCCGATCTGTCTGAGATATTTTAAGACAAATATAATCATTATTTATAAATTTGTAACATTGCCCCCTCTCAAGGACTGCACGTCCCGGGCAGTACAATCCCCTGATAGGAGGCCAAATTTAATATAAGAGAATTTACATTTCAAGAGGATACAGAGCACATTACATACACAAGCAACTAAAAATACAAGAAAATAGAAAAGATTAAAATTATCTATACTATTTACAAAGAGACCATGGTCTACTGATTTTTACTCTACATTACGATAAGGAGCTAATCTATCATAATGTACTACCTTTGGTTTTGAAGCAGATGATTTTCTTATACGAACCACGACGTCGTTCAGTCTTTTTAGGACTGTGTAGGGACCTTCCCAGTTGGCTTGCAACTTTGGAGAAAGTCCTTTACGTCGAATCGGGTTCCACAACCAAACTTTGTCACCTTCTTGAAATTCATGTCCTGTCGCTCTTGTGTCATACCTTGTCTTCATTCTTTCGGTCGTCAGGTTGATTCGGTCTCGAGCGAAGTTATGGACATCTTCAAGACGTGCCTGAAGGTCTCGAAGGTATTCCTCTGGCGATGAAGATGTATCCGGTGGACGACCAAACTGAAGATCACAAGGGAGACGAAGTTCGCGACCAAAGAGCATCTGTGAAGGAGTATATCCGGTAGTCTCATGGACAGCACTGCGATATGCAAGCAGAAACAGCGGTAGCTTCAAATCCCAATCTTGCTGATTTCTGGAAACCATAAGTGAGAGATTATTCAAGATTGTTCTATTAAACCTCTCTACCATGCCGTCCGATTGTGGGTGTAGTGGCGTGGTCTGCGTCTTGTCTATTCCGAGAATTTGACACATTCCTTTAAACACAACAGAGGTGAAATTTGTCCCTTGATCAGAATGAATTTGTAAGGGTGAGCCGAATCTGGAAACCCATTGCTGCACAAGAACCTCGGCTACTGTAGTCGCCTCTTGATCGGGGATTGCAAACGCTTCAGGCCACTTAGTAAAGTAGTCCATGACAACTAGTATGTATTTGTTGCCATTTGAAGATCGTGGTAAAGGACCCAAAATGTCTAATGCTATTCGCTCAAAAGGTGCTCCTACGTTGTACCGCTGCAACCTTCCTCGGCTACGTTTCTTTGGTCCCTTACGTGCCGCACAGTCATCACAAGATTGACACCATTTCTCTACATCTTGTCTAGTTTTGCTCCAATAGAAGCGCTCTCGAACTTTCTGTAGAGTTTTCATTACTCCAAAGTGGCCTCCAGTTGAGCTACTATGCAATTCTTTCAAAACATCTGAAATTCTTGATTTTGGAAGAACAAGCTGCCATTTGAATTTACGTCCATCATCGGATTCCCATTTCCTGTATAAGACACCATTTCTTATATGAAGTGAGTCCCAAAGAGCCCAATATTGTTTAGTAGCAGGACTGTAGGTGGAGATATCCTGCCAACTTGGTTTCATACTGGAAGATTCTTTTAATTCTAAAATTGGATTTATATCTGAATCTTCTTTTTGGGCTTTTCTAAGTTCTTTATCACTCCATGGGTCTGGTTTCAATGGAGGTGAAACAGTAACTTGGCGTACCGAAGGATTTACTAACTGATAGTTCTTCTCTACTCTAGAACAATATCGGCAGCTTTCATTACACGGTTTCCTTGATAATGCATCAGTATTTCTTTGAAGAGTTTCTTTGCGTTGACGTATTTCCATTTTAGAAATTCCACCATCTTTTGTTTTCGGACAGTATCTACGGACATGTCCGACTCCACCGCAAGTCCAACACTGAATTTTTGTGTTTCTGCCACCTTTACTCAATTCTAAGCTACGCAATTTTCGCTGCAGATCTTCAATTTGCTTTCTTAGATCATAGTTCGTATCAGTAGCAGAGACGGCTCTGATGTAGTACTGGTCTTTACGCGTGGCTTGCTGGGCAGCCTCTATCTTATGTGCGTAGACTAGGGCAGATCCGATATCTTTGACATCGGCGAGTCTAAGTGTTTTCTGTATCTCCGGATCCCGCACACTATCGATGAAGTGATGGAGGGCCAAATCTTGACGTATCTCAGCTGGGCAGTCCGAAAATGCTAGATGGGAAAGTCGCTGAATATCGGCAGCCAATTCTTGCAGACTTTCACCCGCTTTTTGATAGCGGGACTTTAACTGTAGTCTGCTATATTCTTTAGTGCACTTATCTCCAAACCGCAGCTCAAGCGCACTCGATAGGGCTTGGAAATCGTGCCTCTGCTCCTCCGGAAGCGTCTCGAGGATGTCAGCCGCGTCTCCTCTTAAAGAAGCCGCCAGGTGAAAAGCTTGGGCTCGGGGATTCCATCCATTAGCTTCCGCTACCATCATAAACTGGGTCTTGTATACTTGCCAGGATGATTTCCCATCAAATGTTGAGAGTTTAATATTGGCTAGGGAAGGCACAAATGCCACGTTGGGTTCCTCATGTTTGTTTGACATTTGCTTCTCCAAGCTTTCAATCTTCTTATTCATATTGTCTAATGCTTCTTCAACGTTCTTCTTCTATCTTCAAAACTTTAGTTTCAACTGAAGTTACCTTATCTTCCATTGCATTCATCTTCTCCTGAATGATGTTGGAGAATTCTTCTTTAACACTTACAATGTCCTTCTTAAGTTCCTTTGCTCCTTACAGCTTTCATCTCTCCTGTCCAGATTTTATCTCTTTCATCATCTCGGTTTTAATCTCTTCTTGTCCAGCTTTCATCTCTTCTTGTCTAGCTTTCATCTCTTCTTGTCCAGCTTTCATCTCTTTCATCATCTCGGTTTTAATCTCTTCTTGTCCAGCTTTCATCTCTTCTTGTCCAGCTTTCATCTCTTCTTGTCCAGCTTTCATCTCTTCTTGTCCAGCTTTCATCTCAGCCATCTGCTCCGCTAATTTTTCGAGAAGACTTTTCATTAAATCCATATCCATTTTTCTTGTGACACGCTGCATCAACTCTTCAATCCCGACTTCTGACACCAGTTGTACCGAGCTCCACGGGTTCGTGTCGATTGAGAGTTGAATAAAGCAACCACTTAATGAACACAAGACTTTTATTCGTAAAAACTTCACTAGATAAACGAAATTCCCGCTGTAACAATCACAATTATACAGCTACAATTCGTCAGATATAATAAGAAACAGCTTCCAATCACAGGTCTCAAATACCTCAGACAGAGAACAACTAGCAGTCACAACTAATCGTCTTCACTCACTGACTGTCTTCACAAAACTCTACTACTATTCCATGTCGGGCTGCGGTATTTATACCTGACTTGGCGGAGAAATCTACCAATTTCGCCAAGGCTCTGGAAGCTTCTAGGCTATCTCGGAAAATATTGGTCCTAGAGCTTAGGTGATGGATGTTTCCAGAAGTATCGATTTCTCGCCAAGTCGCCAAGAATCTCGCCAACTGTCGCCAAGTCGCCAAATCATTAGGAAATCCGCTTTTAAACGTACAACACGTCTAAATACCGCAATTTTTGCCCAAAATGTGAGAATTTCCGATCTGTCTGAGATATTTTAAGACAAATATAATCATTATTTATAAATTTGTAACAATATATACACCTGGAAAAATTTTACCGCAACTACGTAGCGTGCTTATTGTATGGATATTTATAACTATATTGATGAGTCAAATACATGGCACTGTCAAAAAATATTTCTCATAAACGTACTCAGTACTATAGTAAGCTGCTGTTTGACAGTGAAAAAAGTTGTATCATATATGTTAGTTTGATTAGTCAATAAAAAGCCATATCATATCATTTAATTAACTGGTTTGTTGATTCAAGATTTACCACCATATTAAATGAAAAATTATGGTAATTCCCCGATTTATCAGCGGACAGATAGACCTTAGTCAGACATCTTTAAGACATAAAACCGCAAAAAGACCACACAAACGCGAACTCCCTCCTATATCAGAAATTCTATCAACACAAGTATCATTTAACAGCATGTTGGGATCAGTATCATTAAACAATATCATTAAGGGTTGATTGATAAAAGCTGATCTCAGATTTCGATTACGATAATAGCTACAGTTTCTGAAGTTCCACTATTGTTTGCTTCTTCAGAAGAGGTGCAATTCTTATTCTAGGAGGTTCTTTTTGGAGAATTTTTTTTACAGAGAATTGCATTTGAAGTCCTCCATAATCAATCTAATTGGAAGGCTCTGGTAGACGAATCTTTATCAACAAACCAATCATTGGTTATTGAAAATTACATTATCCTTACACCAGTGTAATAGTCTACAGAAAGATTTTTAACTTAAGAAAATTATTGACCACTTATTGATTTGCCACGAAATATTTTCCTCTTTCATAAATATGTGTTGTTGCCAGTTTTCATTTGTCAGCAAAATTAAACCAAGTAAATGACTTTAATAACTCTGAGCACATCAAATACGTTGAGTGTATTCTGTTGGAATTTCCCTCTAAGTAGGTTAAAGCAGATGATGATATAGTCAAGATGAAGATATAGTGGCAAATATCTTAGGACATGCAGGAAAAACACTTTTTTACTAATAGAAATTAAACCTTACCATAATCTCGGACAAAAAGAAGAATATAAAGGGCATTTTCCAACAATGCATTTCAATATTCAATCACAATTCTGGATTACTTCATTGTGATCAGGGTATGATGGTAATGGTATGCATGAACAACAATGATTTCTTGAGGATTATATCTTTGAACAGCATTAATCTTTTAAATATTTTTGAGAAATGTTGGTGAATAACTTTATCTATCCGTGAGTATTCCTGGAGTCAATTAACTGTAGTTGTATTTGTAGAAGGACTTACCACAGCTACTACATCACCCTCTTTATTTATTCATACCTAATCCTTGTTTTCGTCCAGATTATCCGTTTTATCCTCCATTAAATAATTTTTATTTCATTTGATATGTATAAACAAAGAGGTGATGTAGTAGCTGTGGTAAGTCCTTAGTAGCTGTAGTAGCTTGTTAATAAAATGGTATTTTGTTGCCCAGATGATTTCGATTATTTCCATCGAATTATTAATCCTAAATTTGTAGTTGTGACTCGATTTCTTTTCAGTGTATAATATTTTTTTACGTATTTCTGAACGAAAGAAAAATTGCTACTGATTTACTATTTTGATTTGAGGTATTAAACTTTTAATCCTAAAAATTAGTTTGAAAAATCTCTTTGCAATAACTTTTATTTGGACGTATTGTTGATATTAAATCACTTTTTGAAACGGGTAAAAATATGAAGCCATTACATAATTAGTTAAAATTAAAAAGAAAATCTACTTCCAATATCATGCATCAATGTGTTTAAGAAACTTGTATATTTAATTCAATTTTAAAATCGTTATCAAAATTTTTTGTAGAATTAAATAAATCCGATTTTAATCTACTTTATATCTAAATACAAAGTAACACTGTGTTAACTACAGTGATTCTTTTTTTCACACTCTTATTCGTTCCATTTAAGAAATTCTGGTAGTAACAGAAATCATAGTAGTAATTGTATGCATGATCAAGTGATTGTAATTATGTAATTTAATGCAGTCATCACACCTATAAACTTAATACATGAAGAATACCGTCCAAAGACAATATCTCCATAACCATGAAAAATTTACGATTTCTCATTGAAATATGATTTCCAGTTTGTTCTGAAAACATAATATTCAGAAGTCATGGTTACGTTCATATAAATATTAATGAAGTCTTTCTCTGAAATTGATATTTAAGTATTAAGTATACCAGAACTTGCAAAGTTGAGGAAGCTATCTCAGTTGTTCAAGGACGCATCATTATGAATGAAGAAAACTTTTCAAATAAAAATACTTCCACTCTTAAAAGCGTCTGATTAGTTATAACAAAGAAGAACTAGGGGAAGTAAAAGAAAAGAACTTTAGTTTGTTGGCCGCCATTATTTCCGTAATCGCATTTCATCTTTCTCGTAAACACGGTTGCCATGGAAACCCCAGCAAGAACAGAGAACGCTAATAAAAATGTACTTTTCCCTTTTCAAAAACTTCTTTATATAGTTCTCTGCAAATGCTTTATGTGCGATTGTCCCGTAAAGACTGACAACTGTAGATATTTATAATTATTATCTATTTGCATGCATCTAAAGTAATCCGGTCGTTTAAAAACTGGTGATGGTAATTAATTGGCAGATGGAACAAGATGAAATAACTTTTGAATTATTAACATATTGCCATTTAAGATTGTGAAATGAAATAATGTACTGAACATTGTCTTTCAGCCAATTTCTGAATGAAAAAGAAAACGATTCTATGAATTCAGTCAAATAGTAATCGATGACATTTATTATTTTAACTTATCAAGTTATTTTACCGAAAATATCGTTTTCTCAGCAAAGAAATCGTTTTCATTTATCTCGAAAGCGTAGGCAGTCATTGATTAAAAAAGTGATGACCAATAATCGGTATAATTTCCATTTTAGTGAGCAATTTCTAGCAATAAAATATGAAGCTATAGGAACAGATAAGACTATTTTTACTTAATAAATTCACCAAGAATAATGATGACAAGAAAATATAATTTATTCCTGAAAGTAAAAGATCCTTTTTTTAAAAGAATCGTTACTTTAATAATAATAAAAAATTAGAAAAATTGCTATAAAAGACAAAAAATTATAAATTTTGCAATAACATACTTTTAGAGCTGCAAAATATTTTTCGATTGACAAATGCAAAATTCTGTCATATGATAATTCTAGACTCGATGAAAATAATGCAAAACCAATTTATGTACATATTTATGATTTAAAATTTAATTCCAGACTACATTACTATTTACTGTACTGTTAAAATAACATGAATATTAAAAATACAAATTTTAAAATTGAATTGAAAATCTTTTATTGTACCTAGAAATATATAACAATAAAAAACTTTATACAATTGATTAAAGTTTGTGAAAAAATCTTAATTTTACACGAAATTATTACTAGAATTTCATACAAGAAATGAAATCTTGATTTTTAATTTCTAATGAAAAGAGGGTTAAAAATTTACCTGTGCCATTACGTAATTTGGTATATAATATTTATATTTCATAAAAATTACAAATTCATAAAAATTCATAAAAATTACAAAATATTGAAACTCTACAATACATGTAATAGTTTTGTAGTATAATAACATTTTAAAATATAATGATATATAGTATAATTAAACGGAAAAAATATTGTACATTATTACTGTTCTTGTATATATCAGCGGTCAGCAAGACTTTAAAATTTCATAGACCACACTACATATACTTTCTCATTTCTGCGCGTAGAAGAAGAGGAATGTATCGTGAACTCATTTTTTCACAAAGGGCTACAAATACTAGAGAATCGAACTCTTTGTGTGAAATTTCATTTATGATTTTAGTAATATCTGATATTTTTATAGTCATCATCAGGACTTCTGAACAAGTTTCTTCCAGTCACCTTTACTGGCAGCCAAACTCCACCAATTTTTTATTCCAAGGACCCTACAGTCTTCTTCGACTGCATCCACCCATCTCAGCTTTGGTCTTTCATCTTCTTCTTATGTTGATGGGTTTTGCAAAAAAATTTCCCTTAGTGTTTTATTGTCCTTCATTCTAATAACATGTCCAACCCAATTGAGGCGGCTTACTTTAATGTGATGTACAACGTCTGGCTCCTTGTACATTCGATAGATTTCTGTATTGTATCTTCTGCGCCAGACACCGTTTTCCTTCGTATCTCCAAAGATACTTCTTAAAATCCTGCGTTCAAATAGGCCCAACAGCCTCTCCTCTCTTACAGTCAAAGTCCAAGTTTCCGAGGCATAGGTCAAAAACGGGACGGATAAGCGTTCTATAGATCCGTAACTTAATTTTTCATGATAAAAATTTAGTTTTTAGATCTTCGTATAGTACTGGTTACATTCTTTTGCCACAAGGTGTTTATAATGAGGTAAACAAGCTTACAAGTTGCAGTTTTTAGACATACGCATTGCAAGCGAGTCCCGATCTGTACGCTTAGATTAACGGGTTCGAAATACTAACCCATCCCCAAAGCCTCGTAATTTTGAACCACAGACAGGTGAGCAGGTGATGAGGTCGTATCTGAGCTAGCACCCTCCTCTCCACATCCACGCCACACCAGCGAAAGGACTTTGGACGTGACATATTAACGTGGACACGTCCTCAACCCACGGAGCTGCAGCAACCTAGTGAGGGAGTATAAGTGGTCACCCTCCCAACCACTGCCAGCGTCAATGATGTTTCACTTTGTTGATCTTAACGGGAAGCGACGTGAAGTTACGGAGCCACTGGAGCTCTGCAGTCCATATACAAATGGTCTGTGTGACTAATATTTTTTTTCACTTCTACAAGTCTTGTCTGGTCATGTTTACAGCATCGTTCGGTACAAATGCCAACATATTTTTCCCATTCAATGTTTCTGGAAATAATGTTTTGAAAAGCTCAGAAAAAGCTATCTGGTGGGCTCGGTGAGCTGAATATGTAATTCTCCTCAACCCTTACAAAACAAAGAGGAATTATATTGTTATATTCATGCTCGTAGATTCATCAGATTGAATTGAATAAAACTGAGATTTTTTTCTTACCATTTTTTTGCCATTAATTTTTAATATCTTTTTTTAATTCTGCGCATAAGAGTGTTAGCAAACAAAGGAATTCCTTTCAGCTTTTTAACATCTTGAGATTTCTTTAAGCTTCTTAGGTTTGTAACATGGAAAGTTTGAATAATTTTTCACCAATAGTATATGGCTTCATATTTTTCGCAATTTGAAGTGATATCAGATAGGACATTTTTAAAAGATTTATCTTAAACAACCAGATATTTTAAAGAGCCTGCTTGTGGTTGCGTATCTTTACGGATTATTTTTAAATAATCAAGCGGTTTCTTAACCATATTTGGGTGCTTTGATTGCAATTACCTTTCAAGTTTTGACGGTTTCGATGCTTCGTTCAATAAGCTTTCACAGATGATAACATGATTAGCATAGTGGTCTGACACATCTATCTGTGTTCACATGGTTTTTTTACTGTTGGTTTGTTCTTAAAGTTTATTACATGCTCGTAAATATTAGTGACATACATATAATAGTCATATTGCAGAAATTTGACATACTTGGAAATACTAAGTAAAATAAATGCCAATTAATTGATTATGATAAATATTAATAAATGAATAATACACTAATTTTATCTCATTAAGTAAACTACTATTATTTTCATTAATTTCTTTATGTTTACTAAAGAAGCGCATAATATCTACTTGTTTCCTCCTCACTATGGGTTTCTATCTAATATATTTAATTTTGGAAAAGAAAAATGAATTAATATTTTGGAAACCAAACTTCCATTTAAGATTAATTAACATCATTAATATTTTATTAATAGTAATATTCATTGTAAGTAATCTATTCATAACAATCAATGAATTATTTTCAAGATTTTGAATTTAGCAGGTTCTCATTTTAAAATATTTTATTTTTTAGTTTGTTTATTTTAGTGGAGTATTCGTAAGATTTAACACGTTTAACGGTAATATTGCTGTTAAAAGTCAAATAATGTTAAATTGTGATGGGAAATTTAGAGTTCTCCAATAGATTTTGGTATGCTTCTAATTTCTCTGATCTTGAATCTTTCCAGAGTCATAAAGGCAGTCTTAAATCTTATCTGAGAAGGGGGAGGAAACTAGAAAAACAATATATCCCAAGCCCTTGATATAGATAGCAAAATCAATAAAATATTCTTCCGAGGCCGATCCAAAATCTTCATTTTCATCAATTCTCTACATATTCCTGAATGACCCTAAATTTATTTTAAATCTTTTACTTACAAATAATAAAATTTAAATCTTTCCATTTATCTTTCATTGTTAAACTTTTAATCAAAAATAATAACTTGAATATAAAAGGTAAATAAAAGAATGCAATCTTTAAAAATAATGTGTACAAAGTAATGCATTAATACAGTGTTTTGAATATAGAATTTTGAAAGTGAAATTAACAGTCAAAAGTAAATTAACTAACAGTTTTAATTAAATGTAAATCATATATTGTCAACAGTAATATTCATTTTTCATCACATATAGTTGTAAAATCCCGAATTACTTCTTTGTTCTTGTATTTAAAGAAGAGTTTATCCCTTTAAATACCGGAACAACTGGGATCATCTTAAATTTTATCCCGAGAATGAGAAATTTTCTTTCCTCATTAAAATGATAAAAGAAAATTTCTTAATCGATTCCTTAAAAAAGAAAATTTCTTAAAAATTTCTTAATTTAATATGATTAAGAAAAATTTCTTTAGTCATTTTAAGGAAAATTACCTAAATCATTAAAATGATTAACGAAAATTTCTTATTCTCGGGATCATATGAAATGCAGCAGATTCATATGAAAGAATACTCGTTCAGCTTCATATATTCATCAATGATTTACTAATCACATTTTTTGATGGTATACTGTAAAGATATTTGTCGAAGAGAGCAAACAATACATCAACAAAATGTGTAGCCTATTTAAAATCTCGCTGTCGACAAAAGAAAGTAAACATTAAACCTTTCGCTTAATTATGCAAACTTAACCACATGAAAAAATTTATCATGGTAATATCTAAAATTGTAGGCAAATATTTCGTAAAAACGCATAAATTATTGTTAAAAAACAGACAGCTTAACCTCTCATCTAACGGTCGGTTCAAAAAGAAAAAGAGTTATAACCCATCAGAACAAATCTAAAAAATATTTTACTTATGTCTAAGAAAGATATGAAGAATAGCTAAAATTATTTAGAAGCTTGCACACAATTGCATTAATTTATCAAACCAGCCTTTTATATAGATTATGTAATGCGGGGAAACCCTATAAGAACGCAAGAGTCATTTCATAATAATATTGTGAAATGGAATCACAGGATTCGGTGTAGTATCAGGTGCCCATTGGTTTGGGGAAACTTTTGGCGACGAAAGAATTTAATTTATGGTAACCCTATGTATAGTTTTTGTGTAGTGGCCATCTTGTTAGTCACAACTTGATGTCAAATAAGTAAACAAAGAATCAAGGAATATCTGATGGTAAACTTTCACCGGAATAACATAATAAAATGTTTAATATATCCTTCTACAGTTACATTATTTATTTACAGGATTATTTAACAAAAACAAATTTTTATTTTTCAAAATTTAGAGGCAGAAATGAAAATTGTAGTAAATTTATAAAATTTCAGAAATTGTTTCGCGTTTTGTGATACGGTTTAAGAAGAGTTGATTAGAAAGTAAATGGTACTAAGTAGTAAACTTCATAAAATATGATTGAAATCTTAAAAGGTAGTACATGTAATTTATTTATTTTACATTTATCGCACCACCTGTTAAAGCAGAAAATCTCCAACAGTGCCATTTTTCTCATATTTTTCTTTTCATACACTTAGAAAAAAACAAGATATTCTTGAATTCCTTCGAATACATAGAAAAATATCGAGATTATCTTATATTGTGCTTGCAAGATACTTTTATATAAATATTTTTAAGTACAAAATATATAAAATCATCAATCCAAAATATACTATAGTAAAAGTAGTCTGAATATGAGGTTTTATAATTAAATGAAGAAATGAATCTAAATTAAGATTTTCTTTGAATGAAAATAATGAGTGTTTTTTACAACTTTAAGTATTTATTTGTATTAAAGAGTTTTTCTCTTGTTTTTACCTTACATGGTAATAAAAAATCTTTATTTTTCTTTAAATTTTAATTTTCCTTTTCTTTATAAATTTTGAAAATAATAACAAAAGCTGTAAATCAAGTCAAAGTTAGTTACAATAGCAGTCATGCTATGTAATTAGATATATTGAAACAAATTTCCGGATCTGAAACAGCAAGCGACACAAAGTTCAGCTGCGAACACAAAGTTTGTTTCATTCTGTTATCCACTTCCAAGTCAAATATTAACTCGGGGAAAAATTCTCTAATTTTGTAGTATGGTTATAGTGGGCTTCAGACCGCCGAAAGGAAAATTTCCCTCTGTAGTAAATTTCAAAACCCATCTAATAAATATCAATGCCTTTTTGGCAAAAGTTAACTTTTGCATTTCCGCTGGCCTTGCTAACTAGGTAACATAAGATCCGTTAAATGTCAGGAACTGTGAGCGCACATCCGTAACCATGGTAACTGGAAGACCCATCCTGAATATTGATCAGACAGGGGATCAAAAGTCTAGCTTCTCTTTCCCTCCCCCCTTCCCATAAATTTAAAAGTTTTCTGGACACTTACTAAGCGTCTGCTTTTCCTATTTATCCGGAGATCAATGCTCCAGAAATTTCTGGGCTAAATTTAATTTTGGAATTTCCTTTCCACAAATTAATTTTGGGATACAATTAACGTATTTCGTTCTTTAAATTCCCATTTTTGAATATTAAAGAATGACATTTAAAAGGATTTGATCAAAGAATAATTGGTTATTCAATAATTAAATCAGAAAAAATGAATTTTAATTTAAAATAAACAATCAATTTGCTATCGCGAAATCATCAAAATGATAAAATTCTAATTTGTAATTGATTAATAAATTTAATCATAGTTTTTGGTGCTTCTTCTCTAAATTGTAACTGATTCAGGGTAATATATAATATGTATGTAGACTATGAGCTCAATATGTGCGAATTATTCTGTAAATTATATGTTACATTAGAAAAAAACAATAATATAATTTTTCTTATTATAATCGTCATATTAAAAACATTCCATTAATATGGACTCTTCTTTTTAATTAATATAATTACCACGAGTACATAAAATCAAGTACAATATAGCACAAGACTATACTGTACCACGTGTATTTATATAATATATTTATCTTCAATATTAGCAAATAAATGCAAATCATAATTTTACAGCATTTTCATAGATTACACTATTTTTCTGATTTCTCTATCACTCATCATTTACTATTTTTATATTAAAATTTGAGTATTCATTGTAAGACACGCATCACGGTTTGTATCAATTTATACTTTATCAAAAGAAACTAAAAATTTGCTTATGGGTAAGCCAAAAATAACTTTACTTAAATTTTCATCCACAAAACCAATTTTGAATCTTATATTAAATATCATTTATCGTTTTTTTATATACTTAATAGATAAACACTATATCAAGCAATTAAGGCAAAATATATATGCTCAAGAATAATTAAGCAAAAAGTCATAACTCCTTACAGAAAAATCTAAATTAATTATTAAATTTAAAACAAACAATAATTAAACTTTATTTATTTATTATTGATGTTTAAATGAATAGATTATAATTGATGAGTATGGTCTGTAAATGCAGCTAATATCTTTCGACTGGAAAGCGAGGTCATATGACGAATTTCTCTAAGGAATATAAAACGATTATGGTATTAGGTGTGGTGTGCGGCTGATTATCCATTTAGTGTTTTGTTAAAATAAACAAAAATGTTCAAGTACAAATGACTTTAGAGACGATAAAATAAATGGTTTGAATTATTCAATAGGGAGTGATTTTTCTCTTTTTAGCGAGTTTCTCATTTGATCGATTGGTTCAGTTCTTATTTCAAAAAGTACTTTTGCTTTTCTTAAATATATGTTGAATAATAAAACTTGTTGCAGTTATTGGATAAATTTTATACCACAAAAAAATTACTAAAATTAATATTTTGAAGTAAAATCTATTTAAATTAAATAATATAAAATTTTATGTTAAGATTTTTTTGTTATTAATACTAATGTTGTTGTCGTGTGACAAGTGCAAAAAAAAATAAATAAAAAAAGACAAGTCATATGGGACTAAAGGCATGGAGCACTGCCCTGGCCACATCTTCAGCTTTTTCCTTATAAAGGGTGTCACAGCAGCAGTTGGGGTCGATGTTGAAGAGGATCGAGGCAACAGAGATGCCTCAGATCCAGCGGAACTCCTGTGCAGTGCCTGCATTCTGCGCAGGTTCTAGATCCGTCGGGCATGATTTTTATACCCCTCATTAATATTATAAAACCTTTAGTATACATTTTGAGTGATTTCTAACGGGATTTCAAAAATCGAAGAATATTGTTTGCTCAAAACGGTTCAATAACCTTTTGATAAATGAATATTTAGATAACAGAAAAGAGTATATTTCATCACAATTTAATTACTGGTAATTTCTTCTTACAGTGATCATATTTCTACAAATTGAATTCTTGATGGAAAGAATATAACTTCTATATTCCTGTATTCGTTGTCCCACTCTCTTAGAAAGTTGTATTCAGATTGTGAGTATTAAAAAAAAAAGAATTGCAATTACTTATTCAGGAACACCAATAGCATGAATTTGTGCTAAAATATGGAGATCCGTTTGGCGTAATCATTTGGCTCATATCTTCAATTTTAAGAAATTTCTCGACAGTATGAGATACCCGGCATGCCTGCCCAATGCAGAACCACAGCGTTTATACATTTTTATTCAATATTGGCTGGGACCTAAAAATGATCCTTCTATTTTGAAAAGCATGGTTGGTTGATGGTAAGTCTACACATGTCTTCAAGAACGTCATCATTTCTAAATATGAAAGTAGGGATTATTTCATCTTACTTGCATCCAGCTAGCACACAAAACTAGGGTACTGCAACTGCAGGAAACTACTATGCTGGGAGACCAAACCCTCAGTGCGTCTGACTATGAATACCCTGTACATAAAGACTGTGTCCATCCATCGTTAAGACTTAAGGGGATACACATCCACAATCTGCCCTCCAAACCCTCCTCGCCAGCAAAAGGTCAAATCAAATTAATCACACCTTACAATATCTATACAAATGGATCACATATTGACGGTAAAACAGGTGCAGCCCTAATAATTTATCATGAAGACAAACAACTTCAAGAATACAAAATTAAGCTAAGGAATAAGAACTCAGTCTTTCAGGCAGAGGCCATAGCCATTTTTGAAGCTATCAACATCATTGATGCACAAGGCCTCAGATCTGTAACCATTTGGTCTGATAGCTCATCAACTTTGCATGCGTTACTTAACCCACTTCACACATCACCAATAATACATGCCATACAGGAAAAACTAGCAGCTGCAACTTCGCACACCAATCTAAGCTGGATTAAAGCGCATCAAGGTGATGTTGGAAATGAGTGCGCAGACATCGCTGCAAAGGAAGCCACAAAAATTGATGAATCCGAAGCATTAGTGATTCCATACCCAAGATATTCACTTATCAAACAACTGAAGCACTTCACACTTCAAAAATGGCAATCTCTGTGGGACAATGCAACAACAGGTCGAATAACCAAACATCTACTCTCAGAAGTCTCTAGCAAGCTAACGTATGATAATCCATACCTCAACTAGCTGCTAACATTTCACGGTCCATTTCCACAGTACTTCCAAAGATTCGGAAGGGCAGTTTTTTCCACCTGTATCTGTGGAGCCCAAGGGGATCCTTTCCTTTATGTCCTAGAGTGCCCAGAGACTGAGAAATACCACCTAAAGAAGAACTCCCAACAGACCAACATAGAGTTCCTGAGATTTTGTTGAAAGATCGTCACCGCAGATTACTCCTCATAAAGCTAATGATTCATCTCAACAAACGAGGATTAGAACTTTGTCAGGATTTAGGCCACGCTTCCACAGACGATTCAGAAAATTATTCTTAAAGTTAACTTTCTTCCACAATTAATAATGGTGTATATTTTTTTTATATGTACTTAATGAAATTTATAAACTATATGTTCCGAATTGTTTGGACTTTTCGAACAGCTTTAGAACTTTAAAAACTTTTTGAATCCTTTTCCCTTTTAGTACCTTAGAAACCTTTTAAATAATTTATTTTGAGCCTAAAATGCTTTTAAAAGCTAAGAGGCTTATTAAACTTGTATAAGCTGCCTGCCTGTATATCGTTACCAACTTTCGTTTCATGCCATTTTTTTTCCTTTTCAATCTTGTCAAAAACTTTTTAAGTGTTTATACTATTTATAATCTTGCTTTCAATGTATATAATGTTTTTATTGCCATAATAACCCTAGAAATTGTTAACTGTCTTTCCATTGATTGAAAATTGTTTCTCCATTCGTTGTTGTATATGTCATGTTATATTTTATTTTTAACTCAGAGAAAATATTTAATGCTATTGCCTGATGTTCAACATGGCTTAAAGCTCCCTAAAATGTTTTGTGACTTCTTGCTACCAATTTGTAAGCACAATTTCTTTGCCTTGTTAGATGCCACGATGGTGGCGCCCTCACGGACCTCGTAGAGGTGTGGAGCATACTAGGTGTTGGGGAGATGGCACCCGTTAACCTTAAGGTACAGTCCGGGGTCTCCCCACACAGTTATGTATGTATGTTGTTGCACCAGCATACCTAGCCTAGAGTTGGCCTCTACCATTTAGGTGGCAGCAGTCGAATGTGAGCTTTCATACTTTATAAGCAGATCATCATCAGCATTAGCACGACAGTCCTTTTTGGGCCTTGGCCTTCTTCAGAAGTCTCTGCCATTCCGCCCCTTTTCTAGAAATCGACCTCCAGTTCTTGACTTTAAGTATGTTGAAGTCTTATTCCAGGAAGTCCTTCCATCTCTTTTTGGGTCTTCCTCTTGATCTACTACAGAAAGGGGTGGTGTTGAAGACCTTTATTGGTGTTCTCTCTGTACTCATTCTCATGAGGTGGCCTGCCCATCTTTTTATAAGCAGATACTAATCAGAATTGTCCTTGTAATACTTGATCCCCCGAAGCCAGTGGTATCATTTAATTTGGAGGAGGACATTGCTACCACGCTCTACTTAACTTGCCCCAGCTGCCATTGCTTGAACACGATTGATCTTCGGTTAAATATGTATTCGAATACACTATTTTTCAATAATGAGAACGACGCATTAACAAACCAGGGCACTGTAGCCTCTTCCTAACGTAGTGAACAAATATTTTCAATTTTCTGTTAGAAAAATTGAAACGACATTTGTAAAAATAAAATTAAATGATATCTTAAATGTTATATTGGTATTTATGTTAAATCACAGGTAAAACTAATCTTTACTATTGATGCGGAAAATTTTTATGAAGTTTTAATAATAAAATTCTCGAAGGGGATTAAAATTGTAAACAAGGAAACTGAGATTGCCTTAAAGAAAATAGGAACAATTAATTTTAGAAGCTAACTTAGCTTCTCAAATTTATGACCAGATGACCCACAGCGAAATGCTTTTAATAATTAAAAGCCCATCGTAGGATTAATGTGATTGGCCGAAAACGTTTTTGAGAGCTATTGGTGGCTTCCGATCTACAATTTGAGTATCACTGTTCTAGACAATAGAACTGAGAATTTAACAAACAAAATTAACTAAGCACATAAAAATAGACAAAAAATAAGCATGAAATATTACAGGGTTTTTCGTAGCCTATTATTAGGACAGATGTTCTGAACTTCAGATCCCAGTTCCAACCACTGTTGAATAACAGGTGATGGAATCTTCGTTCTTGATTTCCGCATCCTCGAGATGAAATGCTTGGGCATTTTCCGGGTTTCCTCCCTTGCGACACAGGATAATATATATACATATATATATATATATATATATATATATATATATATATATATATATATATATATATATTATATACAGTTATCCCCCTATAACATTGTGCATTAGTTGCACATTATAGGAAAACGCGCTCGTATGACCTCGTTATGTAGAAATAATTCACGTTTTTCTCCTTAAAGGGGGTGTTAAATCAAATATTTAAAAAAAACTATGTTATGAACGAAATGCTAGCGTTTCATTAAAATCAAATTAAGGAAATTTTAAATAAAAAAATTTATGTATAACACAGAAAATAAAAATGTATCAAGAACAAAAAAAATTCGTGTATCTTATTTTCGAATTGTTATCTGAATAAGTCAAAGCAAACAGAATGGCGAAGAATGAGTAATATTTTATAATTCAGCCTACAGAAATAGATCAAGAATATTCGTAATGATATCTATATTTGATTGATTATCTAAATCAGACAAAATAAACAGTACAGTGAATATCGAGTAACATTTATATTAAAGTGAACAAAAATAGATCAACAACCTTCTACTCTATATTCGTACTGCTACCTAAACGGACTAAGCAAACAGAACAGCTAATATCGAGAAATATGTATAAAGAAGCGAATAGAAATAGACTAAGAACATTCGCATTGTTACCCGATATTCATATTGCTATCTAAATGAGACAAAGCAAACACAACGGGAAGAACGAGTAATACTTATAAAGCAACGAACAGAGAGAAATAGATAAAGAACATTCGTATTGCTACGCAATATTTGCATTGTTACCTAGAGGGGAAAAAACAAACAGACCGATGAAGATCGAGTAATATTTATAATGTGGTTAGTTAAAATTAGTCAAGAACATTCGCATTGTTACCCGATATTCATATTGCTATCTAAATGAGACAAGGCAAACAGAACAGCTCAGTTCGAGTGTAAAATCAACAAAAACCTTAGGTAATATAAACACGGTTTTCTTTATAATTATACACTTGCTTTTTTAACTTACACACTTGTTTCGCTTTCATTTTTATTCCTTCTTATTTATTCCCTTCAGCCATTTTAAGAGTTAAATAATTTATAATTAACTAATTAAATTTGCTAGTTTGAACTTTTTAATCAGTTTCTTTTGCACTTTTCAGGCATATTATTGTCACAGAAGATTGAGCTATGTTTCTAGGATTTTAACTCTAAATGTTATCCCACCGAGATTTTTTCGCATTCTTCACTGTAACCGCACAACCATTATCAAAGATATACCCAAATGTGCGCCTGTCAAGACCACTAAGTCAGCGGCCATATCGATTTCTTTTCCACATGAGGAAATTTTGATAGAATTTTTTCTTTTTGTTCATCCCAGATGCCACTAATGCTTGCCAAGAAATATTCCAAGATGATCTTGAAGTAAATGCCTCTTAATTTTCCTTTTGAAACTAAGAAATTCGTAAGTAGTCCTTGAATTCCAGAAAATTTTTTAAGTTATTTTCGCTTGTGTACATATTTCTTGGAATGACAGCCAAACATTATATATGTTATTTGAATACAATCATATTAAGAACTTTGATGAAATTTCATTTAAATGTGCTTTTAAAGTAAACTTTCTTAGCTTTTTATTATTTAAAGAGAATGCCATAATCAGAATTTTAAAACAGTATTATTCATTACTTAAATTTTCATTCACAAAACCAATTTTGAATCTTATATTAAATATCATTTATCGTTTTTTTATACTTAATAGATATACACAATATCAAGCAATTAAGGCAAAATATATATGCTCAAGAATAAATAAGCAAAAAGTCCTAACTCCTTACAGAAAAATCTAAATTAATTATTAAATTTAAAACAAACAATAATTAAACTTTTTTTTATTTATTATTGATGTTTAAATGAATAGATTATAATTGGTGAGTATGGTCTTTGTAAATGCAGCTAATATCTTTCGATTGGAAAGCGAGGTCATATAACGAATTTCTCTAAGGAGTATAAAACGATTATGGTATTAGGTGTAGTGTATGGCTGATTATCCATTTAGTGTTTTGTTAAAATAAACAAAAATGTTCAAGTACAAATGACTTTAGAGACGATAAAATAAATGGTTTGAATTATTTACATATTTCTTGGAATGACAGCCAAACATTATATATGTTATTTGAATACAATCATAATAAGAATTTTAACTTTGATGAAATTTCATATAAATGTGCTTTTAAAGTAAACTTTCTTAGCTTTTTATTATTTAAAGAGAATGCCATAACCAGGTATTTAAAATAGTATTATTCATTTTGTAAGTATTTAATAAAATATTTAAGATTATCTATGAGTGAGTGAAAAAGTGGAAATATTATGATTTCTTATCAACGAATTGATAATGCAATATATTTAAATCATCAAAATTGATAAGATACCGTCTAAGAGAAAACATCATTAAAAAAGACTCACAAATTTGGGAAATAAACGCAAATAGAGATCCAGAGAGATGGCAACAGAACCTACTGTCTCTGCATTCATTGCGATAATATTCCACTAATACGAAAATTTTGAGATCTCTGACTCAACTCGGGGAACTCCCTCTTCCCGTGACGACGAAAAGAGTATATATTCCGAAAACATCAAGGAGGATGGACTCGACACCAAGTACCACCAATAACCACCAACCAATATTGATGAGAGATGTTCCTTCAGTTCAGTTACAGTAAATTACAAATGAGCTACCACAATTATTTGTTACTCTTAATATCAATGCATAATTATTACTTACAGTTCAATAATAATTTTACTTTTTTGATAAATCTTTATTCCAGAAATTACACTCAATATGTTAGACAGTTGTAATGGTCCCAAGTTGCAGGTCTGAGGTTCGGTCCTCGGGCTGGACAAGGTCGACTCAGCCTTTGATCCCTTCAGTAGGTCGATAAAACTGAAAATCAAACATGCTTGGAACAATAACTGTTTGCTTTAGACTAACCACGTAAACGACATATGCTTGGCACCCCAGAACCCTCGGTCATGGAAACAGATATGGGCTCTTTAGACATTGGATCTGCGGGGCTATCGTTGGCAGTGAGTTCAGTTTAATTTATATTAGATAATTGAAACATATTTTTGGCCCATAATTTTATGATTGTAAAAGAGACAAAATATTTAGTTTCTAAAATAAGCTACATTTTAAAGTTTATTTTAGCCACTAAATATTTTGTATAGATCAATATATCTCTCCAAAGAGAAAATGAGTATATTGTTTAGATCATGGGCTCCCAAACTTTTTTTCCTCGTGGACCACTTTCAAAGTTTCACTATTTTCGGTAGACCCCTGCTGCTACATTTTTACTGTATCCCCACAAAGCTAAATTCCTAAAATATATCACCCTAAATTGGGGGTGTTAAGAAAAAAAATAGCACATTTTCTTGTGTCCTATTTATTAAAATAATACTTGTGGTTATACAAAATTATAAACATTTATTATTACAAATAATCAACAATTGACAAAAAATCAACAATGAATTCTGAAATGTAAATCAATAATAAAAAGTTGTCATACTTTTAATGAGACAAATGTACTTGATGAATTGACAGCAAATTATCAATATTTGGCTTCAGTTTTGTTAGAAGTAATCTCAAATCTCTCCGTTCAGTGATGTTCAATCTGCTCCTTTTTTTTGTTTGTTAACAGGTTGATAACGGCACTAAAACTTCTTTCGACGTGATATGACGAGGGAAACACACGCTATCAAAATTTTTCTCGCAATTTCCCACAGCCCAGGATATTTTTCAGGGATTTCAGCCTGCAGCCAAAATGTTTGATAGCCTTTTTTTGAATTTCATCTTCAGTTCCCCGTTGGTGCTGAGCTCAAGTAGCTCCTCTTGTAATACCACATTCTCCTCTCCCGTTTCATCAAATGGTGGTATTTTCATCGTCAGAATATTTTTAAATCTATTTTTGAAGTCATCATGCAGGGTATTTAAATGTTGAGCGTAAGTCTGAGTATCCTCGTCAAGACATTCTATCTATGACAAGTGCGGAAAGTGGGAGAATTCGCGCCCACTAATATTTTACTTCATTAATTTCAATTTACCAAGTACTATTATCTATTATTCTATTCAATTCTGTGTTTGCACTGAGTCTCGAATATTTTTGAGTATCTACCTAGTGAATGATGCTACCTGCCTACGTTGATAAGTAAATCCAAGCCAAAATTTTTGTTCTTTAATATGAAAACCAGAAATTTTTTCGTGAACCCCCGTGTGGTCAAATATGGATCTCTGGGGGTCCACCTGGACCACTTTGGGAGCCTATGGTTTAGATTGACTGCAAAAATTTGATATTGAGAAGAAAGAAACATGCTCTTTAAAATTGTCAAAGGGAAATCATTCATTTGAAAAAGACTGCAATTCTTAATTTTTTTAAAAATTAAACAACTTATGTTATAGCTGCATAGAAGATGGCATCAATTTTGCAGTAAAAATTTATTCTCTTCGGTTGAAAACTGAAAAAACAAAAGACTGCAATTCTTAATTTTTTTAAAAATTAAACAACTTATGTTATAGCTGCATAAAAAATGACATCAATTTTGCAGTAAAAATTTATTCTCTTCGGTTGAAAACTGCGAATACATTCATTCCTCTCTTTAATACTATTTGAGACGATTAGTTGTTGTTGTTGCACCAGCATGCTTTCCTGTACCAAGCCCTGAACTGGGCTCTACCAGTTAGATTTTTTTAATAACGGCGGGCACTTGGGTTACTTACCCTTCACCACAACAACGCCCCGGAAACTGCTACTCATTTATTGTAATCCAGTGGGCACCTGTGAACAAAATCACGGAGGTGAGTAGCATATTAAACACGCTATAGTACAAAAAAAACCCGTCTATAGGGTGGACCACATTTATACATCATCTCAAAAGAAAGGACAGAGAAACACAGAGAGAAAGCAACATCCATGACCGAACCAGGATTCGAACCCTGCACCCACAACTCAGGAATCAGGAACGCTAACCACTTAGCCATTGGTCTGCTCTACCAGTTAGATAAAAACAATGGGTGGAGTCTTCATGATTTTGAAGCAAAGACCAAGCAGAAGACCCCCACTACTTGACCTGCCACACCCAGAGGTATCATTTCAATAGGAGGACAATGCGACCACGCCCAGTTTTAATCTGCCCCAACAGCCTTTAGCGAACGCGACACATCTTCAGTTAAGTTGAGAATCGAACTCACTATTTTTCGATGATGAGAACGCCACCCTAACACACCAGGGTTGGAGATGATTTGTAATTTTTATCTGTATAAGTAAATTTCAAGACCACGTTCATTAGCAATTTGTTCAGTATACTAACAATATTGAATTCATATTTTGGCATATTTAAAAGTCATGTATATTCAAACAGACTATAAATATCAACATAGATTATCAGCCAGATAATCTTGACAAAACTTTCGTTAACAATGTATTATAGATATACCTGATAAAACGAGATTTATGCAGTCAACAGTCTACATGAAGGCGAACGTTACTTCTGAAAGATTTCTCTCTGTTTTGCTAACATCATTCCCTTGGAGATGTTTAAGGACAGTTGTATTTTGGTCAACTAAGCATAAAGTCATTATTCATTAACTTCAAGTATATAAATGAGCAATTGCTTTAAATAGTTTTAAATATAACATTGTATACAAAAGAAATTGTATAAAATGCTATAATTGATCTTGTTGCTAACACTCGGCTTAAGTTTGTATGCAGACAGATTAATGCTATTATGTTTACAAAAATCTATACATACATCACTCAATTGATTTGGGAGTATTTCTCCCAAAAATACAGTCTTAAATTTATAATATTTTCCTTTCAATATAATAAACGAATCTATTTATAAGCTTTCGAATAATTTTTTAACTTAATTTTATTTACTAAATATGAAAATCAATAACATAATCAATGATTTTCTCCTAGTAAAAAATAACTTCATTTGAATTCAAAAATAATAAAATATGGTTTAAAAAACCATATAATACTGTAATGAATATAATTCTGTCTGCGAATCTGCACAATGATTCAAAGGGAGAACAATTCAGGATATCAATCTTATCATAGCGAGAAATTCTAAGAAACTTTTCAAATTTGGTGAAAATAAATTTAAGGAAAAAATTTCCATTTATATTGAAATCTATTGCTAATTTATGAAATTTAATTGTGCAAGATACTTCAATAATTACTATATTCTATTTCATTATCATTTTCCACGTTAAATTTCATCCAAAATTAAAAAACGATATCAATGAATTTGTTTTACAATTGAAAACGATATTAATGAATTTATTTAACGACTGAAAACGATATCAATGAATTTATTTAACGATTGGAAACGATATCAATGAATTAATTTAACGATTGTAAACGATATCAATGAATTTATTTAACGACTGAAAACGATATCAATGAATTACTTTAACGATTGGAAACGATATTAATGAATTTATTTAACGATTTAAAACGATATTAATGGATTTATTTAAAGATCGAAAACGATATTAATTCATTAGTTTTTTTCAACAACTCTTAATTTTGAAACAAAACATGATATTTAATAAACGAATTATTTTTAATTGCTATTAAAATTATATAAATAAACTATGTCTTCTTGTTTTATAGCTGTGCCAAATTTGAATAGATGAACACACAAGAAACTAAATTTGTAAATAATGAATAAGAAATGAATAAATGGAGCTATTTATTGAATACTGTAGCTTTTTTCTCCATTCTATAAATGATAAACTCAGTAACAAGAAATCGTTACCGATGTTATGATGTCTCAGCATATTGATAGTCAAATTTTATCAGGCTCTTATCTGAATGCTCCTTCGTGAGATAAATGTTTTCAGACATCGCGTGATGCCTGTAATCCTTATTTTCTTCAACCCCAGCAGTGAAACCCCCTTACTTTTTGACCGCAGTTCTCTAGGGAGCGCATCATTAACCTACCCCCTCCCTGCCCATGGCACACGGAAGGGATTTTTCCCAGTTTTCTCCCCAAAAACAGTGGGAGCAGAAGGGAAAAAGCCGACTCAATCAATATTCAGAATGGGTGTGTTACTATGACGACACGGGAAAACGAAAAGTGGCTTCCCTACTAGGCCGTGGGTCGCTTGCCTCGATCGTACCCTCATTTTTATAGAAAATGTTACTTTATTTTTAGCAGCGTCACATGACTTCCAGCGAAGAACGTTCACAGTAATTCTATTTGATTTGTTAGAGAGTGGATGAAATTACAGTGATACGATGATGTAGATGTGCACTTAAATCGTTGCCAAATTGCGAATAAAGTTACTGTCATGAACTGTGTAGAGTTACTTAACTCTTAAATAGAAAAACAAAATGCAATCATTACATTTTGTTTTCACTTTTGCAAAGATTCCACAGGTTGTGTAGAGGGAAAAAAGTATTTTTATTCTAGATTTAAATCATATTTTCTGTTAGTTAAAATTAAATATTCAAAATAATTGTTTTCTTGCGAATTCAACCTTAAATTCAAAATTTCTATTTTATTTTAATTTTATTATTCATCTATCCAATTCAATATATATGCCAAAAAGTTTATGATACTTATTAGAAAAATTATTGATTAGTTAAGCAAATATGTTTTTATTTACTTGGCATAGTTTAATTTTAAATCTTTCTTCACAGAGCAACAAAAAAACACCGAATATCTTTATCCATCTAGAATAGTTTTATTGTTTGTTCTATAGTTAAATTTTATTCATTGTTTATGAATACTTATCAATGGGTAAATTAAATAAATTACAGAAATTATGAAAGTAACTTTTCTTTGTCTTAATTTTCTTTCATGATGATTCAGCTAATGGATTTAGAAGAGAATTTGTCAACGGTGAAATTATCAGAGGGAGCTATAAATACTATTCTGCAAGCATTCTTTAAAATTCATCTATTTTGATAAACTAAGATTAATAGTTTTTCCTAAAGAGGTGTCATGCAACACTTACAGTTTATATTTCGTTTGCTTTCAATGTCGCCTCCTGGTGGAATTTTTTTTATTAAAATGAATCACTTCTCATATAGTTGTGGCAACACAAAGGTTGTTTTCAACGGTTTTTCGAATTTTCAGAGTCTGGCGTTGGATTCAATATTGCATGGTAAAATGTTGCTCCAGCCAAGGCTATGGCAACAAAAAACGATGCATTTTCCAACCAAACCACCTGTACCAAATACAAGATTAACTATATTTTGTTGTTCCATCCCTTGGTCAAAAGCCATTCATATCTAGTTCTTTTCTTCAACTAAGCTTTGCTCTTTATGAATATGCAACCTGTTTATTGAAGTGATAAAAACTATGACATAGCTTTTGATAGAACAAGTTGTCTTCTTTTGGTATATGAAGTGCATTTACAATCGGAAGTCCGAAGAAGAAATATTCAGTCAAACTGCAAAAGGATTCTTTAACAGAAGGATCACGCGCAATTGCAACTGTTAGCAATCTATATTTAACAGTTTCATCTGTGCTATCTGACTATTCAAAGTAACTTTATTTTTTATTGTTTATAATTGTTACACGAATGGAAAAGAAACACATTATTATATTAATTTTCCAAACAACGTAATTAAAATTGCAATAATAATATAGCATCTTGTTAACAGAGAAAAGTGTGTAAACAAATCTCATTATAAAAAGGTAACTAAATGAAAATTAAAATCAATTTCATTATACATTGAAATGTGTTTTTAAGATGTTAAGTATTAAATGATACAAACTTCATATTAAAAATTTAAAATATAGAGATGCTAATTATAAAACAAATATAAATAAGGAAAAAGAAAATTTATGAATAAAATTCAACTATTCGTCTCAATTTAGGGGTTCATACTTATATCCTTAAGAAAACTATAATTTTTTATTTATTGATTTTTAATAATATGGAGTATATATTCATATTATGATTTTTTGGATAAATTGCAATAATTTTTCCCTAATATTTGATTGTTAGGTTTGTTTCACCTCTCGTTATAAAAGGCAGAAATTATTACGTTTTATGTTGTTTCATGATTTAGAAGCAAAGACAACATTCAGAAAACTCTTTACCTACAGGTTTTCCTTTGAAAAGCATTGCGAACACGACTTATTTTATGTCTTATCTGCTTTTAGTAAACGCGATTGATCTTCCGGCTGGGTTAGGTATTGAACTCGCTTCTTTCTGGTAAAAAAACGGTACCTTTACCAATCAGCAAACTTCTAAAAGTGAAAAGATACAATATGAATTTAAAATGTAATTTTTGTATATGTACCGACAGGTAGAATCTTGGATTAAAAATTTATTGATACTTACAATATAAAAACTACAATATAAAAACTTACAATATAAAAAATATAATTCCAAAATCCCTGTTTATCGTTTTAGAATAATTTTTGAGTTAAATGTTAAAAAAATAAGAAATTAAAAATAATTTCATCAAATTATATAAACATAATAGTTGCAATTTTTTTAATTAATTGAAAACTAAACAGTGTACAATTATAGTCAAAAGATTGTGATAGACACATTTTGAAAATATTTTTGTTATTAATTGACTATATATATATATATATATATATATATATATATATATATATATATATATATATATATATATATATATATATATATATATATATATATATATATATATATATATATATATATATATATATATACATATATATATATATATATATTATGTAATATAATAATAATTATGATACATTACTTATTATAATAATTACACTAAGAAATTAGCAATTTTAATATAAACTTTTATAGCTATTTTATAAATTACTAAACGCGTAAAGTTTATAAATTCCATTTCTATATTCAATACATAGAAACACAACAATGCAAATGTGAAACAGGTTAATTAATATAAGTAATTTTGGAAATATTACCATAAAGATATTTTAAACCACCCCATCTCTTTTCTTTTAATTAAATGATATTTGTCATACATTTATTATTAACCTTTTAAATTAAGTGATTACTATATATTTTTCACAATTGATGTTTTTGCTATCAATAATAGAAACAATAACCTTTTCCATATGTAACTGTCATAATAAGTAAGATTTTTAAAGTCATAAGATTCTATTTTGAGATTAAACTGAATTTCTTTAAAATTAGGATAGTCAACCCTGATATTTTCATCATTTTTATATTCCCATAAATAGAAAATTCTTTCAGTCTAAAGGATAAGGTTTCTATGCTCCCACAATTAGCTTTAGTTTCAGGTATTTCAGGAAGAAAAATACTGCACCGGAAATTGATTATTTGTTAATAAAGATAAGATATTTGAGTAAATTTATTTAAAACTTTGTGTTATTAAAAATATATATTCCATTTTAAACACAGTAGCAGTATTAATATCTATAAAATCATCAGCTACATGAGCAAGTATTGTATTCTTAAATTAAGTTTTTTTTTTTTTGTAACATTTATACTCTTTAGAAAATCTTTTTTAACCTTTCCAAACTTTTGAATTATTTATCCACAGAAACAGTTCTCGAAGAGCATTAAACTTTTATTAGAGGAATAAAGATTGTATGGTTTCTTTTTCCATTTAATAACTTTGTAATTCTTACCCTGAAATGAAACAAATCAGAAGCAAGTCTTGCAATTTTTAATTATTCTGCAAGGAAAGAAAAAATTCGAAGAAATAAATTTTACTTTTCTAAATTAAATAAAAAGGCAGTTGAAAAATAATGAATTATAGTACTTTATATAGATTAACACATTAATTGTTGTTGTTGTGTTGTGTCCAATCCTTCAGGATCTAGCGGCAGCTAGATCAAATCCATGATTCCATGCACCCCAGCAAAGTCAAGCACCAGGAGAGGGCTGTTGCGAACATCCTCTAAAGTGAGCCCCAAGCAATCGAGAATATGATGCGGGAAGCCGGCAGCAGATGGCACTTGGGACACGTTGGAAAGACTTTACGGCCGGATTCAAAGGACATGCATTTCAGGTGCCCACTGAAAAGTCTTGAGATAGCTGTTTGGTCCTGTCTGCCAGCCTCAATATATAACGCTCCTCCTGGTTTTGACCTTCTGTACCAAGGATGAGCTGGAGGAGAAAGACTGAAGAGGATGAGCTGGAGGAGAGCTAAAGGTATTTGCTAAGGTATCCGCAGCACCATCTCTTCCTCTTTAGCTCCATCTCTTCCTCTCTTGCGTTTGATCTCTGCATTCACTCTGTTCAATTCAGACCTGTCGGATGCATTATCGGTGTTGGACAAGATGAGATTTTGTCAATGCTTCTCTCTGTTTCAATTGTGGTTCCAAGGTGTCACAATTGTGGGAGAAAAATGGAGTGTACTTTTTAACTTTACCCCGAGGGATCGACTGCTTTGCTGAGCTAATAATCCCGTTTTCAAATGTTTTCCAATTTCTATCAATGTTGTTGGTCTGAGAGGCTGTAAACACTCCAGAGTTTAAGAGATCCTTGTACCTCTTCCAGTTGGCTTTTCTGAAATTCCAGTGGTTTCTTCGGTCCTTGAACACCCTTTTATTTATATCCAATTCAATGAGGATGGGGTAGTGATCGCTGCCAATATTACTTAATACAGTCCATCTGCATTGAGGATATAAATCTGGACTGACGATGGAGACATCCAGAGCTTCTTTAGTAGTGTAACTCTGGGAGAAGTGTGTAGGGGAACCATCAATAAGAAATTGAAAGCTCCTATCATTCACAAGGTTTAGGATTACATTTCCCTTTGCATTACTGTTGGGTGTTTTGCGAACAACCAAGTTAGGGTGTTTTGCGTTCAAGTCACCAAGGAAAAAGGTGTTATCATCAGACCCTTGAAGAAGGCAGTCAGGCAAACTAGAAGAAGGAGGATGGTAAGAGTTGAAAACTTTATTTTTGCCCCTCCAAGGAAACGAAATGCCTTGGATTTCCAGCTTAGAATTATCTAACTGTGGGACATCGGTACTTTGATACTGAATGTTCCTGACGAGAAAGGCAAAGCCACCGCCACCTCCTCCAGTATTTCTATCTGAACGAAAAATGTTGCATCCCTTTACCTTCAGCTTACTGGACTCTTTAAGTTTGGTTTCCTGAATAGCAATGATCTGAACTTCTTTAGATTCCGCCAGCTCAAGAAGTTGGTCAAGTTTAATCCTCGTTGCTGCTGTACTAAGCCCGTTTATATTGCATTGTAGTATTCTAAGAGGGCAATGCTTGTATGGGAAGGTGGCAAATTTTTCGAATGAGGCCCTCTTCCCAGACCTCGAACGCGTCTCTGATTATCCAGCGCGACAGACGATGCTGTATGACTTACAATGGGCAACATAATTTCATGGAGAAGGGAAAAAGCAGCTTCTCTTGGTACAAGGTACTTGGAGCTCCATTGGAGAGAAGTCTGACTTTGCTCCGGTGCCTGCAGATTGTGTAAAATTAATTAATACCGTTATGGGTAGCTTTCTGAAGGTGTTGGAAAGTGCTGATTTTATTTACTTCATTTTTATTCGCCTTTTATATTTTTTATCAAAAGAAAGTATCAAAATTTTGATAATAAAGAATAGTAATTTTAATTAAGTAATTTATATTTTTATGTAAATGAACTGATTCTGTTTTAAAAAGTAGTCATTTATTTATAACAGTAGAATGGTCCTATTCTGCTTAAAATTTTTAAGCATTAATGTATGCAACATTGCTTTTGTGCTGGTAACATTTTTATCATCGAATGCTCAAATGATGCAACAAACTTTAAATCATTAATTATGTAAAAAGAGTAATTAGTGATGATTAATTGTTGCTTGAGCATGATTCGTTGGATGAATGGTTTTTGGGATCGTATCTCATTTGTTTTAGAAGGGATTTACATTTTGTAACACAAGTGAACGTTGTTCACCGAAATTGATGCATTTGATTTTGGGAACATTTAAACACGATGAATTTAATTTAAACATGATGACTATTTGAATGCTCCCAAAACCAAATGCAAACAATTTTGGTACAATAATATGGCGCGTTGCACTGCCAAAAACTCTACATTCTTTGAACGCATGAATTCATGAATGACTGCAAATAGTTATCGTATTTGCAGTCATTCATGATGTAAATATTGCGATTCATTGGTTTAAATTGTCCAATGATATTACTTCATAACACAGTCGCTGTAGCCAGATTGGTTGAGGTGTCTTTCTCGTTATAGGAAGGTAATGGGTTCGAATATCAACCTAACTGAAGATCCATTGTGTTCACTAAAGCTGACTGGGGAATATTAGATAGGGCATATTAGTATCCTCCAAGTGAAAGAATGAGGGTGGCAGATCAAGTATTGAGTTGTCTTCTACTTGCTTCCTGCTTCTAAATTACGAAGACTTTCACCCGGCTGTTTCCATCTAACTGATGGAATCCAATTCAGAGTCAGGTGCAGGGAAGTATGTTGGTGGAACAACCTCTTCACAACATGCGATGAAATCCTGCTATTATGAAGCTACCGCAATACCAAAAATTGCTTCATTGGTGACTTGGATTCATTGCCTGGAGAAGTTTTTGTCAAATTCGATCCATCTACTAGTTCTTATAAATAGAAACCGGTATAAGTATGATATATCCTCCCAAGAGATTTCTCGCCAAATATGATGTCATTTGTTTTGATTATAGTATTTCCGATTTCCGCTTTGCTGTTGCCAATTTGAATTTTTGTTGCCTTTTTGGAATTTTTTTTGGCTGTCAGGTTTGGTTTTTTCTCGTGTTTTACAACATTTTTGTGTCATTTATATGGTTTTTTTAATGGCAACAGCGTTAAAATTGCTTGGCGATGAAAAAAGACGCAAAAGTCGCCAAACGGTGGATATATCCTACTTGTTCCTAGAAAGTGTCATTTCCCTGATGTGAAACAGTGAATTTTTAGTTCGATAACATCTTCCAAACACATTCACGAATAAAGCAGATGGTGCAAGCAATAGTATAATTTGAATGAAGTACAAATGAGTTGCTCTTCTTATGTCACATCCTACAATTAGAAAATTCCTCTGCATTTTATTTTGATTAAGTTCTGTTATTGATTAATTGTTCCATTATTGTTTCTACAATAACTGTTGCATTTATTTGAAACAAGTTTATTTTTTAGAATTAATATATACTGCTTATTTTGGAAATTAAGTAAACACGCTAAAGTATTCAGTTGGTGATAACGACAGAAATTATAAAGTTTAGAACCCTACTTAATGCTGTTGATCAAATATCCAATCCTTTGAAGGATTGATTTTATAATAAAATTCCTCATGCATCTATAACTCCGAATAAATACTTTCAAAATTTATTAATAAATAATTGACAGCCGAAAGGCTAACATTTTGGCTATCAGTTCAATAGTTCGAAATTTCAATTTTCTTTCAGTTTAATACATCGAAATTTCGATTTCTTTGCTGTTCAATTGTTCGAAATTTCGATTTCTTTTTAGTTCAATAGCTCGAAATTTCGATTTTCTTTCAGTTCAATAGCTCGAAATTTCGATTTTCTTTCAGTTCAATAGTTCGAAATTTCGATTTCCTTTTAGTTCAATAGTTCGAAATTTCAATTTGATTCTTGGGTTTGGATGTTCTTGTGCTTCGGGATCCACTTTAAACAATAGATTAGATTGGATTTCGAGTTAGAAGAAAATCCATTTTAACTCGGTTTAATTAGTTCTCGTGTGCAAAGAATAATCTTTGAAAGACAAACCAAGTTCGTCGTTTGGTCCAAAGCATATTCGAAAATTCACATAAATTGCTTAAACATAGCGAAAACCTTGACAGCACTCTGCTGTTTATACCCTTTTCATTGCTATTTTCATCTGAAAGCACGTGAAAGCATCTGGATATTTGTTAACGAAATAAGAACCAAAGTGTATGGTATTAGATGAAGTAATGCATTTACGAGTATATTCTATTATTTTTACAATATATTCTTTTATCATCTTAAGAATCAATGATAAAAAGAATAAAAATAGCGTAGATTTGAGTTAAATACATTAACGTATATCATGAAATTTGCAAAATTTGATTAACGATATAAAAAAAATTAAATGACGTTATTAAATATAGTAAAACGCTCAAAATTTATTTGAATTGATTTTTTATGAATTATATGTGGCATGAGAATTTTTTTTATAACTCTCTATCAAACTACAATAAAAAGTAAAGTTTTCATTTGTACTTTCTCTCAGAAAAAATAAATTATTTCTGCTGAAAGTTTTAATTAAAAAAGTAATTTAGGAATAACAATTTTTTAAAAGAAACGTAAAAAAAATTTAAATTTAAAATTTATTTTGTGGTATGGCTGTATTTTTCTTTCATTTCGACGAAAGAAAGTTGTAAAAACTGAAATTAGTTGAATTATAGCTAAAAAACGAGAAAATTAAATGTCTCGCCACAAAATGTGTTATTTTTTTGTCTTCGACCAAACATTTTTTTCTTGAGAGACATTTTTATTGCAATTTGATGATTAAATTATAAAATTGTTTCATTTTGAACTTAACTGATTAAATTAAAAATATCTACACTAATCAACTGATTAAATTAACCAAAAATTTTTAAAAAATATTTTATTTTAAAATTTTGAATTAATAAATTCTTATAAATTAAACTTGTTGATAAAATTAAGATAATTAGACCATTTTTTAAGTATTCGTATACTTAGCTACAATTATTTAAAATAAAGAAAATATTCTCATAAATGAATTTAATGACACTGAAACCCTCTATAATACGTATATGAATTTAAATGCACAAAAAGCACGATGGAATTTTATAATTGGAGCCTGTTAATCTGAATTAATTATGATAAGATTCTATCTGAATTTTAAGTACTGATATATATGATTTTTTTCATAACTGAATTTAATAGAAAGAGTATCTCAAATGACTTATAGTTACTGAATTTAAATTACATTTATGGTATAGTGTTACATATCCATTTTGTATAAACTACTGAATTAAACTAAATGTACATGCATGTGTAAATTGCACTTTTTAACTTTAAAATTGCACTTATTAGTTCATATAATGCATTTTAATTAAATGTTAATTAAAAACGAATTACTCAATAAGGGAACTAAATACCGTGTGATATTGAATCACTCCACTTTTAATATTAAAAATATAAATACGTTAACACTTTGAAAAAAGGGCCGTGGTAGCTTAGTAATTAGGGCATTAGTTTTCTGTTCCACCGAGTACAACCGTGTATGTGTTCGTTAAATCTGTGGAATGAAAGTCCTGTAGTCAGAGTAGTTGAGCAGTTACCATGGGTGAAATGGTCCGAAGAAAATTTCCTTCATTTTCAGATCAATGTCAAAATCTGAATGTGAGTGGAGGATCTGGTGGTGCCATCTATCGGAGGAGTTTAGAGCAAAGTTATACTTTCACCTTCGTGGTGCTTTAAATCCACATAGCCAACAGCATAGGGAACTTGGCTTGTCGAAGCATCCTAAGCAACAACAACACACTTTCAAAGAAATTTATGTTAACCCGTTATTCAGTTTTTAAAATTTTCATTGAAATTGACTTATTGTATTCTGTATTTATACCATAAATTTAAGGTATAAAACAGGATACTGAGAATGTTCCAACATAGAATCTGATTTCAGTATCTCTAATTCTGCACCGCAGTCAAATAATGATATCAAAAAATGAATGAGAATCCGTCTTTCCAAACCTCCCCAATCTTCAGAATAGCCTACTTTCTTAGTTTTATGAGATACACAGAAATTATTTTTTCAATGTTTCCTTACATCGTTTATTTTTTAAATAAGGATTCCTTTCATCCTCACTCTCATAAAAACATGATACACTAATCCCCTATAAAAGATACTCCATATAACGCATTTCCATATGACACTATTTCATGTCCCTCGTATAACATATATTTCCACCCATATAACGCTTTGATTCCTTATTTTATATTTCTGTACTGCGAAATTTATAATGATTTTTACAGTTCACAATCAATTTCACGTACGTTTTCACATCGTGTCCATTGTGTTCTTATAAAATTAAATTATATTATTGACCTTTGAACATTCTGCTAAAATAAGAAGTCGGTGGAACGTTATTTCAGATAGTTCCTACAGAGAAATAAACTTGTCATAAAATGTTTTTGGAAAGATTTGTTTTATGAAATAAGTTGTTAGTAGTTACGTTTGTATAAATATTTTTTTTATTTAAAATATTCTTAATTTGATTTTAATAAAAAGAGGACGCATTTCGTTTATAACATAGTTTTTCCTTAATATTTGATTTAAAACCCCTTTAACGAGAAAAGTTAAATGTGATAGTTTTATACATAACGTGTTATACGAGGTCATACGAGCAAGTTATACGAGAATGCTCGTATAACGCGTTTTCCTATAACGCGGAACTAGTATACCGTGTAATAGCGGGAATTACAATACATGTATTTATTTAATTTATTGCATACTTAGCTAAGCCAAGTAAATAGTATTTTTTGGACTGTAGAAACATTAGCGCAAAAGTTGGATTAAATATCATCAGGATTCAAAGTTTGGTAAAAACATCTTCGATTATTTCAGTTATCGCATTTTGAACTTACAAAAGATAAACAAGTGACAGTATCCTGCATATTATTTTTAGATATTTAATGAATGTGCTGAAATATAGATACACACCTTAACGAATTATATTGTAAAATTTTATATGAATTATTATATCAACTCCAGTGTAGTTCATTACTATTCTTATGAAATCTCTTATAGTAAATTTATACGAATATCTAATTGGATGAATTGATGGTCTCGATTTATCAAAATTCTATTAAAAAATTCCAAATGAATTTCAATACAGAACTTCCATATGAAAAATTTCCTTGACCCAGAATAAAGAATCTTATTTACGTTATTTATTTATTTATAAGGAAAATTTCTATCGTTTCTAAATTTCTTTAAACATATAATAAAATGAATGCTGTAGAAATAAAGCTATATATATATATATATATATATATATATATATATATATATATATATATATATATATATATATATATATAAAACGTATACACTGTAATTAGGAATTTCATCCAAAGAACAGATTTTTCTTTTGGCTTCTTTCAAAATATAAAACTGTATACATTAATATGTAAAAATTAACTAGTTGGTTAACATATTATTGTATTTTCGAGACATATTTTCGTAAAAGTTCAAAATTGTTTTTAGAAAACATTTTTCCAGGAAAAATTTTAGAGTTAATTATATAATATTTTCAAACTACTTGAATCTATTTAAGTAAATTTTAACACCAATTTATTATTATTATTTTCAGATAATTTTAATTCACACTTGAAGCTATATACAAATTGTGAGTATGAATGTAACATTCTTAATATAGATACATTCTTATTACTCGAAGTGAGTAATAATGAAAATGAAACATGAATAAAGAATAACTTCTACTATTTGTACTATATTGGTGCATATATGATGCTTTCAAGCTATTTGAAGCTATTTAAGAGTAAGTTTGAATACCAATCTATTAATTAGTTAATTCTTATTCACTTGAACTGAGCAAATCTCAAATAGAATGTAACATTCTTATTACTCAATGTGAATAATAATGAAAATGAAACGCAAAGAATAACTTCAAGCATTTGTGCAGTTAAAAGTGCACTATGTATCATAATTTTTTTTTTGGAAAGTTAAGCAACTGTTTGTTTTACTATGACGTTAAACTTCAAATTGTTATTTATTACCGAAATTAAATCTTATTTAAGAATGCAGAACTACAATGAGAACGCTTAAACAATGAGTGCTTTAGTTTTTGAAGCTGACACTGAAAGTAAGACGTTCATTTTTCAAGGGATATTTTGAGTTTTTTTTCTGTGGAGAAGTTTAAAAAAAGAAAATAAGATAATTATAAATCTATTAGTGATGTATCATGGTTTGTTCAAGTGGATACGGAAGAGATGGTGAGATAATTCTTGTTAATTTTGAATCTAAGAAAACTCATAACAGTATTGAGTTATTTCACAAACTAATTTTTCAAGTAATGAGTGAATCGTGATAAATATTGATCATTATTATTATGTATAAAGAGTTCTTAGTGAAAAATAGCTTCAAAATTACTTAAAAATTAATTGTATTTTCACATTGAAGAAAATATGTTAAATCTATAGTGCTTTATATTTTTATTTGTATAGATAATTTATTATTTTCGATTATGGCCACTTTTCTTGTTATGCGTAATAACCCAATATAACATGTTCATTATTGTTTATACCAAAAGGATTATTATGACTCATGATTTTTCATTCAATAAAGTAAATAACATAAACATAATCTTCATTTAAAAAAAATAGTGCATATTTTTATGTAACGAATTTTTACTTCAACATATTATCATTTTCATTTTAACATATTATTTAAATCTAGAGCTTTATGAGTAAAGCCTGCAAATGATTTAATGTATGATAAGCACTTTGTGTTTTCCAATCATTTTTAAATGTTATAAAAATAATGTTAAGCATTAATATTAAAGTTACATTATTACTATAGTAATAGAACTAAATAAAATTATATAATATCATGGAACAGATGCCGTATAATCCAGGATGACAAATTCTGAGTTTGAGGATTTTTTGGCGGATTTTCTTATGTATCTGGCAACCTTGTTTTTATTATGTCATAGATATAGAGACCTACAAGAATTATGCACATAATTTTATTTTGGCAACCCTAGTATTTACGTTATCACGCATGTCACGATACGTCATCTTGGCAACATTTCTTCATCGCCAAAAAAATTTATAATTTGGCATTTTGGATTATACGGCATCTGTGCCAATATCATTTAATTTAAACTTTAAAATAATGGGAATAAGTGTGTGTGTAATTAAGAAGTTTTAAGATAAATGCTGAAAGTTTTTATATTCTGTTTTCATATTATTATTGAAAGTTTTAGCTAATATCACCTGTTATCATGTATGAAAATTAAAATTTGAAAAGTAAAAGAAATATTGAAAAAGGAAATTTATAAACGAAATTTGAACTATAAAAATGTCATTTCATTTTAAACTATTTTGATCCTAACAGATTAATTTCACACAAAATGTTTTTGTCATAGGAAATTTTTTATTAAAAAATGGATATCAAGCTATTTATTGAATAGGACCAGTTATCCATTTAAGAAAATGAAAATATTTTTGATACTTCAAAATAATAATTTGTGAATTTCCATGAAAATAATTTGTAAAGAAAAAATTGTCCGAGAATGAATATAAAACATTTAAAGCTTTTTTAAATTTTTTTAGGATGAAACTATTGAAAAAGCCGCGGTGTGCTTCATTGCCTAACTGGTTAGATTACTTCTGGTCCTCCGATATTTTAACCACCCACAACCACCCACCTTACAACGTTGAGGAAGAACTGGTGGGGAATTATACCATGGATCAGGTGAGACTGCATATTGAATCTTACAAACAAACTCAACTTTGGATTCCATTGCCCAATCCAGAACGTCTTGTGTGAAGACCCAGAAGAAGAGCTTACGAAGTTTATACTGTTCAATGGTTGCCACTAGGAATATTAGAAAAAGTAAAATCACTGTAACATCCGCATGGAAAGGCCAAAAATAAGGCATACACCAAACATTTTCCAGCTCTCTTTTAAATAACACTCCTGACATTACAAAAATGGATTTTTTTCATAGATAAAAAATCAGCTTTGATTGTTAAACGTATATTGGATACATTATTTCATTCCAGCGCTAAGCTCTTAGTAAGCATATTTGTAACTCAATACATCTTTAACGTACTATGATACAAAAAAGAAGCTCGAAAACATTGTTCCTCTTCGATAATTGATTGATTGTTTGTGTTAGTGATTACTGATTATTAAATTTGTAAAATATTTTATATACTATATTTAAAAACGGATTCTATTGATTTATATCATTACATGATAAATATTTTCAATCATATATTGAGAATTTATTCACTGGAATGATAATTATTTTTGATCATTTATAACAGACTACCACAACCGATCTCATAAACACTTTATCGCGAAGTTACTGCCGACACAGTTATGATCATAAATATTTTTGATCGTCCGATAAAATGTTGTGTGTGTTGATCACCAAATCTCTTGATTATTTTGATACCATGATTTTCTTTGGTCTTACTTCCACTTATTGTTGAAAATAGATACAATAATAGAAATTTACACTTTCGACTATTTTGATAATTTGACATTAATGGAGTAGAGAGAATTAATTATAATATATAGAACGTTATAAAACTGAAAATTTAGGTGTTACTTTTATAAATAACATTTTAAAGTGTAGAGCATATTATATTAATTTTTCATGTTTCAAGAGAACATACTGAGCATTAAACACGTGACACTTTTAGCACAATTATAATGTTAAAAGATAAGAAAAACACACACATACAAATTGAATTTATTATCCTGTTAATGATAAAACAGGCAAAACCTTCGAATTGAAATCTAACCAAATTAACCCTTTGACCGCATTCGACTTATCAGAACGTCATGCATTAATTTGACCAAAGTCGCACATGACGTTCTGATACGTCGTTGAAAATGAGACACTATTTAACATGTTCATTCTTGTTTATTTCTAAGTAACAATGATAGTGGTGACGATAATGAGATAAAACCAAGATGCAAAAGACGTACAAATACTTATCAAGCAGTGATAGTGAATCTTCTCCTGAGAAATTAGATCAATGGATTTGGAAAGAAAAATACAATGTACCTAATGTAAAACGGTTTCGTGAAGTGCCTGGAATAAATCCTTTGTGTCTGCGAAGGCTATGTGCTAATCCTAAGCCTTTGGATGTTTTGAATGAAGTCCTAAATGAAGATTTTTGGAATAGCATAGTGGAAGAGACAAATAGATATGCCAGACAAGTGATAGAAAAAGGTTTTGGAAAAACAGAAACAAAAGGTGGGAGCCAATAAATTCTAATAATTGCATAAAATATGCTGTTCTCACAAATTATTCTACCCCAAAAAATTAAATGTGCTCCAAATGCAAAAAATTATTCGAATAAATGTGCATCCAAAGGGTTAATGAAATATAAGGATATGAAAACCAAGATTTTCCTTTTCATAGTCTTACTTTAATCAATATAATGTTGCTTTCAGTCAAATTAATTATATTTAATCATTGTAAGTTGTAATTATTGAAATTTATAATTAAAGATGAGTATTTTGAGAGATTGATATTTCATTTAATATAATAAATAATGTTTATATTGTGAGAGCTATTAAGCAAAGGACATTAATACTTATATATATTAATTTGTGTGTACATATATTCGAAAAGAATCGATATTTCTTGCAAAATATTAATGGCACAACATAAGTATTCATTTTTTATTAGTCTTCCATCAGAATTTGAATTTGTACGTCTTTCATATTTATTTATTTAAAATATTTGCCATTTTTAAAAAATATTTTCAAAATTTTTAAAATTTAAAAATTTTGTAACATTATTAATTTTGAGTATTTATATTAAGATTTCATGTTTTAAAAATTACGAAATAAGTTGTTGATACAGTCGAAAATCCCTAACGTATGCCTATTTGCAAAATTTTGCGTGAGAATTTTTGAAAGAATTGCAAAATGTCGATAAAATATCACGCAGCTCATTATTTTCTTCGAAAAAAAATCAATGTTTTCGTTTTAATTACTTCAGGATAAAAAAAAAAAAAAAAAAAAAGACAATAGGAATTACAACCCTAAAACACACATTTTTCTTTGAAAGACTTTTTATTACCTCAATAATACGAAATACTCAAAATGTACGAAAACTCTAGGAAAAATAGAATATCATTCTTGATTCTAGAATATTCATTATTTTCCCGACTTCTAAGTCTTTCGAGGAACTGAATTTGTGTTTCTTTTAACCTTGATTTTATTGCGAAGTAAGACTCATTCTAAATAATAAGGAAAAGTGGTCGATAAGAATGAAAATTAAAATAAAATTATCAAATATGTTTGTGACAGAAATGTCGCTGTAACTTTCAGGAGATTTTAAGAATATTGCATCATCGATTCTTTTTGTTTTTGAATTTCCTGAACTGAATCGTTGCGCCATCTATTGGCACATTATGCGTTTCTAAAACCTTGATATTGAACGTGATAAAAGTATAAGGAACGAAGTAAGTATACAGAAATTATATATTAATTTGAATATTTGACTTATTTAAAATAAAGTGTTTCAAAATATATAAATTAAGACTTTAAGGACATTGTATTTTTAATATGCCTTGTTTTACCTTTCGATTCTTCAGAAAGATTGGAAAGGTATTTTGGGTGGTAGAATTTCATAAAATTGGTTGATCACCCTTTATAATGTTTAAGAATTGAAGAAGATTGAAAGAGACGCTCTGTTATATAAATCAATAAATAAAAATATAAAATTTAAATCATTTACTTTTTATATCTAGATAATATTAACAAAAATTAATAAAATTAGTCTGTAAAGTGAACAAATTGAAAGAGTTTTTGATACAATTATCTAAATTGCAAACTCGAAAATTGCAGTTATTTATTTTTTAAAGTAATTCAATTAAATTATCATCAAGTAACATTTGAAATAACATGAATATTTATGATTTGAAAATAAAAATTTGTGAGATAAATTCGTCGGAGACAAACTATGTCTTCTTAAAGCACTCTTTCGTAAGACTTAGAAGTATTTTAAGACTCATTTATTTTAATGAAATGAAGGAGTTTTCAGAAAAAGTGTACGATAACATTTATACTCAACATTAAATATTTAATTCAAGTTGAATCTGAAAAATTCATTAATAAAATTTTCTACAGTCGTTTGTTGTATGGTTATCCATTTTATCTACTGCTGGATCCGTCATACCCGTTGGATTCAATTGGTGTTTGAAGAAATGCATAATAATTTATTCTATTGACAGAATTAGTCATTTTAAGCTTCAGTGCATGCAATGATCCAAATGTGTTTTAATTGCCTGATACTTATTAGAAAATATATACATGGGTACATATTATTTTTATTTTGTATCATCATTATATTTTTTAACACTATAGGAACTCAAATATGCTGTTAAATTCCTTTAAAGCCTGCCACATTGTCGCATTTTGCTTCTAAAGACAGTTGGAAGAGCTCACCGGAAGCTCATGTTAAGAGACAACCCTTCAGAGCGAAGAGTCAAGAGTTGGATCCCAGCCACTGTTAAAAACCTCAGTCGGGGTGAATGCTTGGAAGTTTTCCGGAATTTCAGCTTGTAACATGTGAATATAACCCACTATTTATAAAAAAAAGACCATCCGGAAGGTAATACGAGGTGGAGGTTAAAATGCCTTGTAATAAATTTATGGGCCGTTGCAGAAGATTGAGATACAACATAGCATCGCACTACCACGCTTTACTGGCCCTTTGGTAGCCTAGTGGTTAGCGCATCGGCCTTCCGTCCGGAAGGTTGGGTTCGATTCCCAATGCCGCCAAAGATCCACCGAGTACATGCGATATACGTGTCCTTTAAATCTGTGGAATCGAAAGTGTTGTGATTGAGCAGTTACCATAGGTGTAATAATCCAAAGTAAATTTCGTTCCCCTCCTAATCAAAGTCAAAATTGAGGAAATGGATCTCCTGGTGGTGCCATCTGTCGGAGGAGTCTTAGAGCAAAATCGTACTTTAACTTTAGTGGTGTTCTGATTAAACGAAATTCGCACCCTACAGATTTAATTTTCCATAACCATCACTTAGATTCACAATATTAATTTTTAAAAGACTGGATATTCGTGTGTTAAATTTTCTTGTTTGATTGATTTTATTATAGATTTTAGTGTAATAATCATAGTATTCGCAGAGAAATTTTAAATAGTCCATAAATATCCCCTACTAAAAATATTTCCATGTAGTGATTTATCTGAGTAATTATATCTGTCATTTTAACGACATTGTGTGTTAAAAAAAGCACATTTTTATTATCCTACACATCTCTGACATTGAAAAATATAGTTTCAAAAGTTTGGATGATGCATTCACTTTCACCCATTATGCCAAGTAAAAAGATTTACTACATACCATTGTTTTCTTTGAAATCTCTATTTTAGCACATGCGTTTTGTTATTTTTCACTTTCAAAAGTTTTAGATTACTGTCAGCATTTATACAATGCCTATTCAGTCAGTACACATTATCTGAGAAAAGATTATTAAAAATATTAAAAGTTTTAAAATGCATATAGTCTTTGAATATATATTTTTAAAAAAATATTATAAATGGGACTATTTATTATAGGACAACCATAGTAGTGA